>JAKZHN010000026.1:0-503401 GCA_037179335.1 Cyclaneusma minus | reverse complement strand
TATTTAATTTATTTAATTTATTTAATTTATTTAATTTATTTAATTTATTTAATTTATTTAATTTATTTAATTTATTTAATTTATTTAATTTATTTAATTTATTTAATTTATTTAAGCAAAACTATATATTTAAGAATAAATTATATAAATATAAAAATATTTTATATATTTTAATATTTTGGTTTTTATATTATTTTTATTATTGAAAATTTTAATAAATATTTTATAAAATTACTTAATAAATATTCTATTTTTATTAAAAAAGCAAATTTAGAAATATTATATATATGTATTAATTTAGTTTCACTTTTTTGTAAATATAAATAATATAAAACTTTTGTTTAATTTATTATTAATAAAGGCGAAAACGGAAATTATATTTTCAATATTAATTATAATTAAGCAATTAAGTATTAGATATTTTTATTTTATAAGAAAGTTATTAAATTAGGCAATTATTAATTCTTTTTTCTAATTATTATATTTATATTTATAGTTTATAAAATTAGAAATTTTGTTTATAGCTTTTATAATTTTTCTAATTAATTTTTTCTTTAATTATAATTATTATAAGTTTGGCTATAATTAAAACCATTTTTATATAATTGGCCCTTTTTTGTATATAGCCGCCAAAATTATTATTATTTAAAATATATGCTTCATTATTGGATTATTTATATTTGCAGGCCTTATATTTAAATTATTAATAATTCTTTTTTTATAAATGTAATTAAATAGGCTATAATTATTAAAATTGTAATTAAAATATAAAAAAAACCGGTATTAATTTTAGCTATATTACTAGCCTTTAGTTTAATAATAATTATTGTTTTTGCTTTTGCAATTAGGCTAATATTAAATTATTATATTATTCTTTAAAATATTATATAAATTATATAGTTTATTATCATTATTATAATATTTCTTTGAATTATTTATATTAAATATATTTTTTGGCTTTAAATTAAAAATTAAATTTATTTTTATATTTAATATTTTTTGGCTATATTAAATATATATTATATATTAATTTATAATCAATTGTTTTATTAAAAAAAATGAAATTATATTTAATATTATTATAAAGCTTAAAAATAAATTAATTATTAAAAAATATAGAAAATATATTTCCCATATAAAAAAAAAAGAAAGAAAAATGTTTTAAGGCTTTTTAGCAAACTAATTTAATATATATAATATACACTATTATTTTATATTTATTATATTTAATATTAAATCTTTATTTTTAATTTTTAATTTATTTAATAATATTGCTATATAATATATATACAATTTTGAAATATAATTAAAATATAATAAATATAAATTATATTATTCTTTTTAAAAAAAATTAAAGCTAAATATTAAAATAATTTTATAGGCAATTAAATTATTTATATATATTATATTTATAATATAGCTTAGTATTTAATATACGGAAATTTTTAAGCATATAAAACCTTTTGGCAATTAATTGCTTATTATTAGAATTTAAGCTAAATAAGCTATATTTGCAAATAAAACTCGCAATTTTAGCTTGCAATTTCGCAATTTCTTTAGCTTTAAATTTTTAAATAATTTATTAAATAATTGCAAAATTATTAAAATTAAAATCTGCTTAATTTTAAATTAAATTAAAAACGGAAGCAGAAGCTTAATTATTTTTATTTTTCTATAATATATCCGTATTTCCGGCGAAGGCGTTTTAATTTTAAATTTGCCCAAATTAATTTATATTAATAAATTAACCATTTGGCTAGAAAAGGCTATTAAATAATTTTTAATTTAAAGCAAAAAAGCTTTTAAACTACTTTTAATTATTAATATTAGCAGCGCCTTTATTAGCATTATTAATAAATGTATTATTGTTTTTATTAAATATGGTTTTTTAACTCGGTATATAACTTCTATTAATATTTTTATTAATATTAAGCTTTTTTAAAAATAAATAAAATTGGTTTTAAGGCTTTTAACAAATGCTTTACAAATAAAATTATTACCAAATTTGCAATTGGCAAATTAAATAATTATTATTTTATTAAATTATTGCTTTTTGAAATCAAAGCAGCTATTTTATTATAATAATTAAAAATAAATTAATAAATAAAAATATATTATATATACCTTTTAGCTATAAAAAATAATTACTATATTTCTTTAAATAAAAGTAACAGCGTTTAAATATTAAATATTAAAATCCTTATTTAGCTTTTTTAATAAGCAATATTTATTTTTTGCGCATTTTTAGCATACGTGTTTAATAAGGTGCCCGCAGGGCGCCCTTTTTAGCCCTGTATAACATTAAGCTTTATAAGCTATTTCACGCCTTTTTTATATCCGCTTTTTTTATTTTTATATTAATTTTCAATATTGCTTTATTTTTGCTTTTTAAAATATTAATTAATTATTATAGATTAATAATATATAATTAAATATATTATATTTATAATAAATATAAACTTTTTGCTTATACTTTCTTCAATAAATGCGCTTTTTTTTAAATATTCGAATTGCTTTTTAATATTGAAAGAAAAAAATTAAAAATTAATAACAAAATTATAAATTACTAGAAAAAAATATAATTAGCTATAAAGCTTTTTATAGCTATTATATATCAAATATATTAAAATTGATTTTTTTAAAAAACGCTTTATATAATAGATATAAGCCGCAATAATATAATAATATAAAATCCTTTTTTTATAATATAAAATATAAATATTCTAGCTTTTATAATTTAATAATATAGTTTTTTATTTCCATATGCAATATTATTGTATAAATATATATATTAAATAAGCGCATTATATATAATTTAGCTTATATATAATTTTAATATAGCTTATTTACTATAATTAGGAAACAATTATAAAACTTTGCATTATTTTAAAATAAAAAGCAATTATAAAATTTATTTATAAAACTTAGCTAAAACGTTTTTAATATTAAAAAAATAAATATATATCAAATCTTTATTAGCAGGTTATTACATAATTTAATATAATTATTTATATTAATATTTTAATAATATTTTAAATTAAACTATCGGGCCTAAATATTATACAAAATATTATTTAGATATATTACAGCCTTTTTATTAAAAGCCTTTAATTTATTTATTTTATTTTTAAAGCTGTTTTTATTCCAAATTTTTATAATTTGCTAAAGAAAAGTTAAAGATTTATTATATTTTACCTTTATATTATTGCACATATATTAATAATAATATAGCATTTATATTTCGGGTATATTATAAAATTGAATTTTAAATATAGTTTTTAATAATTAAATATATATTGAATATTGGAATTTTTATTGAAAAATAAGCCATTAAAATTCTTAAATCCCGAATTAATAAATATATATTAAAAAAGCTAATTAGCATTGGTGTTTTTAAATTAAATATTCTATATTAGAAATGCATTACTTTTATTAAAACCCATATTAATATAAAGTTAAAATTGCATTTTATAAATACCTTTAATATAAGCGCTTAAATTAATATATAAATAATTATAGTTTATAATAATAATAAAATATTGCTAAAAACAAAATTATAGTTAAATTTATACTAAAATTGCAATAATTCTTTTCTTTTATATTCGGGCCCCCTATATAAAAAGCATTATTATATTATAAAATTTAATCTTTTTATTAAAATCAATATTTTGAATATTTTTAATATTGCTATTAATATGCTTTATTTGCATTGCCTATTTAATTTTATTAATTATATATAAATGCTTAAAATAATTCAAAATCTTTTTCAATTATATTTCTTTATTGCTAAATACGTTTTTTAAAATATTATTGCGATTTTTTATAATTTATTTATATAAAATACAATTATTATTTTTAAATTGTTTAATAAATATCGTTTATTTTGATTTTATTTAAAAATATTTAGCAATAGCGAATTTATTTTAAGGCTTTAGATATTTTATATTATTTAATTGCTTTTATTTAAAAATGCAAGGCTAATTAAAATTGCAAATATATTTTTAAAAGAATTCAATAGCTATTTGCTTAATTCTTTTGCTTTTATAGGCATAAACCTTAAATTAGCAAAAATTATTATATATATATTTAAAAATATATTATTTATTTATTATATTAAATTCAGTAATAAAAAGTCCAAGCTTTTAATTAATAATATAATTATAAAGAATATTAATTCCGTTTTTATAATTAGGGCAATAAAACCCCAATAATTGAAATAAAAAATCGTATATTTAAAAGAATAAAACATTCTATATTAAAAACAATAAAAATAATTATATTAAAGCAATAAGCAATAATAATAATAACAATAATAACAATAATAATAATAATAATAATAATAATAATAATAATAATAATAATAATAATAATAATAAAAATATACTAGCAAATATTATATAGCTAAATTATAATATTAATTTATAATTTATACTATTAAAAGGCTATTCATTTAATATAAATTTTTTATTTATTTTAAAAATTAATCGTTAATTCCAAAATCAAAAAGCTCTATATTAAAATATAAAACCACAATATTATTGAATCTGGGATTTAATATTTTAATTTTTAATATAAAAATTAAAAAGTAATTTAAATAATCGAAATTTTAACCCTGCTGTATTTCTAATATAATTCCCTTTACTTTAAAAAGGCATTGCTAAATAAGCTAAATATATTTAAAATTTTAAATATTAATTCAAAAAAATAGAATTTTAAATTTAATGCTATTTATAATCCATTCATATTTTATATAATTGAATTTTTAAATTTGGATTGCCCAAATTTATATTGCTTAAATTTAAATTGCTTAAATCTTTATATTATATATATTAATATTTATTTACATTTAAAATATCCAGCCATTTATATTTAGCAATTATATATTAAAAACCATAATTTATAAAAAAACAATTTTTAATTAACAATTTAATACAAAATATAATTATGTTAATACCAAAATATTATATAGAATTTTACGCTAAAGCAATTAAAAACTTTTACTATTAATTGTATAATTAATCCAGCTTTTTCAAATAATTATTATTTAATTGCAATACAATTTCCATTGCATTACTTGAAAATCAAAAAAAACCAATATTATTACTTAATATAATAGCGCTAGTAATAATTTCTAAAAAAAGCGCCTTGGCATTAAAATAAAAAAAGGCTTTAAAAACCATAATATTTAAAATCTCTAAATATTAAACGCGGTAATAAATACTTAAAAAATATATATTATATTTTATAAAATTCCAATTCTTATAATTATTAGCTACCAGCTTATTAATTAATATTTAAAAATAAGGCAATAAATAAACTATTAAACCCTATTTTTATTATATAGCTTAATTTTAATTTTATACCATTACCAAATCGCTTTTGCTTAACGTTTTTTAATAGTAAAAACTTAATCAAATTGTTTAACCTTTTAGTTTTAAAATTAATTACCGCAATCTTTATATTAAATTAATCTTTTAATTAATTATTAGCTATCATTATTTTAATTAATTTTTTAAATGATTATAAACCAATATAAATATAAAAATCCTATCCCAATTTAAAAACATTTATTTATACCGGAAAATTAATAGTATTTAATAAAACTAAATTTATTAAATTTATTTAAAAATATAAATTATGTTGCTTTAAAATATATTATATTTAAAATAAAACTTTATTTCAATATATTTATATTATAAATTTCTACAACGCATTTATTATATATTCCAATTTCTTTCATAACTGGCCTAAAAATAGCCGGTTTTTTAAAACCCAAATTTAGCGCATTAATATATACGTTAATAAATCCAATAATAGCAAATATAATTTAAATAAAAAATACTATTCTAATTTAAAAATTCTATATATTAATATTTTTGCTAATATTTTCGAAAAGCTTTATAATAATAAATAAAATTATAAAAAATATTATAAATGCATTAAAAATGTTTAATAACAATTATTATTATTTATTAGCTAAGTTTATTAATAAGAATAAATTATATGAGTTTTGTTTAAAATTAGGCGATTATCAAAAATACAAGCTTTTTAAAATAACTTTATCGCTGTCTATTAAACTTAACCATTAAATTTTGCAAAGCAATAAAAATAAAAATAAAAATAATTAAATTAATAATAAAAAATCCCTATTAATAGCCTTAATAATTTTTTAATAAATTACTATTGGATCTTTTTGCTTAAAGCTATTGCTAATTTGTTTATATAATATTCCAAATAATGCTTGTTATAAATTATTAGCCAAATAATTAATTGCATATTTTTTTATTTATTTATTAATTTTGCAATTTATTTGGCAATTTATGCAAATTTAAAAGTTGGAAGCAAAACGCTGTAAATATAATATTTGTATTAGCAAAGAATATAAAGCAATTATATAAACATATTGAAAAATTGCTATAAATAATAATTAATTATAAAAAGGTAATTAAATTTAAAAATAAAGCCTTTAAAGCCTTGGCCAAAAACACTTAATAAAATATATTATAAAATTTAAAAGAAAGCCCTTATTAATACCAAAGCGCAAATTTATATTAAGAATAATAAAATTAAATAATCAGCTCCTAATTTTGCTATTATTAAAAACCAATATTTATATAAAATAAACCAATGTAAAATCGATTTGGCAAATAAAAATAATATAATTATAAATTAAAATAACGAGATTAAATAATTAACTACCAATCTCATTGCTATTAAAAAACAGTATTTATATAAAATGAATTAATTTAATATTAATCTGGCAAATAAAAACAATACAATTTTAAGTTTAAAATTCAATATTATTAATTTTTAAATTAAAGATACAAAATTAATTTATAATTTTAATGTCATGAAAGAGAATTTAGTAAATAAAAAAAATATACAATTAAAAAACGCAAAAGTGTTTTATTTAAATTAATTGCTTAATAAATTTATAGCCGCTATTTATAATATTAATATTAATTATTTTAAAATACCAATTATTAAGATTTCCAATTTTAATAATATAAAAAAAGCTAATTATGCATTTGCTTGCTTTAATTAGCTTATAAAGCAATTGTCTATATTTAAAGCCTAATGCAATTGCAATTAAATTCAATATAATTGCAATTAAAAAAGATTACAGCTTTTAAAAGAAATTTTAATTATATAAAATTAATTGACTTTATTTCTTACATGGGAAAGATATTTAAAGAAAATATAAAATAATAAAAATAATAAAAATATAATAAAGATATATCCATTAAAAACAATCGCTAGTATAAAACTTGATAAATTGGCGGGAAAAATAGTATTGGCTAAGCTGAATATATTAAAAAATTAAATAGCGAAAAATTTAGCAAAAAAGAATTAAAATTTTAATATCGCTAAAAAGCAAGCAAATAAAATTATAAAACTTAAATCGCAATAATAATAATAATAACTAGTGCGAATATAATATAAAACTATAAAATAGCGCAATAAGCATAGAAAATATTTTTTATCCTTATTTAACAATTGCTTAAAATTATATTAAAAAAACATTTTAATATATATTTAAATACCGTAAGTCTCGCAAAAATACCGCTCGCAAAAAAAAGAAAAAAGTAATGCGCCGCTCAGCTGCGATTTTGAAAATTTAAATTAAATATATTAATATTATTGCTAGTAATTTATTATTATTATTATTGCCTATTATTATAATATATACCATTTAATCTCTAGCTTTTGTTTTTCTTATTAATAAATTATATTTAAATATATAAATACTTTTAAAAGTAATTTGCAAAATACTAAAATATAGGAATTAAACTTACAATTTCTTTTTTAACAGGCTTCTACTCCAATATTAAATATAATAATAATTACGGCTATAGCTATAGCAAAGTTTTAAAAATAGAAATATTAAATTAACGCCAAATTTATTTTAATAAATTTACTATTTATTTATAATTCAAATTAAAATAATTTATATGTAAATTTAATATTAATCGAAATTTATAATTTTTAAATTTACAATTTTTAAATTGATAATATTTTAATTTCTACTTTTTGAATTTATATCCTTTACGCTAATAATATATTGCAAATTTACAATGTTTCAATTTAAATTTTTTAAACCGGCGATATATTGCAAATCTAAAAATTATAAATTTATTAGTAGTAAATTTTCATACTATAAATTAATTTTTAATTCGTTTTATAGTATATATATATAAAAAGTATTAATAAAAAGATATTTTTAAATAACTAATAAAAGACCGACAATTATATATTATAAATCAAAACTCGCTTAGTTTTTAAAAATAAAGATTATAAATAATTTCATATTTTGGGGTTATTTTAAAAATAAAAATTTAATAATTGTAAAAAGAATTAAATAATATAAATATTTTTATTGCGCAATATTATAATTTTTGTTTTTATATAAATACTTTTTTATATTAGTTTGATTAATTTTAATAGGAGACTTTTATATAATTTTATAAAAAATAGCTTTTAAAATAGTATTTTAATAATTAAAAATAATATTTTTGAATATTTTTGAATTTTAAAATTAGGCTTTAATTTTGAAATTTAAAAACCTATTTATAATTAAAGCTAAATATAAAAATACAGTTTTTTAGCTAATTATATAAATTAAAATATAAAATACCCAAATTAAAATGCCTCGGTTAAATATATTGAATTATTATTATTTGCCCTTAGTCTAAAATTTTAGGGTTATTTTAATCCCAAAATTATAATAATAAGGTTATGTTAAATATTTGCCAATTTTAATAATAAGGAAAACGCTTTTATTACTAATAGCAATATTGAAAGAATTAACGCTTTATTGCTTTTTTTTAAAGCCGTTAAAATGTTTTTAAAAGTATAAGCTATCCAAGTATAAAACAAGAACTAAAAGCTATAATATCAATGCTTTCATTATATAAAATTACTATTTTAGCTAAGCTTATTAAAGTTTTTTAGGATAGAAATTTTTATAAAATTTTCATTGCTATTAAATTTAAAAACGCGTTTTTAAAAAAGCTTAGCCTTTATTATTAAATTTGTTTTGGTTTATTTTATTTTGATATTTATAAATTAATATTAATAGCACTTTTATAAAAAATCATATTTTTAATATATTTTTAATAATTATATATATAAAGTTTAAGTTCTTTTATTTTTAATAAAAAGTACTATTATTTTTATATTTAAAAAATGGATTTTTAAAATTAAGCTTTAAAGCGGCTATAAAATTCAAATTGCCAGGATTAATAATGCTTCGGAGCTATCACGGCACCATGCCGTTCCTTGGTCACATGACCGCTTCGTCCCGGTCGACCCCCTACCCTTGGGCCACCACCACCACGCCCCGGGCTTGGCCCTTGGCGTTTATATATAGCTTTTAAGCTTTTTTGGCCTTTGTTTTCTCTTTTATAAATTAACGTCGCTATTTTTTAAAATCTGCTTTTATTTTATATTATAATAATTTAATTTACCTATTATTAATTGCTTTGCTTTTATTTTTAATTTAGTTTAATTTGATTTGAATTTTTATTTTCCGCTTTAAATAAGCCAATTGTTTTAGTTTTCGCTAAAACCAATATAAAATATTAATAAAAATCTACTAATTCTAATTTTAATTATTGCCAATTTTTGCCAGCCAAATTTTTAAACTATTTTAAAATAATTACTAATAAATTTCATTTTATTATTAATTTTAAAAAGCTTTGCCGCTTTTATATAGCCTTTATATAAGGTTTTTAAGCTTATTAATTTGATTCTGCAATTGCAATTGCAAATTCTAATTTTAAATGTTTTTTATAATATTAATCTAGCCTTTAATATTATTAATTCCAAGTTTTTTTTATTAATCTTTACCGGTTTTATTAATTGCGTATATTTTAAGCATATTAAAATTTAGCGCTATTTTAATGCCAATTTAATTTAAATTATTGCATTTTTAATTTAAAAATATAAAGCCATTTAATTTTGTTGTTGAAAACTTACGCAATTTAAATATATATATATATATATATATTAATAATAGTATTATTTTTAATAATTACTATTATTAAGCGTTTAATTTTAATAAATTTATAGACGATAAAATTAAGCCTTTAAAATACCAAGAAAAATTCCTTAATTTCGTTTTTAATATCCGCGAGACTTTTACCATTAATATTTTAATTTTTAATACCGATTTGTTCTTAAATGTATTGCTAATAAATTAGGCGGCCAATTTTTTTTTAATAGAGTATTGATTTTAAATTAATTTTTATAATTTTTGATAATTTAAGCGTTTAGCCTTAATAAATAGCTAAAAATATTTTGGCCGCATTTTAAAAAATATATATTATTTTTAATAAAGTTAAAAAAGCCAAAAATAACTAAAAAAGCCTAAAATAAATAAAAATAATAATTTTTCCCGCTTTTTTTGCGAAATTTAATTTTAAAGCGGCTTAAACCAAATTTATTTTTAAGTTTAAAATTGTTAAATTTTATAAAAAAGAAATTGCTTGCAGCCCGCGCTTGTTTTTTTTACGTGGTTTTCGAAAAAATTAATTATAATAAAAGAATGTTTATATATTAAAAAATCTCCAATTAGTTTTATAATAAAAATTATATTAAGCGCAGCTGTATTATTAATTTAAAAGCCTTTATATATAATTAATTAATTAAATTCAGCGGTATTATCAATTATTAATCCAAGCTTTAAAATTTTGCTTTTTAGCGCATTATTAATTCTTAGCCTTTTAAAAATCTTGGCAATTCTATAAATGTTTTTGCGTCTTTTAAGGTTTTTTAAAATATATTTAAAAAAAAGCAAAAAGCCTATTATTAGCAATTTAAGCTTTATTTTTATTATAAAAAGGCGAATTATTAAATTAATTATTGATTTTAAAAAACCGCCGCCAATGCTTATAATTTGGGTTAAAATTTATATATATTTATATTTGCAATTTAATACAATTTTTAATTTGGCCAATTTTATAATAGCGGCGTTTTGAAAAATCGCGATTATAAAAAATAATTATTAGTAATATTAAAAATAATTATCAGTTTTTCTTGTTTTAAAAATCCCGCTTATTAATTGTAATATTATTTGATAATCAGCAATTGATTTATAAAGTCTTTATTATTATTAAATAAAATAGCCAGCAAAAAAATAGCAATCTTTTAATTTAAATTATTGCTGAAAAGCATTTTATAATTAATTAATTGCCGTTTTTTTATTTAAATTTTTAATATTTTATATATAATATTAAATCTCTTTATATTTGCTTAACTAATTTTGCGAATTTAAGTTTTATTGGTTTATTTTTAGTTTTTAAATGCATTAGCTTTTTTATAAATATTTTAATTAATAACGGCTATTTTGGCATCGGATTTATTAATTAAAATTTTATAAAATAATATTTTTTTTATTTTTTTTGTATAAATATAGGCTATTTGCTTTAGCAAATAAAAAGACGAATACTATTATAACTAAAATTATTAGTGCTTTAATCCGGACTTAAAAATATATAAAAAATAAATATTTTTTATTACCAAATTAATTAAAATTATACCAATTATTTTTAATTGCTTATAATTTTTGCTTTATAATTCTAATATTAATTAAAATTTTAAACAGCTTAAATAGCGCTTTTTATATTATTAAAGCAATTGTTTTTTTTAAATCTAGTTTATATTAATTAAAGCTATATCGGCATTTTTATTAAATTATAAATTCTTTTCGATTAAAAGCATTATAAATAATTCCCTTTTATATTTAATTAAAATCCATTTAATTTCTATTCGTTTTAATAGTTCAAAATATTATATGAAGCAATATTAGTAATAATTTTTAAATAATTGCTATTTAACGCTCAATATTGAATCTAAGCTTATTTTAAAATGCTAATATAATTTTATAAGCTATATATTATTAAAAATCAAAAACCAAATCTGCTTAATTGCTATACTATTTTTTATTTGCAATTATTAAGCCAAAAACAAGCGCTAAAATTTGCATTGCTATAAAAGAAATTAGCAAAAAACCATTTTTGTAATTAAATGTTTTTTTACTATTTTCTTAATTAATGCTTAATTTCTATTATTTTCGGCCTAATATAAATAACATGAAAATAATAGCAGCCCAGATTTTTTTTATAAATAGCGAAAGATTTAAATAACGCAAATTTTATAGTATAAATTTAATCGTATTATAATAATTAAGCGAAATTTCTTCCTAATTAAACATTTTTTAATATTTCAAATTCCGTTTTTAAAAATGCCCTATTTAATATAGTTAATTCAGTTTATTTTTAAAGCTTTTCTCCGGTTTTTTATAACTTTTTTTATTGCCAATTTTATTTACTAGCTTTTAATTAAATTACTAAAGCTCATATTAATAAATTTCTAGCTAAAAAATCTAAATTATTAAAACTTAATATTAAATTAAAGCTTTTAAAATAGCTTTATAATATAATAGCCGGATTTTTATTATAAACGCTAATAAATTTCTTTTTTGCTGGGCATTTAATTGTAAAATTAAATTAATGCCGGAAAGTAAATTTTTATATTATAAAAATCGTCCCCTATTTTTAATTAAGCTTAAATATATTTGTAAATAGCTAAATAATTAATTAAATAAAAAAATTAATTAAAAGTTGAAATTAAAATATATTTCGCCATTTATATTAATTGCTAAGCTAAGCAATGGTACATCAATTTGCTAAAATTATAAAAGCTTAAATAATATTATAATTAAAAGTTAATATTTGTTTTTCTTAAATAAAACAAAATAAATGCTATTTGCCGTGCTAGAATTTATATTGAATTGGATATTATCGCTGCTTTTAATAATATCTACCTTTATTTAAAAATATTGGCAATATATATTAAAAATTATTTGTAAATTAATTAATATTGGCCTTTCAATTAATATTAATAAATGCGAATTTAAAATTACTAAAATAAAATATTTAAATTTATATATTATTTTAGATAGCATTAAAATAAATCCTAATAAAAGTAAGGCTATTATAAAATAAAAACCATTAATAAAATTTAAAAATTTACAGCAATTTCTAGGTTTTGCAAATTTTTATTAATAATTTATATATGATTTTTTAAAAATTTTAGCACCGCTTTATATTTTAATTAAAAAAAGATCTAGATGTAGGGAATAGCTAAGTAAAAATTCTTTAATTTTTTTAAAGCGGCTTTTACCATTGTTTTTATTTTGGTTTTATTTAATTATTTCCAATAAATTAGTTTTAAAATTAATACTTTTAATTAGGTTTCGGACGGTATTTCTTTTAATTCAAAGATAATAATATATTTTAATTTATAGCTTTTCTCTTATAAAATATTTGGCGGCTAAATATAATTATAAAATCTATAATAAAAAGCTTTTAGCAATTATTAAAGCTTTGAAACAATAGGCTCCGAAAATTTATAAAGCTTAAAAATAAATTGGATTAAAAATTAATTATTAAAATCTATATATATTTATAACTATTAAAGCCTTTAATTAACGCTAAATTTAATAGTTTAAACTTTTTTAAATTTTAATTTCCAAATTATTTATTATTTTAATAAGCAAGCTATTTTATTTAATATTCTTAGCCGCAAAATTAAAAATATATTTGAAAACAAATTTAATAATTATTTGCAATATTGCTAATAGATACTATTTTTAAAAACTCGCTTTAGTTTTGAAATTTTGGAAAATTTGCTTTTAATTTTTAATTTTAATTTTTTATTATTATTTCCTATAATAATTTCAAATTTTAAATAATTAATTAATAAAATTATTTAAAACGCTTACCGCTTATTGCAAATTGCGAAATCCGTTTTAAAAGCCTTAAAAAATAAAATAATTTGCAAATAGCCTAAGCAATTATAAAAAAAGTCCACTAGCAAATAGCAAATTTTATAATTAAAAAAATAACAGATTTTATTAAAAAATTAATTTATTATTTTACCAAATATATTTGGCCTTTAAATTTAAATAATTTATTATATATATTTTGCAATATTAATTGGCTATCCGAAATAAATTAAAATATTATTTATAATTACCTAATATTATTAATAGCAAAGAATAGTGAAAAATATTGCTAGCTATATTAAAGCCTATTAATTATATAATTAAATAAAAGGTTTATATTTTTTACCATTTAATTCCATTTAATTTTTAATTGTTTTATATAAAGCTTAATTTAATATTTTTATTAATTATATTATACCATTTTTCAAATATAAATGCTATAAAAAATATTTTAGCATAGTTTAATTATAATATACCAATTAATTAAAATGCAATATTTTATTTCTATTGCCGGCGTTTTAATTAAAAAGCTAGTTAATATATTTATTTCTAATATTTATTGCTTATATAAAATTCCTAATAATATTATTCTTAATAAAAGCATTTGATTTATTTTAAAATTCTGGAAATATCTATTAAAATAATTAGGTATAGCTTTTAAGCCTTTTTTCTTTTACCTTAAAATTAATAATTAAACCAGATGCTTTAATGCTATTTTAAAGCAATATTTCCAAGCCTTTATACTTTTCTATTAAAATAATTGGGTAAATTAGCTTTTGCTAGCTAAATTCGCTTTTAATAATTAAATATTTAAACTTATAAATATAATATTATTTTTTGCAAATTATAAATTCCACCTTTGTATAGGTATAAAAGTTTTAAATTCCTGCTTTTTTATAATATTTTTGGCCCAAAAAAACAATTTTATAAAGCTAATATTATTGCGAATTATTTAATTAAAATTTCAAACCAATTTAAAGCCTTAATATAGCAATTAATTAATGAATATAAAAAATATACCGATATTCGCTATTTTAAAGCTTTGCGCTATATAAAGGGCCAATTGGTTCATATTAATACCAAAAATATAAAAATTAATTATTTTATAAAAAGAAATCGGCCTTTAGCAAATTTAAAAACTTTATAAAAACGGCCAAGCTTATTAATTTAAATTATTTAAATCTATGGAAAACATTTCTTTTTTCGGCTAAAGCTAATTTTTTTGAAATTATTTAATTAAAATAAAATTAATTATTTTAAAAAACGCAATATTTATAGCTATATTTTTAAAAACAAACGGCATTAAAGAATCAAAAAAACATTAGGAATTTAATAAAATTCTAAATATTTATAATTAAAATAAAAAAGCCGGACTAATTTATTTAATAAAATAAAAGCACCATTTTTTTAGCAGCCTCAAAAGGATTTATTTGGCTAAAAAAAGCTTTTATAAAACTAATATATAAAATTACCCCAAAAGCCAAAATTGCTAGTATTTATTAAGCAATAAGCATATAAAAAAAATTAATAAGCCCTTTAAATTTAAAGCTTTAATAGCTATTTAAATAGCTTTAATTAAAAAGCCAGTTTATAAAAGCCGTAATAAATTCAAAAAAATTGCAATTTGGATATTAGCTTTAAATTGTATACGGAAATTAATTTTATAGGTTTTTATTGTAGAATATTGATTTATTTAATGATTTGAAACTATCAACGCATTTTTTTTTGAACTATAATATTTCGAAATTTATAATTATTTTAAAGCTATTTGAAAATAAATAGCCATTTAAAAAAGAATAGTATTACGGTATTATATTATTTTTTAATTATATAACCGCTTTATCCCGGTTAACCGCCTACCTTTGGGCTATTATTACCACGCCTCGGGCTTGGCGCTTGGCGTTTATATATAGCTTTTAAGCTTCTCTGGTTTGTTTTCTCTTTTTTATAAATTAACGTCGCTATTTCCTAGGACCTGCCTTCGTTTTACACCGTGATAGGAGCTTTTTAAAATTATTAAAAAATAAAATAATAATAAAATTATTAAATACTAGTATATAATTCCCGCTTTTTTATATTAAAATAAGATTGCCAAAAAAAAGTATTTAAATTGCCGAAGCCAATTTTTATATTTTATTTAAAAGAATTAATTGCTATTTAAATTCTGAAATAAAGCAATTAAATATAATATATATATATATAGAATTAATACCTTATAAATTTAATAATTAATAGCTATAAGATTTGTTTAAAAAAGCTTGAATTGGTATTATATTTCTTATTAATTATATTAAGGTATTTGGCGTTAAATATTATACTTATATTAATTTAGGGGAAAAAAAAAGCATTGGCATAAGAAGCTAATTAATATCAAAAGCATTTATATTTTTATAAATTATTTTAAAGCTATCATTAAGCAATTTAAAATTTATTTATTTTAAATATAAAAAGATTATTTGAATGAGCTATTTGCAAATAATGGAATTAATATTTAGAAAAATTATTAATTTGCGAATTTCCAATATTTTTAAAAAATAAGGAATATTAAATGATTATTTAGACCAAAATCCTATTAATTGTTTTTTGAGCTTTAAAAATAGCAATAGTAAAAAGCGATTTGCTAAAAATACCAATGGCAATTATATTTTTATTGGTTTATTTATAACAAAACTTATATTGCGTTTTACTGCTATGCTAAATGCTATAATATAATTTATATTATTAAATACTATATAAAATAAATTGTTAAAATTAGCGGAAATTAAATTTGAAAAAAGGCCAATTTTTAAAAAATTAATTGGTATAGTATAAAGCTTTAATTATAATGTATTAGGAATATCATAATATAATATATCCGGTATAATGTAAAATATACCAAGTTTTATAAATATTTTAGCCGCCAATTTAAATGCTTTTAAATTTATATTTTCAAAACCAATTACCAGCGCTTTCTTTTAAAAAAAATAAAAAACCCATATATAAAAGCCGTTCCAAAAATAAAAATCCCAGTATTTACTTTAACCAATAATTATATTAAAATTAATAATAATAATATATCCGATTTGCTTGCCGCCGAAATTATTAAAGTTTTTAAATTGAGTTTTTTACCTAGCAATTATCTTTATTTGATAAAAGCTGCAAAATACTAGCGCAAGAATAATAATATTGGCTTAAATAAAAGAGTGTTTAAATCCAATGTGGGCTAGACCCGTCAAATTTGTTGTATTAAAGAAAAAAGGCTACTTTATAGCTTGAAAAGATTATGCATTTCTTTCTCGCTTATACGTATAAAAATGGCATAATCCCCTGTATATAATTAAAATATCTTAGTAAAAGGTGAATTCAAATTATTAAAAAGGCATTTTAGTACTCTCCCTAATTTTTAATAATATAGCTTCCCCGAATCCTAATTTCTTTTATTTTATAATGCTTTTTTATAGCCTTATCTCTCTATATTTAATACCCACTATGTATAGCATTTGTTTTTCTCGCCTAAACTTTTATTTTTCAATCCCAATAGCTTTTCAAATTTTGCAAATTAAACCCTTTATAATACCTTAGTAAATTTATTTGCAATTATATTTTAAATATTAATATAAATTATTTATTATTTGCAATTATTTTTTAGCTTTGTAATAAAATAATAAACAGTATTAATATATTTGAATTTTTTATAAAGCTCAAAACTTTTAATAAAAACTATAGCACTTTTTTTCATATATAATTTTTTTTTTGTTAATTTACTATATCCAATATCTTTTAGCATTTAAATAATTTATTATTTTTATTTGGCATTTGCAATAATCGCTTCATATTTAATTTTATAAATAAATATAAAAATGCTTTTTTACTTTCTGCTTAATCATAATATTAAACTTTTTAAAAGCATAGCTATAAAATCTCTAATGCTTTTTCTATTAAAACACAATTTATAAAAAGCGTTATTATAAACCTTTAATTTGCTTTTTCCTATTTCTTTTAGTCTATATTTAATTCTTTAATTTGCTATAATTTTAAAATAGCGCAATCGCCAATTTAACCCTAAATCATATTGCTTATAAAAATTAGCTATAAATTAATTTAATTTTTTTGCAATATAATAAATATTAAATTTTATTAAAACTATAAAATATATTAGCTTTTCCAATTTTCTCTAATATATTAGTTTCTTTTAACAACATTTATTGCATTGCTATTATTTATAAAAACAATATATAATTTTGTTTTGCCAATTAAAAATCTAAATTCTATATAAAAATTATTGATGTATTATTTTTAATTAATTTATAAAACTTTTAATAATTTACTGCTTATAATTTTTTTCAAATCTTTAGCAATAAATTTAATAAATAGCAGGGCAAAAAGTTTATTAAAAGTCATATTTAATTTGGCAGCTGCTATAATATTATTAATATTAATTAAAATAATTATATTTTTATTTTTATTAATAAAAAAACAAAAATTATTAAAATTTTATTTAAAACCAAATTTAACAATTTTAAATTTAATTACGCAATTCCAATTTCTAATTGCTTGCTTAAAGCTATACAAATCTTAATTAAGTGGAAAATATAGCCAGATTTAATAATTACTTTATTTAAAAAAGCCAAATATATAAATTTTTTAAATTCAGCGTTAGTAAAAGCATTGCTAATATTAAAATAGCGGCATTTTATATTTTGCTAAATTATAATAGCTAAAAACATTTTAAATATATTTATATAAGTTATTGGTAAAAGTATATTGAAAAAATTCCTTTTATAAATTCAAATAAAACCGCGAATTATTAAGCGGGCTCTGTATTTTCTCAAAATGCCATTTAAATTTAATTTAATAATAAATATTTATTTAACAAAACTTAAATTAAAGGCTATTTGCATAGCTATTTTAATTCAAATATTATTAATTTTTAAATTTTATTATAATAGCCTTTTTTTTTAATTATTCTTATATAAAAGATTATTTACAGCCTTTTTATAAATTTTTAAAATAAAAATACCGAGATTTTTTTTAGCAAAAAAAGCAAACTCGTGCAAATTAATTTTATTTTCAGCTATAATTGCTATAAAGACTTCTAAAAATCAATTTCTATATAAGATTTGGCTTTAATAATATTATATTTCAAATATTTCTATTTATTAATTATTTTTGCAAAAAGATTTTTTAAAGCTTTAAATGACAGCCGCTTATAAATAATAAAAACAGCCAAAAATGCCTTATTAACATTTATAGCGCTTATATTTATAGCATTAATATATTTTTATTTAAAGGCATTTACTATATTAATAATATTTTCTGGAATTTTTATAATAAATTTTTTAAAAGATAAGTATTCTAATTAAAATTTAAAATAAAATATTGCTTTTATTTATTCATCTTAATTAATGGCTAAAATTATTACTTTTAATTTAGCATTTTTAACTGGCTTATCTACAAATATTTTTTAATTTAAAAAGGGCTTTTAGGCCTTTCTTTTGCCAGTATTAATTTGCCAATATAATAGCGGTTAGAAAATTTATTTAACATATTTTGGAAACTACAAAAATTATTCATTAATTTTAAATTTATAATTCCGCCAAAAATCTCTTTATCCCATTTAATAATAAATTTTATAGCCATTTATTTTAAATCCGGACAATTGTCACACGGGGCCGAGGAGGGCGCCCTGCGGGCACCCCACGAGGCACGTGCGCTAAAGGTACGCAGGAGAAGAGCGTTGTTTATTAAGGAAGCTAAGCAAGAGTTTTAGTGCATAATATTTAAATGCTGCCATTTTTATTCAAAAAGGATAATAACTATTTTTTATAATTAAGAAATACATGTATTATACCCTTATTTATTAATTTATTTTTAATTATTATAATAAAATACCCGCTTTTATTTTAAAAAGCAATAATTTGGCAAAATAATAATTATTCAATTTATTAGCCGCAAATTTAGCAATAATTCTATTTATAAAAACTTTGTTAAAAGCCTTAAAAGTTAATTTTGCCCAATTCTAAAAAAGCTTAATATTAATAATAATGCCGGCAAAATTTATAGGCAAAATTTAAAAACCGCGTTTAATAAAAGCAATAATGGATTTATTAATAATATTAATAAATATATTACCATTATTAATAATTAAAGCGTTTTAATTAAAAATGCGGATATATTATATAAAATTAAAATTAATTAAGTTTTTGCTTTTGGTTTTAGCTTAATTTAAAGCAAAGCAAATTTAAATTTTAATAATTTTGCAATTATTTAATAAGCCATTTAGAAATTTAAAGCCAAAAAGAAATTGCAAAATTGCAAGCCAAAATTGCAATTCTTATTTATAATAATAGCCTATTTAATTTAAATTTTAATAATAAGCAATTAATTGCTAAAAGATTTTATATGCCCAAAAGTTTATATATATTAAATATTAAGCTATATTATATATACAATATATATAAATATTATAAATAATTTAATTGCTTATAAACTTATTTTAATATATAACTTTAAAAATAATTTAAAAACAAATATAATCTATATTTATTATATTTTAATTGTATTTAAAGGCCTTATATATATTACATAATAATATTATTAAATAAATCAAAAATTTAAAAAATATATAAAAGAAATTTAAAAATTTAATATCAAATGCAATAAATATAAAGCAATAGCGTATATTATATATATTAAATTAATTTATTAAAAAGGCTTAAAAAGAATTATTATAAAATAGAAATTTTGTTTTTTATATAGAAAATATGCTTTTTATATTTTTTAATGATTAATTTATTTTTAAGCTTTATAATAATATTAAATATAAAAATAAAGCCAAGGTTCAATTTAAAGCCAAAAATATATTTAATACAAATAATTTAAAAACGCAATATAATAATTATAATAAATTATAAAATTTATATAATATTTTAAAAAATAATATAACAATTTAATATTAATTTAATTATAAAAGCCAAAAAAAACGGCTATCACTAAAGTAAAGGCTAATAATATAATTAAAATTAATGCCGGCTTTTTTATACCTTAATTATAATTTTAATAATTATAGCCTAATTAATTGTATTTATTAAAAAAAGGCTTAAATATAAAATTTATAAATATAAATAGCCCGGTAATAAAGCATACATTTTAAATAATAATAGTTTTGGCGGCCGCAAAAAAAAGCCAATTATTTAAAAATAATTTTAATTATAGCCGAAATTACAATAATTATAATTTAAATAAATATAGTTAAGGCTTTTTTATAAAAGCCGTAAATAAAACCCCTAATTTTATAAATTATAAATATAAATATAATAATTAAAAAAGAAACTGCCAATAATTGCCTAATTTTTTTTATAGGGCAAAAGCGTATAATAATTAATTGCTTAATTATAATTAATATTTAAAATATAAATTTTGCTTTTGCTTTTATTAATAATAAATTAAATTAAATTTTATATTATTAATCTTTGCAAAGAAATGAAACTAAATTAATATATATATATATAATATTTATAAATTTGCTTTTTTGATAAAAATAAAATAAAAATTAAATAATATTATAAAAATTTTATTAAACTTTTTAATAATAAAAATAATATAAAAAGCCAAAGCATTAAAATATATAAAATATTTGCATATTTATGAAATTTGCATTTGAATATATTTTGGCTTAAATAAGCAGTTAATAAATATTATAATTAGATTAAAGCCAGCTTTATTTATAAATGCCAAATTAAATATAAAATTATTGCTTAAAATAAGTTAAATAAATTAAACAAGCTAGGCGCAATAATTTATATTTTAAATATGATAGATAAAACATTATTATATATAAAATATTTTATGCATAAAAGCTAAACATATAATATTAAAGTATACAAAATAATATTTAGCCAAATAAGTAAAAAGCTGTTTTTTATAAAAAATATTATAAATTTAAATAAAATTTTTATTATATATATATTAGGTAAAATACCAAGATTTTAGCAAAAAGAATTGGATTTTAATATGCTTTTAAAGCTATAAGTTACCAAGCATTAAAAATACCCGCAAAAAATACATAATAAAATTAAAAATTAAAAATTAGAAATTAGAAATTAAAAATTAAAAACAATTAAGCTATTTTAATAATATTTTTAATATAATAAAAGCTGGTATATTATTTATATATTTTAATTGGGATTATATTATAAAAATTAAAGCCAATTTATAAATTATTTAAAAGGCAGCTAATTATATTATAAAAATATTTTAATAATATATTAATAAAAAACCGGATTTATAAATTAAAAAGCCTAATAAAGGCTTTTATATTATTTATATTAAAGGTAAATGGCTTATATTTATGCCTTAATCATAGGGGATTAAATATTATTATTATTAAAAGTTATTGTATATTTTTTAATTAATAAATTTCTAATCAAATTAAAACAAGCAAAAATCTTTATTAAGCTAAATTTTAAAAATTTATATTATAAAATTTATATATAAAAACTAAATTAATAGAAAACAGTATTTTATATAAAATATAATTATCCTAAATATTTAATAATATTATTTAAATTGGTAAATATATTAATTATATGTTAAGCTTATATAAATATAATATTTAACGTTTTTTAAAATATTATTGTAATAACTTTTTTTAATAATATTTAATTGTTTTTTAATAAATATAATAATATATAAAAGATATATTCAAAAAGCTATAAAAACCATTTTTTTAAAAATAAATAAATAAATACAAATTTAAAATAAATAAAATTTTATTTTTAAGCTTTATAATAAAAGAAAATAATATATATATATATAAAGCTGAAGAAATATATATTATTTAAAAATGGCTTATATTAATTATATATATTAAATCGCAATTATTTTTAAAATGAATTAATTTTTATAAGCGATTTATTTTAAAATATAATAAATTTATATTATTTATAATTAATTAATTTATTAATAATATAAATAGCAAAAAACAAAGCCTATTTAAATGGCTTTTAAAAATATAAAAGGCCTTTTAATATATTAAAAATATATTTATAAATAAGCTAATATTGCAATATTTTAATTTTATAAAATAATTTAAAATTTTAAATAATTTAATATAATGTTATTAATATTTAATAGCTTTTTACCTTTATAAGCTAATTAATGCAAAATTAATATATTAAATATATAATATCAAATTGCTTATAATTATAAAAAAAAGGTTTAATATTAAAAGCAATATATTAAAAATATATATTATAAAATTTAAATGCTTTTAAATTGTAATAATTTATATGATTTTATAAATATAATTGTTTTTAATAAATAATAAAGAAAATAGGCTATAAATTAGAATTTTATAATTTTAATATTAAATATATTGCAAAAATTAAAATTTTTGCTAATTTTTTATTTTATAAGCCAAATTATAAAGAAGCAATAAAACATGGTTAAGCGAAAATATTTTAAAAAAAAGTATAATAAAAGCTTTATTATTTATTTAGTTATATATTAAATATATAATTTTTAAACAATATAGCTGCTTTTATAAATATGGCAATTATATTTTATTTATATATTATAAATACAAGTTTTTAAATAAAAAGCTATATTTTATTTAAGCTATTAAAATTTAAAAGCTAAAATAATTAAAACAAGCTTTATAAATATTTTTAAAATTTAAAAAAATAATAAAAAAATAATAAAAAAATAATAAAAAAATAATAAAAAAATAATAAAAAAATAATAAAAGAATAAAGCTAATTTATATTGCGCAGAAGTAAATAATAGCAATTTAAAAATAATATATTATATAAAAAGATATTATCTATTTTTGCAATAAATATATTATATAATAAAGTTTTATATATTTATTATAATAACAAATTAGTAAATTATATTAAAATAAATTAAATATTAATATTAATTTATTATAAATATTATTAATTAAATATAAAAACAAAAATATAAAATTATATATATAATTGCTGTATTTGCTAATAAAATAAAATTTGCCAATATATATTTTATAATTAGGTATAGTTTCTTTTTTAATTAATAAATTATAAATATATTTATTATAAATTTTTATTATAAATTTGCCAAAATTGTAATATATAAATAAAATATATAATATTATTTTAATAGTAACAAATTATTATATTAAAGCTATATAATTTATATATATAATTAAAAATACTAATATATAATTTTTAATAAAAGAATTTTTTAATCAAGTTTTATATTTTATAAAAATTTATAAAAATTTTATATTTATTAATATATTATAAAAAGCTTTTTATTATAAATTTTATATAATATATAAATATAATATTATATTTTAATTTTAAATAAATAAGCAAATAAAGCAAATAAACCAGATTTTAAAAGCTTATATATAATATTATTATAATAATAAAAGAATAAATTAGGCAATTTGATTAGCTATAATAAAATTTGCTTATAATAATACAAAATATAAAGTATTAAAAAAAACGTTTTTTTATAATATATAAATATTATTTATAAATTAGAATTAAGTTTTTTATATAATTTGTAAAAACTAAAATATTTAATATAAAAAACCACAAACAAAATATATATTATTATAAAAATTGGAAAAATATTATTAATAAATATATAAGATAATATATAAAAGAATATAAATTTTTAAATTTCAATAAAAGGCATTGGATCTTTTTATTTATTAAAAGTATATCATTTAAAGCCGGAAAACTGATAAATATATATATATATATATATTTATTACTAAAACGATTTCAATTTAAATTTATTGCCTAAAATTCTTATTTGAATTTTAATTAATAAAATATATAATACTTTTTATATTAGCTTTTTAAAATTTATTAAGGTATTTTAAAATAATATATATAAATTATATTTTATAAATTTTTAAATTTTTAAAAATAATTAAAAATTAAAAATTTAAAGAATTATGATATAGAAAAGATATATATATATATTATATATTAAAAAGGCTGAAATTAAAATTAAAACCAAATTTTAATTTAAAAGAATTTTAAAAACGCCTTAATAATTTTAAATAAATTTATTAAAAAAATACCAAAATTAAATTATAATAATAATAAAAGGTTTATAAAAGAAATGCATTTTTTTTAAAAAGAAAGCTAAAAGGCTAGCTTTAATTTTATATTTAAATGGAAAATATTAAATTATATGCAATATTAAATAAAAATAAAAATAAAATCATTTAAAATATAAGAATATAAATTTAGCTATGTTTTTATATTTTAAATTAAATTAATTCGAATTATATTTTATAAAAAATAAAAATAAAAAATAAAAAATTAAATAACAAGCTTAATTTAATTAAAAATTATAAAATATACATTGAAAAATTAAAAGTGTTATATATTAAATAATTTAATTAAGAATAAATATTATATAAAATAAATCTGGTTAATAAAATTAAAAACTTTATAATTTTTTTAAATTTTAATTTATATATATTAAATTTATAATTTTTGTAATTTTTATATTATATTATTAAAAAACAATTAAAAAAATATTTATATTTTAATTAACTATATATAAAAAAAAATTGCTATATATATTAAAATATAAATTGCAAAAATAATTTTAATTAAGGCTATGATTATAATTATAATATTATAAAATCTATTATATGTTTTATAGTTTAAAAATATTTAAATTTTAAAGCGAAAAACATTCTAGCTGTTTTTATATTATCTTTTAACTAAATTAAATTATTATTATAATTAATATCTCAATTTCTTTTAAAAACATTAATATAATAATAGCAATAAAATATAAAGATATTATAAATTATATTAAATAAGTAAATTCAAATAATAGATTAATTAATAAAATAAAAATAAAAAAAGCAAAATATAAATTTATTATATAACAAAAGGATTTATAATTATTATAATAATAATTGTATTTAAAATTATTTGCAATTTAGCTATAAATATTAAAAAATGTATAAAAGGAATTTAAATAAAAAATTAATATATAATAAATATAAATGCAAATTTAAAATATAAATGCGGGCTTAATAAAAATGCAATTTAAATTTTACGGCGAAATTGCAAATTTAATATTATTATTATAATTATAAATAAAAAATTTATTATATAAAATTTAAAATAAGCTGCTGCTAAAATTTTGTATTTTGCAATTAAAAATATTGGAGGCTATAATACTAAAAAAAACCCAAAAAAAATCCGCCTAAAAGGTATATATTAACAAATTCGTATAAAGGCAATAATAAAAGAAAGCCTAGAAAAAATGGAAAACCCTGTTTTATATAAATAAAGCTTTAATAAAGCCTAATATAATTATTATAAAAAACATATAATATATATATATAAATTAAACCAATTATTTAAAATAAGCCGCCGCTATATTAATTTTCCGGCATTTATAATATATATATATATATATATATAAACAAAATATATATATATAAGCCGATAAAAATAATACATTTTTAATAAATTTTAATATAAAAAAAACTTAAAATAATTAAATAATTAAATAAAAGCCTAAGATTAATTTAATAATACATAATATAAGCTATATATTAAAATTAAAGCTTTAAAAATTAGGTAATAATAAATTTAAAACTAATTATTAATAATAGCGAATTAATAAAAGCTTATTAATTTACGTAATTAAAATAAAAACCCGAAATTAATAACCAAAATTAAATATTAAATTATTAAAAAGCGAAAATTTGTATTTAAAAGCTTTAAAGGCCGAAGCTATAAAAAAAGAAATTTATTATACGGGGCGGAGAAAAATGCCTTGCGGGCATTTTATAAAGCATATATATTAAAAATGCGCAAAAAATAAGCATTATTTACTAAAAAAGCTAAATAAGACTTTTAATATATAATATTTAAGCGCTGCTATTTTTATTTAAAACAAACAGCGGCTATTTTTGTAGCTAAGAAATATATATAACGCACCTCTATTTGCCAATTTATTTTTAACCATTATAACACTATTATAAAAGTGGTTATATAGTATTTCGTTTAATTGGAATAGGGTTAGCGTTTCCTATAATTAAATATTTATAATTTGGAAACGCTTTTAATTTATAATTTTTAGCAATTAATACAATATTTTATTTACTTTTATAACCATCGTTTTATATTAAATTACATTGAAATAAACGCCTTTTTTTAAATGTTTATTTATATAATCATTTTATTCAAGGCAATAGCTTTATTTTTTATCGGTTTTTAATATTAGGCAATAATACATAAATAAACTTGCGATTAATATATTATAGCTATATAGTTACCGCAAATGCATTAAGCTATATAAATTGTTTTTAAAAACGGAAAATTAAAATTAATTAATTTAAGCTTTTTGTATTGGTTTTTTTGGCAAAAAATTATAATTTTATCGGAATTTAAAAAAAGAATATAATTATTAAATATAAAAAGCTTGCCTTTTTTTAATTTAAATTTAGACTTGGCCTTGAAATTAGCATTTTAAAGTTTAACTTTCTTTAATTTAGATTATTTTTTATTCGAAAAAATAAAAATATTATCCATTTGCATGCCAATTGAAGCAAAAGAATTAAATAAAAAATTAGCAAACAGAAATTATAAATAAAGATTTTTATAACTAGCTTTTTAATATAGTGCTTTTAATAAATTGCAAATTAATAAAATCCAGCCTTAGCAATATTATAAAGCGGTTAAATAATATGCATTCTAATTTTAAAAAAATAATGGCCTTTTATTTTCTTTGGTAAATTAATATAAATAATACAATTAAACTAAAAGTAAATTTAAATATAAATTTGCTTAATATCGCATAAATTTATAAAAATACTATAAAATCACAGAATTAAAGCGAAAACAACAAGAAAATATTGGCTAGCCCGCTAAATAATTGGAAATTAAATAAAAATAATAGCTTTATTATTATTACTATACTTTTAAACGACAAAATAGGATTTTTTATAAGGATTCTTAATAGCTTTATTTTTGATTTTATGAATTATATAGGAATCAAAAATTCTGTAATTATTTTCAATATCCTTTTTTTAAATAAATTTAAAAACACCGGCGACAAGCAAATTTTGGATTTTAATAATATCGGATGCTTTAAATAATTTACCAGCTATAATAACTCGACTTTTCTTGCAAAGCTTAATAGCAAAAAACATATTTAATTTCTCCTTTGCAATTATAAAATTCTTATATTTATAAATAAAGGCTTTAAAATTATTATTAAAAACTTTATATATTATAGTATTATTATTATCGCTATTGGACAATTTATCCGCATTTTTGGCTAGTCGATCACTATATTTAATAGATTTTTACAATGCTTTTAAAAGGGCATTGGGGTTTTTTCGAGGACTATTATAATTTTTGAAAAAAATAATAGCAGCAGTTGGAATTAAAGCGGAAATAGCTGGAGCTGCGAAAATATTGAAGTTTTTAGAAAATTAAGCAATTTTATTATAAATTTTATCCCAATTATTATTTTTGGCTTTAATATAAATATTCTTATTTTTATTATATAGCCGGCAAATTATAAACTTGAAATTGCATTCGCGCTGCTTTATTTAAAATATATATTAATACCTATTTTTTGCAATTATAATATATAGACTTTTCCAGCCTTTTTTCTTTTTATAAATAATTACCTTGAAGCCAATAGATAATTTAAATATTTCAATAATATCAGAACCATTCCGGAAATTTAAAACAATAAAAATAGCTTTTTTCTCCTTGATTTTTTTAATTTTACGCATAGCTTTTTTAATTATTTCAGCATACACCATTTAATTAAATACAGGGAATAAATTATAATTAATGCAAAAATAAACTTTAAAAACAAAAAAGAAAGAAAACAAAATTATTAAATCCAGCAATATTATTAATTGCTTTAATTGCAAATTAGAAAACAAGCTTTTGAAAAGCATTAAATATGTTTTGGCAAATAATTTTATAAAAATAGCAAAGAATAATATAATAGTATTTAACTTTATTTATCTTATTATAGGCTTTAATAGGAATTTCCTTATTTTTAATATTATAAATATCGCAATATTTGCAAAAGTTTTCACTAGCAAATTCGATTCCGGCGTTATAAATAAAGCAATTAAAAACGCCGGTAAAAATAAGAGTTTAGCAGAGTTAAATAGCTTTTTAAATATATTCAATTAAAATACTTTGGACAAATTTGGCAATCTAATAGCCAATAGCGGTATTAATTAAATAGATTATTTAATAACCATTAATTTGGCAGAAATTAATAATAATTTTAAAATTAAAATAATAGCCGCTATAAATTTCAAATTTAAACCATTGGTAAAAAGCTTTATTAAATTGGTATTTATAATAGCATTTTCAATTTTTTTCTATAGCATTTTTATTAAATTTATATCCAAACTAAAGCAATATTTTAATTAATTTGCAAATATTAAAATAGCCCAAATAATAACATATTTTGTATAATTTACTCTTTTTAAAATAATCTTAAAAAGATTAAAAAAATTAGGCTAAATATCCAAAAGAAAACTATAAATAGCCAAATTTTTAAACAATTAAAATTTCAAAATTACCTTGTTTAAAAATATTAATAAAATTATTAAACTGGATTTTTAATCCGTCTATATTTGCAAAACAAAAAATGGAATATTAATTGGGATAATATAAAAATTAATTTAACCAAATGAAATTGGCATAATAGCTATATTAATAATAAAGGCAATATTTTTGCCAAATTTAATTTTATGCTTACCAATATATGATTTATTAAGCTTTAAATAAAGGATAAGCCTTTTTAAAGCTTTATATTAACCAATTCCAGCAATAAAAATATTTGCAGCACCGCTATCAGGTATAATATTTCCAAAAAAAATTGCAAAATAGCGATTTTAAAATATAAATATTTTTATAGGGTTTTTGAAATTCGAATAAATAAAAATATATGCAGTAACATAGTTTTTAAATTATATAATAGCTTTTAATTTATTTATATTATTAATAATTAATTTAATTATATAGGCAATATATTTGATTAATGCATTAATTCCATTATTATTAAACTTTATAATATATTAAGCAATTTCATTTATAATAGCGATATTTTTAGGCATAAAAGCTAAATTCTTATTATCGCTATTATTTTTAATTAAAGCTAGGAAAATTTAATAATTGCAATAAATATACAAATGCTTATTAAATTTTAAATAATTTCGCTATTTTCAATATTATTCTTTTTAATTTAATATACTATGCTTATAAATTCAATATTTAAAATCTTTGCAAATAAAAGAATTGCTTTGGCTAATTTATTTTAAAATGACTTTTTAAATAATTATTATTAAAAAAATATTCGCTTTAATTATAAATTATTCAATTATATATATATTGGCCATATTCATTTATAGCTTTAATTAGGTATTGTTTAATAGTTTTTTAAATGCATTCGAAATTGCCAATAAATAATTAGAGATTAAAGCAAGCTCTATTAAACGTTTTTAATTTGCAAATATAAATATACTGATATTTAAATAAATTTTAGCAAGCTTGCAATATACGGTTTTATATAAAAGTAGGATTATAAAAAAACAGATTTTAATTAAAAAATACAATTTTGCTAATTATAATATTTAAATACTTGGTTTTAAATATTTTTGGATTCTTAAATACCAGTTTTGGCAAAAAGAATGCATTCCATTTATTAAGTAATTTATAATAAATTTAGTTAATTTTAAAACGTTTTTTAATACCATTAATTAGGCTATTAAAATTAAAATCCAAAAAACGCAAACTTGTATAATAGTATTTTTTTACAAGGCTTTTTAATATAATAAAAAAAACTTTGGAAAATTGATTTAACGGTAGGCCTATTTTTCTATAAAGATTTAAAAAAATAAAAAGTTTTAAATTAAATACATTATACAATTTATTATTATAGCGGAAATTATTATAATAAACCTTTATTAAATTATTAAATATTTAAGCACTTGCGCTATTTATAATTTAAATGTAAGTTAAATTAGCAATATTTAAAGCATAATTTATAAAGCGATTTGGAAAAGGGATATTATATTCGATTAAAATAAAATTACAAATTAATAAATTATAGTATTAAAAATTATATGCATTTGCAATTAAGCTAGTAAAAATTTGGTTGGCCGGTTATAAATATGGTTTTTAAATTATTTTCGGGATTGCAAAATAGTGATTTTTAAAAATAAAAAAAATTAGTGCGGAAAATATTATTAAAAATGTAATTAAAATTAAATTAAATATTAATTATAATAAAAATTTAATAAATTGGGTTTTTTCAAATAAAACAATTATAATTGTCTTTTTAATAGATATTTTTAAACGTTTTGGCGATTTAAAAAAATAATTTTAAAAACTGATAGAATTTTAAACAAATCCTAATTTAAAAAAAAACCTTAAAAAATTCTTGAAAAGGCCATTTGGGGAATATAATTGTTTTTTTAAAATTCGAAAACATATTGCAAAAATAAACCGGGCTTGCAAATTTAATATAAATATTATAGGACCAAAAATAGATTTTAAAGGCTTTTAAACCAAATTGGCAGCCAGATTAAAGTATTTAAAACCAAAATTGATAAATGCAATATAAAACGCTTTTTATAAATCTTTATTTATATAATTATAAAATTTAAACAAATCTATTTAATTTAAAATATAGAAATTAATTTTAAAATAAATATTGGACTATATAATATTAAACTTTTAAATATTAAAATTATTTAGCTATTATATTGCTTTTAAAAAATTGCCAGCAAGGATTATAGCAGCTTAATAATTGATAGAAATTAATATAGCAATTTTAAAAACTTTTATTTAATATTTTTTTAATACTTAATAAAATCGGTTAATATAATTGGCTGGTCGATTTTTATTAAATTATTGGCATTAATGCTAGCAAGTATATTTTTTAATTTGAAAAAAGGCTTGGCAATAAAATTTTAAGAGTTTTTAAAGGATAGAAATGCGCATATATACCCCAATCGCTATTTACACATACCCTGCCTTATATTTCAGGCAAAAAAACCTTTTTCAAGGGCTTTTCTACCAAAATGACTAAAAATGGTAATTTTGTATTATTTTAATTGGTTTTTGGGCCATTTAAATTGTATTTTCAAGCTGTTTTTAATTGTTTCTAAGCCATTCTCAACCCAGCTCCAGCTCCAGTTCCAGCTCCAGCTCCAGCCAATTCTGGCAGCAGGGCTTTGGCCAGTCCTTAAAATCCAGCTCCAAAATTCAGCTCCAAAATCCAGCTTTAAAATCCAGCTCCAAGCTTCAGCTCTAGCTTTAGCGCATATGTATTAAGGTCCGGGGAAAGCAGCCTGGCATGCGCTATGGCTAGGAGAAGGAGGGCGAGGGCGAGGGTGAGGAGGTTCTGGCATGAAATCATAATTAGCATGAGTAAATAAATAGCGCGACAGAGAGAATATAGCTTCCTGGCATGCGCTGCAGCGCGCGCAAGGCTGGAATTGGTAATTGAAAGCTGAAGAAGCTTCTGGAGCTTGCGCCGAAGAGCCGGAGCCCTTTGCTAGAGCTGGAGCGTTGTGGTGGTGGTGGTGGTTGCGATGTTTTGTTGTATGTCGACATGTCCAGAAAATTGAAAACAAGGGTTTTCTGCCTGAAATATCAGGCATGGAATGTTTAAATAGCGTTTGGGGTATATATGCGCATCTCTATCCGTTTTTAAACTCGGAAATAGGGTTTTCAATAAAAAAAATTAAAAAAAAATTGCAAAAACAAAGCCTTTATTATTTTTAAAACAATTGGTAAAAAAAATAAAGCAATTGAATTTGTCTTTTAAATAATTGAAAAGGATTTTTTTTTTTTGCTTTTTGGGAAATTTAATAGCAGGAGCAAAAAATAAAAAAGGCTAAAAAATGCTTATAAAAAAAGCGCTAAAAAAAGACTTTTGCGCTAATATAAAAGAATTGTTTAGCAAATAATAAAAAATAAAAAATAAAACTTTTTTAAAAATATAAATCGGCTAAAAAATTGCTTTAAATTTAATATTATATGCATATTTTTAGCAAAAATAAATTTTTAAAATAAATTCCATAATACCAAAAATTTTCAAAATATTAAAAATTAACATTTTAGCAAAATAAAAGCATTTAAAATTATTTATTGCTTTAATTTATTGCTTTAAAAATCTTTGCTATAATATGCGTAATAGAATGCAAAAAATAGTAATGCTAAATTTATTGCTTTAATTTAAAATTGCAATTTAAAATTCAATTAAAATCAAAATTTTATTGTTTTTTAGCTGCAAAGCTTAAAAAATTTTAAATACAAAAACAATTCTGTCTAATAATTTGGAAATCACGCACAATTTTAATATTTGTCTTTTTAGGGTTTTTCCTAGCTATTTGTATTTTAATTAAAAAATACTAATTAATATTGTATTAATTAATTTAACGGTTATATTGCAATATAGAGCATAAAAAAATATTAAAAAAATATTAATAAATAATTAAATAAAATGGTTAGCCAGCTACAGCTAAAGCTATACCTGGCTGGCTAGCGCCGTAGTTTAAAGCAGGGTGGTAATGGTGAATTAAAGGGTAAGGAGCTTTATTATAGAGCACGGACCACCACCACTATTACCATGGGTGCGACAATAATTTTTGCAGGATTTGTGTTTTTGTATTTAGCATAGCTTTAATAATTCTTTTAAATAGCGTATTAAAGTTTTTTGCCATTTAATTTAATTTTTATTTAAAAAAATCAGCTAATATAGTTTTTATAAAAAAGCATTAAAATGCGCTATTTAATGCTTTTATTTTGAATTATATTATTAAATAAATAAAAACGGATTGGTTTTGGATTTTTAAAATAACGAAAAATAAGCAAATTTAAAGGAAACCGATTTTTAATTGCGCAATTTGCACATTTATAAATATATAAATTTGAGTAACGCAAATTTCAAAAATTTAAATTTAAATTAAATTTAAAATTGCGCTGGGGGTTTGCAATAAAAATATTGCAGTATTTTAGCAAATATTATATTATAAAAAATACTATTTGCGGTAGTTTTTTATAGGCAAAATTTAAAATATACTTTGCAGCTTTAAATTTTTATTTTGCGCAGCCGTTTTGTATAAAGTAAAAGGAAAAAAATTTAATGCCAATAGTCTATTTTTTACAAATGCAAAATAGTAATTTTTATTGTTTTGCGCAATTCGGATTTTATAATCTATGAAAATGGGTAGGGGATCACCAATGTATATTGTATTAAAAAGGGCAAGAAGGTCGCCGTCGCCAGAAGTCTGAGGGCATTCAGACTCCTGGCGCTAATTACGCTAGTGCCTATGGCATTTCAATGGTCCGTGCACCTCAGTCAGGGGCTCAGGGGCGCCCTTCTTCAACAATTGGTGTGATTGGCGCCGGCAAGATTATGCCCGTTTCCTATGACCCAGGAAGCACCGCGAACGTCCAACACTTTCTGGTCAAAAGAAAGGTGGAAGTAAGGCGCGTTCTTGTGTTTCGACATGTGCGTAGGCTGTCGGTAATTTTCATCGTCGCGGCTGGGCTGTGAGAGCTTCAGATCAGCAAGCCGTCAAAATCTTGGGGATAGGTTCAAAGCAGCAGGCTCGAGACTCTGATATCTTACCAGCTGGATGAACTTCGACGCGTGGGTGAACTTCAACGGCATAGGATTGCGTCGCAAAGATGGAGCAACGGTTTGTAGACCCTCGAGGGCGACTGTGTTCGCCGGGTACACGGCAACGAACGCCATAGCTATTGGTGAGGGTAGCTATGGGCGAACTTTGAGATGCGCAGGAAGAGGAGCAAAGGACGATACGGGAGAGTGCTCGGAGACCCCAAAGTGGCCAAAGCGAGCTAGAAGGAGGCGAGCGCGGTTGAGGTTGAACCTGATCAAATGATTGGTTTCTCTTTTTTAAGCGTTGTTAGACTTGACCCTGGCCAATAGCGCCTCAGAACTCAAAGTGTTTAGCGAGGAGAGTACGGTTGACGACTCCAATCCAAGCATCGATACCACAACATACCTTCACCAATCACCTCCCGGCAATAATTTTGATTTCTTGCTGAGTGCCTCCTACCACTATAGTTCTCCAGGTCAGGACATCGAGTCTTTTGCACTCGCGCACACCTCAACGCCCAAGGTCGTCCTCGATGAAGCTACAATGTCTAGCAACAGCGATTCGGCGGGCAGGATGTCTCCACCAACGCCCACCTCGTTCGACCTTGACTCACTAGCCAGAGGGCATTGGTCGCCAAATAAAGAATTCGCCACGTCCTACATGGACCACAATAACCGTCCTCCCCGTGGCTTTACAAGCCGTCAGGTTTTCGAGAGTCAGCTCGCTTCCAAACTTGAAATAGCAATGAATCAAGCATCAAGGCGCCTAGCAATGTATGAGAGATATGGCATGGAAGAAGGACAAGAGCTACTCCTGACGCCTCAGTGGATGCGTCGTGTCTACAATAAGATCGACTCCCTGAACAAAGCGCTGGACGAGGCGTCTTACCTCATCGAAGAGCCCGACTACGAAGAGCTTACATCCCAACCCATTCAATCTGTCGAAAAGCCTCACCCTACCTCTCCGGCTATCCCTAAAACATCCTTCCACAAACCTCACAATGGAGAACCGCCCGAAGGCTTTGGCAAGAATATAGAGCGCGAGGTATGGCATAACTGGAACCGCGACAAGTTCCAACAACTTATACGAATCGAACAATATACGAAATTCGGTCTGAGAACCAAGGCATCGAGATTTCGGGCTTCCAAAGAAGTTCGTAAAGCTTTCAGCGCGGCCAATGAGGGAATAGACGGCATCGACCTTCGTACTCCAGAAGGCTCTCCAGAGCCAGAAGACGATATGTACCCGCGACCAATCGCTAATAATGGAGCAACGAAGCCCAGATGGTGGAAACAACATCGAAAAGTAGACGGTGCCGAATCGGACGTGTCCCCGAGAAGCACCCCAGGCCGCAAACGCCGCCGAGATGAAGAGGAAGTAGACGATTCTCGGGGATCTCAGAGTGGCAAACGTCGCCGACTGTCCCCTGGCACCACTTCGCCTCCGCTACCAAGGAGATCAAGGAGACTTCACGGCCCATCTTTGCCACGGAATCGCCTCCCTCGGCGCATGTAGAATGCCCAGTCGTCTGCTGTGGCAGTTGATGCTGAGATGGCCGATGCTAGTGACAATGGTCATGTACAGTCAGATACTCCAACCATACCACAAGCTGCACCTCAGCCAGGCCCGGCAGAAACCCAAGGCGATGAAGATCTTGCCCAAAAACCCATAGCAAGAAAGAAACAACCCAAAGTAGCAAAAGCTCCCGCAGCTCGAGTGTCCAAGTCACAGAAATCAGCGAAGCCCAAGATCAAGAAACCCAGCAAGTGGGATTTGCCCCCCGCACCCCCGGTCCATGGCATGAGAACAATAGCCAGGTCTAATGTCGAAGCCGATGTACCTGCCATGAACACTAGAGCCAAAGCCAGAGCCCACACCGCGGCAAAAAAGGCGGCACCAACCTCGCAATCCAGGTCGGGAGCGGGACGTCGTTGAGTTGCTCTCACCTGGCCGCCAAGCCACGACCCTTCTTCTCACTTGAACGATTGTCGGCTTCACGCTTCCGATGATTGCGACTAGCTTTCCGACCTCATACCTATTCGCGATACCGCACCAACCTCATGACGCCGCGCGGACCCCACCGACCCAGACCATACATATGACTTGGCCTCAGCTTTGCGCCCACTTCTGCCCTCACGACCAGATACAATCCTCACACAACGCTTTCAAATCCGCACACCTTCTTCAGAACAACAGCAACCAGATATCCAAACAATCTCCCAGTCTTTAAATTCCAAATTCCAACTTCCAACCACCACAACGTTCGCCTTCGGCCAACACTCTCTCGATCCCATCCTTCCAGTGTTCTTAAGCTGCAATATGCACACCTAACGGTTGGTTTGTCGTCGAAGTTGTTGTTGTGGCCTATGTGCGTTCGTATTCTCGTGGTCAATTGTTGGTTCGGAGTTTGGGTCTCGGTGGTTGTGACGGTGCTTTGGAATGGTGTTGGAGAACGGTATAGAGTGTTCAGAACTTGCGCGAATTTGAATGCTGGTGCATAAGGCGGATGCCTCAGTAGACTGGAATTGTTGTGGATGGTGTTGTGGCTTCGGAGATGGAGAATTGGATCAACTGCCTGGGTGGACTGCCTCGGTTTTCAGAACTCGCCCGCATTCGCTGGATCGTAACCTGAATTCCTTGGACGGTGGACTGGGTAGTTGTGGATAGCGTCATGGCATTGGAGGACGGGGGTACTGCAGGACTGAGGCATTGGAGGATGGAGGATGGAACATGGAAGATCGATCAACTGCTTGGGCACTGCCTTGGTTTTCAGAACTCGCCCGCATTCGCTGGAGCGTAACTAGATACCTTGGCTAGTGGACTGTGTAGTCGTGGATGGTCTGATGATGGTTCTCTGGTGTCGTTTGGATGGGTTCGTGGGTTCGTGTTTCATTCTGATGGTGGATGTTGGCATGGAGGGTCTAGCAGAGAGGAAGTTGGCGTGGTCATGACGAGGTTATGGATCAGGAGGGAAGCATGATTGGGCATTTGAACGACCGAAAAGCAGAGAGTGGGAGGATATGGGATCAAGACTGGTGGGGGGGGCTGGGTATCTTCAGCCAAAGCTCAAAGCTTTCATGTAGCTAGGAGACGGGGCTGCATCTCTGGCAAACAAAAATCATGTATGTAGAGTAGTCTTATGCCACTGGCAAACAAACTGTATAAAGTACAGATTTCCTTTCTTAAATCAAGAAAGATCAAACCCAAGTTTTTGTGAGCTTTAGTGGAACTTTGTGAAAGAGTCTTCCGTGGTGGTCGTGAGTTTGTTGGAAAAAATCTTCCAAGAGGTCTCTTTTACCTCGGTGTTGCAGTGGCTGGTGACCAATAGGGTATAGCGCGAAGCGGGTGTGACGTTACACAATGGCACGTGCAGAGCCATGTGCCCGCCTCCCGACTCGGATCTCGAGGTCTTGGGATCTTCAGTTCGCAAATCCAAAGACCAACAAGCATGCAAAATGATCAAAGATCGAAGTCGGAATCAATGTTTTCTGTTAATCGATGACTATGTCGAGGACGAGGACGACTACTTCTTCAATAGCGCCCTTTGCGGGAAGTGGGGGATGAAGAATAAACCGGAATTTTTCCAGCCTCCCCACTTTATCTCCATCGCCGAGTCAGATGTCAGAACATCTGCCGGCTGACGGAGACAGGGGTATCCCAACCCTGAAACCAACACTTCGATGAGGGGCTCGACCTGGAGGGGTAAAGCCGTCTCTATGTGGCGGCAATCGAAAAGGTTAATAAGATGAGGCAGGTCCCAAGAAGTTTCTTTTCAGTTCTGGCGTCGTTCTCCTCCTGCCATTCGCGATCTTTTCACTTTGTTCAGTCTTGGTTTTACGACATTTTACCTGTTGGAAAGACGCAGTCTGGGCAGCGAGCTTGCAGGCAACATCTTCTATCATGGCACCAGGACCTCAAGAGAATGTGGTCGAGAAACCACAGCTGGATATTCAGTACGACGAGTTCTACAATGCCATTGACGGCAAGCTGTGCAGCTCTGAGGAAGTCTATTATGGCACCAATCCACTAAATGGCGAAAAGGTAAGCAAGGCTAAGAGAAGTACCATATCTACGACCTCCTGGGCTCCAGAAACGCTAACAATATGTCCCCTGGATACAGCTCTACCCCGTTCCTCTAGCCACCGCCTCCGACCTCGACCTTGCCGTCCAATCCGCCCGCAAAGCCTTCAAAACCTGGTCCCTAACCACATTCTCCCACCGTGTCACCCTCTTCAACAAATTCCTCGACCTGTACCTCTCACAGGCCTCCTCCCTTATCCCTCTCCTCTCTGCCGAAACCGGCAAGCCCATGCCCCTCGCCACCTTCGAAATCCACATGGCGGCTACCACAGCCCAATACTTCACCAATCTCACTCTCACAACCGAAACCATTCTCTCGCCACTGCCTCCAAACTTCCCACCTTCTAAAATCTGCGAAATCGAAACCACGTACCATCCACTCGGCGTCGCCGCACTTATCGTTCCCTGGAACTTCCCGCTCATCCTCGGTTTTCAAAAACTCGCTCCCGCACTCCTGACGGGTAATACTGTGATTCTGAAGCCATCGCCTAATACACCCTACAGTACTCTGAAAGTCGCCGAAATCGCACAACAGGTGTTCCCACCAGGAGTTTTCAACTGCTTGAATCTTCCAGATTCGCTGGCGCCGTTGATTTCGACTCACGAGGGCATTGACAAAATTGCTTTCACGGGAAGCACGGCGACAGGGAAGAAGATTCAGGCTGCTGCTGCGGGGACGCTGAAGAGGGTTACGTTGGAGTTAGGAGGGAATGATGCAGCGATTGTGTGTAAGGATGTGGATGTGACGGAGGTGAGTGAGACGTTGGTGAGGGGTGCGATGTTTAATGCGGGGATGATGTGTGTTTGTACGAAGAGGATATACGTGCATGAGGCTATTTATGACGAGGTGATGAAGGAGATGAGTAGGGTTGTGAAGGACTTGGCACAAGAGACGAAAGAGGGAACGGATGGGTGGATGGGCCCGGTGCAAAATGCGATGCAGTGGGAGAAGGTCCGGGGATTTATTGATGAGGCGAAGAAGGATGGGTTGAAGATGATTTTCGGGGCGCCTGATAAGGATGCTGAGCATGTCAATGGAGGAAGCTCTGGGGCAAACGGCGTCAACGGAAACTCCAAGAAGCAAGGAGGCTTCTATATCCCTCCAGTACTCGTCGACAACCCGCCACCCAACAGCCGTATCATCCACGAAGAGCCTTTCGGACCAATCGTGCCCATCATGCCATGGAGCGATGTCGACGAAGTCATCGAGCGAACCAACGACACAAGGTTCGGACTCGGAGCCTGTGTATGGTCCAGAAACCTGGGTGAGGCACGCAGTATCGCAAACCGACTGGAAACTGGCAGTGTGTGGATCAACAGTGCCGAACAGCCCAACGTCCGGGCTGCCTTTGGTGGCTGGAAGGAGAGCGGTATTGGGTTTGAAACAGGCTCCCAAGGGCTTATGCCATATGTGCAACCCAGGGTTCTGCTTGTGACTAGAGACAAGGTCGCCGGCGAGGAATAATGCGCTTTTAGATAGAGGCTACAATTTTGGGTAAATTTAGATTAGAGCGAAAGACTAGAGATCTGATTGTGAGAATCGTGAAGGGGCAGCACAAGGATGAACTTGAATGTTTCATGCTCCAAACTCCAAACTGCCCGTATACCAGGTCCCCACTCCCAGAGGTCCTAGTCCAAGAGAACCAAATGAAACTCCAACCAAGCTCCAAATTACTTTTAGCCAGATCCCAAAGAGTCATTCCGTGGCTGGTCCAATGAAAACCAAAAAACTCCAACAAAATTATACAAAAGAAAAGACTGTACAGTCGCCGACGTTAGCACAACCCCAAACCCCTTTGCTGGGGAACCTACCTACCTACCTTAGCGGAAGGGGGGGATCTGGAAATTCGGTGTTAACACGGTATTTTGAGAATAAACGGTGTTAATACTATTGTATAACTAAAATTAGTTGCGCCACTATAAAACCACCATTTTTATTCAACAAATAATAATGGCACAACCAATTTCAATTGGGCCACCATAAAACCATTACTATTTTGCAACTTTTACTCAATTCCACAACCAATTATCTCGCACAACCAATTATTTTGCACAACCATTGCTTTTTTACAACTGCTATAGCAGCTTGCTTGCTTTAGTCTGTAGCCAATAGCTGCAAACTTGAAGCTATTCACAACTGCCAGGCAGTCAGCAACAGCAATAGCAGCAGCAGCAGTCTGCTTGCTTGCGCAGCTATAAGCTGCAAACTTAAAGCTATTTACAGCTGCCAGTTGCTAAGTAGTAGCAATATAATTGCTTGCTTGCTTGCTTGCGCAGCTATTGGCTGCAAAAAGTAGCTTATATAGTATTTTTTATAAAATATATAGCATAATAAAATATTGTAATAGTATAATAGTAAATGTAAATGCTTGTAAATTGTAAAAATAAAAAAAAGTAAAAAAAAGTAAAAAAAAGTAAAAAAATCTATAAATTGCAAATTCGAATCCAGCTAAAGGCATTTTTGCAATTTTTTAAAAATAGCGGTTGCAAATATATAATAGTGGCGCAACGGAATCGATACCGTCGTATCTTTTTTCAACATTGCAACCGGTGGCGCAACTGTGTCTATACCGTAATTCCAGATCCCCCTGCTCCGCTAGGTAGGTATCCAAAAATTCTGTCAAGCAGGTCCCACAGCGAACTCCGTCGCTCCCATTACTCACTCCTCATCGGAGTCAACAGTATCCAACAACGCCCCCCGCAATTCTCTCACAAACGCCTTCGCCTCCCTAAGTCCCCAACTTCTCCTCGGCACCGGTTCTCCCCGGCAATCCAATTCGTAAAATCCGAGATGCACATTTCTCTCAACCCAGCCGCAGTGGCGAGCCACCGCTCGCCACGACCACGCTGAACGCGCGGCTCGATCTGCTTCTTCAAAATACCGCGTTAGCATCTTGAAGTGCGGAAGAGCAGAAGGGAAAACTGGGTTGTCAATGAGTGAGAGTGAACTCACAAAGATCTTGCACGAAATTACCGAAGTCCTCCGAGGTTTCAACTTCCTCCTCGTCTTCATCATCGGCATCCTCAGCATCCTCATAGTCCTCAGCACCCTCATACTCGTACTCGGTCTCAGAATCCTCATCTTCCTTATCGCCCTCCTCCTCATCATTATCCTCGGCGTCAGAGCCAGCACACGATCCCATCGCACTCGCCACAGTATTCTCGACCTCCTCAGCAACCTGCCTGACATGCTCGGCTGCAGCAGCACCTCTCTGTCCATCGAAAACATGCACTTTCACCGCAAGCTCAATAAACAGTCCCTCGAGAGCCAAGGCAGCGAACATAAGAACCATTGAGATGCCCTGGAAAACCAGTGCTGCGAGACGAACGTGCAGCGCAGTGAATCTCAACAGCATGCTGACAACCACGCGGATGAGGAGGAAAGTCGTCGGGATCTGGTTCTATTTTGTGTCAGCTTTGTGCAATGTGCCGATGTGCAATAATGAATAGACTCAATGAGGACGAGGAGCACACGACTTACCCTAAGATCAGCAAACTTGTACTGCAACGCCAACCACCCCTCCTCAAAACTAGCCATCGCCTCTTTCGGCAGTAAACCCCCCCGCACCGCCATCTCCGCACACTCCGGCGCCAGATTAATCGACACATTAAGCACACATGTCCACCAAACAAGCTCTAGCGGCCAGCACATCTTTCCAAGCCTATGAAACGGGAATCCGCCAACCATGAGTAAAAAGGACCCGATGAGAGCTCGCAGTTCCGAGCCAAAGTGCCCTTCGGGAAAGCCGAGTGCGCCTTCGGGATTGCTGAGTTCGCGAAAGAGCCACGTGACGGGTGTGTCGCTGATGTAAGGACGGGACCTGCTGGATGTGCGGTTTGGGCAAGACTTGCCGGGGGGGCATTGGCGGTCTGTGAAATGGCCGCGGACGCAGTGGATTTCGGGGATGTTCATACCGCTGATGTCAATGACGCGGGTTACGTGCTCGGATGAAGCCTGACCGCCCCTGGTGCTGGTTTTGCGAGTTCGCTTTGATGCCTTCTTGGCTGCTTTAGGGACGCCGGAGGTAGACCTGGCTTCGCTCTGAGAAGCTTGCTTTTTGGCTTTCGACTCTGCTTTGATTTCTGCGAAGCGCTTGTTGAGATCAGCTCGCGCGTCTATGATGCGTTGGATGCGTCTGCCGAGTGGCTCATCGTCAGACTCGACTGCGGGCATCTGATAAACTCGTTGTTCTCCATTCCCAGGGGGGCAGGGAGTAGGACCACCAGCCTCGTCGAATGCCGAGCTGCTGGATCGTTTCTCCGTAGTCATGGCTGCGGGCGTCTGAGCGACTCGTCGTTGTGGGCGGCCGGGAGTGGCGACACGGCTCCCGTCGAGACGAGGAGTGGAGGGTCCGTCTTCCATAGCTCTGGTCTGAGTCTCAATAACGTTGACAAGACCGGCTATAAAACAGTGACCACTACCGCTCTCTTCAGGCTTGGTGATGGTGAACACGTCTTCCATAGCCTCGGCCTGAGCCTCAGAGGCCTCGTCTCGAACCGTTTCCAAGGTGGGAGAACCGTCACCATGATTAGGCTCTACGATATTGTTACCGATGAACGGTGCATGGAACGCATCTGGGTCGTTCTTCTCAGCACAGATGCCACACTGACACGGTGGGCGATCGTCGATGAGAGGCATACCTTCCGCCATTGGGGCGTCGATGGGTGCCATTGTCGTCTCTACTGTTAAATGCTTGAAGCTTGCTTTGGCTGTGCTGTTCAAGTTGTCCAAGTAGTTGTGATGGATCAAGGATCGAAACAGGTTTTGCCAAGTGAGAGAGGGATGTGAATGGGACGGAGAGGCGGAGAGGGAGAGATGTACGGGCACTGCCTTTGTACCTTAGACCTACCTAGGCAGTGGCACTAAGAAGAACTCAGCAAACCAATTAACCAAATAGAAGTGCGTTTCGATTGCGGAACGTCTCCGTGGTGTTTAGCGCGGTGCCATGAACTTGAAATAGGGGTCCGCACACGCAGCGCAAAGTGCCTCGAAAAGAAATGAATTTCCGTCTGCCAACGCTGCCTGATTGGCTACGACCAGTTTGACAAACCATGGTAAACTGAGAGGGCCACTTGGCCGTGTATGCTTGTAGGCTTGTTGATGTTATCGAGGCTGAAGTCCGCGGGAAGCCCCAGTACTATAGTTACCTATGCGACAAAAGTCTGAACCCCCTTCATTAATTAGGAATACCCCCAGTAGCCAAGAGTATCCAAGTAATCAAGAGTATCCCCAGTGATTATGAATATCCTCAAAGATTCCGAATACTTTGACAAATAGCGAGTACTGCCACAGAGGGGGTGCAGACTTCTGCCGTCCCTCTGACAACTGTAAACTCAAAAACAATGTGTGCGCAGCCGCTTTCGTTGTGCGCAACACAAGAAAATAGCAAAAATAGGCCAATGACCGTATTGTCCGTATTGCAAAGCGGGAAAAGAAACCGTTAACCAACTTATCGACTTTGCGGAAAACGTCCGCGTTCAACGAACCATGCAACGAATTGGGGGTAAGCGAGCACTGCCACCCTCTCTCGACGAATTCATCCACACGAGTAAAACTCGAGGGAAATCAACATACTGAAAAAGCAGAAATGGCTCGTGCAAGAAAGATCCGACTTACCCCGTGGCCAACCAGCCCCAACCCTCCCATGGTTCTCCTAAGCCCTAATTCCACATTCCCCCTCATCCTGAAATCATCGAGCAAGACTGCAGAGGATCAAAATCGGACATGAACAGCTTTTTTCTCATTATGTAGCAATAAACGCTATGCCAATTGCCAAACGTCAAGACCATCGCGCGCAAATGCCCAATGCCCTCCTTCCATTTGCAAAGCCAAACCCCCTTGAAGCACGTCAATGTGGATATCTCAGACAGACAGCGAAAACGAAACTAACACCATAGCAATGCTGTGCACTACCCATGCATATCACCAACACACTCCAACAATAAAAGCTTCATAAGGATTGGGCATCCTATCCATAGCCGCTTCGCTTCAGTCCGCAACCCTTGTCACTTGTGGGGTTTATCTGTCCAATGTGGCGGCTTCGACTTTCCAGGCAGAAAAAGAGGCTGCTGCCCCACTTGAGAACCGTTTTCTTCGCGTTCTTTCCCTTTCCCGTGACTAGGTCCAGATTCTCGTAAAGGGACCTGGGTCGTCACGGGTTGAGGAGCACTTTGGAAACTCGCTGCTGCGGGATCTAGGGAACGTTCAGATGGCTCAGGCTGTGGAGTATTGGGGAGATATCTAGTTCTGGGTTGTAAGAAAGGACGGGTGTCGGGCTGAGTAGCCGCCAAGTTGCTAGTGCTAGGAGGTTGAGGAAGAGGCTGAGTATTCGTAGGCTGAGGAGTGTCTCTCCAGATGTCCGTATGAGCAGACTGATGAGCATCCCCCCAGATTCGAAAATCAGGCACGACAGCCCGGGTAGAATCAGCCAATGGCTGGTTCGTTTCGGCCACAAGATCTACCGAGTTCCTGGGCTTGGCGGGTTGATGAGGGTGTGGCTGTTAGGTTCTCAGTGTTTGTTCAAACCCTGCTTTGCCTAATCGCAAGAAGATGTTCAGTCAGCATATGCGAAACCCTAAATGGTACGTCCTCCACATGTTCCTCATTTTGTAAAGAAAAGAAACTAACCTTCATCTGCTCAATCCTCAATCTCAGCGCACTAGTCACCTCCGCTGCCCTCTTCCAGCTCTGATCACTCTGCTCGCCCTGTACCCTCTCAGTCCTCGCCGGAGGAAGATCCCGGCTCGGACTATCTCTCCTTGAATTACTCGCGCTGCTACCATGTCCGCTGGCCTGCGAGTAATCCGGGCTCAGCTTACTTCTCGGATATGGCGGCCTCATGGAGTCGCCATTCTCCTTCTCCTCGCTCATGCTGCTATCGAAGCTCATACCGCTCCTATAGTCACGGCCGTTTCTCGAATGATCGCGCTCCAGACCGCCGCCGCCGCCGCCGTACATCCCTCTGTCGCGATAAATGCGATCTTCGCCGCCGCGATCTGGACTGCCGATCACGCTCTCCCGGGTATGGTGGTTATTGAGCCCGCTTGCAGCGGACGCACGATCCGCTGCCGTAAGGGCTCTCTTCAATCGCTCCATCTCGCGTCGCAGCTGTGCACTCTGTGCCTCCGCCGCCTCAGCATCGCTCCTTGCACGCACAAGCTGCGTCTCCTTCGCTTTGATGCTCAACACATCGCGGGTATGGTCCTCAATAAGCTGTGCATTCTGGTTCTTCAGTTCTTGGACTTCAGAGTGAAGGCGTGAGCGCTCGGAGCGCAGGTCTTCGTTTTGTCGTACTAAGCGCTCCTTTTCCAGACGCAGTTCGTCGAGTTCGGCGCGCTCAGCTGCGGAAATACCGGGAGGCGCGGCGGGTTCTGGAGCTGGAGGAGCGGCTGCAACAGGCTTTCCTAGTGGGCGACCTGCAAGTCCACGACCGAGACCTCCAAGGCGAGGCTGCGGTGGTGGTGGCTCATCATCATCATCATCTATTATTGGCGCAGCCGCGGCTGCTGGTGGTCGACGCTGTGGAGAGGTGAGTTGTGGAGGAGATGCAGGTGCTGCGATGGTTTTCTTCAGTGGTGCTTTCAAGCCAGGCTTGCTCAGTTTGGAACCGGCGGCTATGCTCCGTGCAGTAGGTTGAGGAGCCAAGGGTGCCGTTTGTGCATAGATCGATGCTGGTACTGGCTTTTTGGCCGCCGCTGGCTTCTTCGTCACCACTTTCTTGCCTGCTGCTGGAGCTACAGCCTTCGGAGGTGCAGCTGCTGGTGGCGGCGGCTTGGGTTTGTCCTTTGCTTTGACTTCGGCAGTGTCGAAGAACTCCTTGATCTTCGTCTTTCTTATGTCATCGAGCCCCTCGAAATGCGCAGTCATGGCTCTTTCACCCATGATCTTCATGAGAGTACCGAGTACTTCAGCACCTCCTGATCTAAGACCTTCGCTGGACTCAGACAAGAGTTTCTTTCCTGCTTCAACGATTTGTGCTGTTTCAGGCTTTGTTGGGGCATCCCGTGTCGTCCTGAGAGACCGAATCAAGAATTTCATAGTCCCCTCTTTGACCTGAGGGTTCTTGTGTTTCAGAAACTCAAGAATGTCTTCCAAACAGTCGGTCAAGCTTGTCGCAATAAAGACTTGGTCGAGCGCGGCTCCAAGAGCATCCGTGACTGTGGCTTTCTTTTCTTTCAGTCTCTCTAGGATGGGCTGCAGTACCGTTGCCTTGTACTTTCCGAAACCCTTTCGCAATCCTTTGGCCAGGACTTCTATGCACTGAGCTGCGTTTGTGACAACAGCAACGTTTGCGTCCTTCATACACTTCGCGAGGCCTCGCGCTAGCTCGTGATAGTCACCATCCTTGATTCTTGGAACGTTGACTGCGGTGTAGAGGGCCTCGAGTGCTTCCTTTCGTTCTTTCCATTTCGACGATGCCAAATTTTCGAAGAAACCGGCAGGCATTTTGATGTCTTGTGGTTCGGCCAGGTCGAAAACATCAACTTCCACTGGCTCGTCTTCCGCATCGTCTTCGGCTTCCTCACCCTCAGCACCTGGGGGCGGCGCTCGAGCCATTGCAGCTTGTTGCGATCTTAAAAACCGCTCTTGCTTAGGGGCTGGCTCAGATTTGATCTTCTCAAACTGGGCATCCATATCCGTCTGTTGCGTCGGCTTCAAATCATTCCAGAACATTGGCTTCATGGCTTCCCTTAGCCACCTGTAAAACTCTACGGCGAGGTTGGTGGCTTCGGCGCGAACATTCTTATCGGCATGACTGAAAGCTTTGGGAAGGACTTTGAGAACAGGCTTCGGGTCGACTGTCTTGCATCCATAGTTGTGATAAACGGTAGTCAAAGCAGCCAGCGTTGCGGCTACTACTTTGGGCTGTTTGTTTGACAATCCTGGTAAAATATCCTCGATGATAGGAGCTGGATTGTCGAGCTCGACGTACAGGAGTATGGCTTCGAGGGCGCTCGCTTTTGTCGCAGCACGAGTAGAAGGAAGACCTTTCTCGACCAGACCCGTGACTGTCTGTCCCCGAGTTCTGCGAGGCCGAGTGTTAGAACACAGCACCCAAAGGGGATTATTGAGAGAACTGACCTGGTACATTGTTCCTTGCCTCCGAATTTCAGAAAGGCGCAAAGTGCATTGATACCATCCTGTTGCGCCGCTACGTTGGAGTCTATCACAGCACCTTTCCATAATCCAGGGTCCCGTAGGAAAGGCTGGAAGGCAGGAGCGTGTTCATCTGGGGTTTTCTCAAATTCTTTCGCGGCATCTTCATATGCTGCCTTGCGTACTTTCCAGTTCTAGATCAGAGAAAAAGCAATATCAGTACATCATTCGCAGCATGCCGTGGAGCGGGCAGCCATACCTTGTGAGCGAAACGATCTGGAAGTGGGAGAGAGCTGAAATCCTCCTCCTGTTCCGCCATCTTGGAGAGTCTCGGGGATGCTTGCTTGGATCAGGGTCAGCAATGCGCCTCGTTAGCTTCCCTTTGTCGGTTGCTCCGAGGGTTTCTCTTGGGCTGTAGGACGCCGAACGAGCGCGACAAGACAGGAAGAAAGAGCAGCACAAGAAGCTGGCCGCTCACAAATCTCAGACGGGGGCGGGTGCGTACAGTTGTCCTGGTAAGGGTTCAAAGGGGCCGTCCAAAAGGATTGTGACGCTGGCGTTTGCTGCAGTCGAGGGGTATGACAAGCGGGCGGCAGTCAAAAGTAAACGGGCTCGTCGCTTTATTGAGGTGCAGGTCAAGTGTCGGCTTGAGCGGCTTTGGCTGCGAATTTGTGGAACAGTAGATGGTGGGTCGCGTTGGAGGAGGAAGGGTATCATGAATTTTAGGAGTGTTTGGCAGCCGATCAAGTCACTTCGCGGCAAAAATAGTGGCTTGACTTCGCGTAGCCACAGTAACAAGGATTTCTTGATGCTTCGATGCTGGGAATTTATTTTGCACTCGATACAATCACGAATGTGTCTTTCTAAATGATTATGAGTTCTCTCATTTAATTCGGTTATTTTCGAGGACTCAAAATCTCCGCGTCTTTGCATCTCTGGTATTTCCCCGACTACTTGATTTGGCTTCCACAACCTCAGCATAAAGTTGGGCGCCACGAACTGCTGTGCCTGAAGCCGCTCTTTAGGCTTTTTTGGCAGGGTGTCAGCGTGCACCGTGCACTAGCTGGACGTCATTCAGGGCTGGCGGGACAATAAACCGCCAAAATAACGCCGTCGCACCCTGTGCAGAACTGTCGCAGAAACGCTATTCTTTTCGCTCCATCACTGTAGCACTAAAACATCGCACAAACTCTTACATTTTGTCTCAGAGCTCGGTGATCCATCAATTGTCCTCTTTCCGCAGCTAGGACGGCTAAGCCACGCAGCCTTGTGGATAGGCGCATCTCTAAGACCGACTTCGTGGTACTTCTATTTCACAACTTCACGCTTCAGTCGCCGATGCCCAACTTCCTTCTCGCCCGCTCTTACATTGCAGAGAACCGACGTGTTTATCACCGCACGCAATTCCCCGCCACTACTAGAAAGCTCAGCAGCAAGCCATACTTCCCAATCGCCCTTCTAGGAGCTTCATGTATCTCCCGCTTTCGCCATGAGCCAGATATTAACTGGCCGCCAGGCTGAGGAATTGTTAGACTGTCTTCTTGCTTGCTCACAGATATCGGTGCTGACTGGTTCTCTAGACACAAGTCCATGATAGCCTACCTGACTTCCGTCAACCTACCCAACACTGCTGCTGCTTTGCGAGAGGAAGTAAACATTGGCGAGGAGACCTTCAATGCTGCTACAAGTAAAAAGTATGAGGGGCTCTTGGAGAAGAAATGGACAAGTGTGGTGCGCTTGCAAAAGAAGGTATGTTGCGGGCGCGGTACAGTTGCTATGTGCTACTCGATCACTCCACTGACACTGCCCCAAGATCTTTGAATTAGAGGCAAAGTGCGCGAGTCTGCAGAACGAACTTGATTCAGCAACTCCAACATCTCTCTCAAAACGAAATCAAGATCCTACCACATGGCTTCCAAGATCACCAGCACGGCATACCTTACAATCGCATCGAGACCCCGTCACCTGCGTCGCATTTCACCCAGTTTTCTCCTCCCTGGCCTCTGGATCCGAGGACTACACAATCAAAATATGGGATTGGGAGCTCGGAGAGCTAGAACGGACCGTAAAAGGGCACACAAAAGCAGTCTTGGACGTCGATTTCGGCGGCCCAAGAGGCGGTACCTTACTGGCATCCTGTTCCAGCGACCTGACCATCAAATTATGGGACCCAAGCGACGAATACAAGAACATCCGAACGCTACCAGGCCACGATCACTCCGTATCTGCTGTGCGCTTTGTACCAAGCGGATCAGCGGGCTCGCCTTTATCAGGTAATCTCCTGGTATCGGCAAGTCGAGACAAGACGCTGAGGGTATGGGATGTAACGTCAGGTTACTGCGTCAAGACCATACGAGGCCACGCAGACTGGGTGCGCGATGTTTCACCTTCTTTCGATGGCAGGTGGCTTCTCTCAGCCGGCGCCGACCAGACAGCACGGATTTGGGACGCAGTCTCCGGAGAACCAAAAGCCACCATGATAGGCCACGACCACACGATAGAATGCTGCGTATTCGCACCCCCAGCAGCATACGGCCATTTAGCAACTCTAGCCGGCTACAAAAGACCGCCTCCAGCAAACAGCTCCGGCGAATTCTGCGCTACCGGTTCTAGGGATAAGACGATTAGGCTATGGGATTCGCGAGGTACTTTGATCAAGACACTAGTTGGCCACGATAACTGGGTCAGAGGTCTGGTGTTCCATCCGGGTGGCAAGTACTTATTCAGCGTCGCGGACGACAAGACATTACGCTGCTGGGACTTGGCACAGGAGGGAAAGTTGGTGAAGACATTGGACGACGCTCATGGCCACTTCGTCAGCTGCATACGCTGGGCACCTGGCGTAATCAAAGACGTACCGACCACGAATGGCAATACGAACGGAGCGGCTACGAATGGTACGAGCAAGAAGGAGGAAGCGAAGCAGGTCAGCATACGGTGTGTGATCGCTACTGGGAGCGTGGATTTGAACGTGCGAGTCTTTGCATCATGATGAATGGCGCTATGAAAAGGGTTGTTTTAGGCGCAGGTAGAAAGTTCGCATACGTACTATACCCGGGCATTGCTAAGGAGCGTCATGGAAAAGGCGGAGTTGGAGTTTTAGTGAGAGTTATGATATCCAGGGGCTCCTTCTTGTGCTTAATCATTGGATGGAACTGGCTGTGTGGTCTGGGTACGGTGAATTGAGAACTGTATATAATGGGACTCTACGAAGCTCGTACGGAGCTTTTTTAATCAAGGCCAATTGACAGACACAGACCCTAGAAAGCAGAGAGCTTCGTAATAATCAGAATCGTAAACAGTTGTAAACAGTTGTACTCCGACCTTTGGACTCCTTTTAGTGGCCCAGGCCGACAGCATCTGGATTATGGGGAGGCTGAGAACTGAGGATTATTCACCCTATGCTAGCGCCAAAAGGAAAACGAAAATAAGTCACTTAGTATTCTCCGCGATTGAAAACCATTCCGTCAAGCATTGAAGATTTCAATTTCTGTTTCAAAACAGTTCTAGAAACTCAAGTCGCAATCTCTTCCTACCCCAGAATCTGCGCATCCGGCAGCCCTCGTTCCCCATAGCGCGTCCCAAAATCTCAAAGCGCACGGACTTCAGCCTCGCAGCTCTATTGAAGTCGCGATTTCCATCATCGCCTCGCGCTGCCTAGGTCACTTCAAGCTCTCCAAAAATCGCATCTTCCCACCTTCCCAAACCACAACCCATCCACTCCAAAAATGCAGCGCACCACCAGCGCATTCGCGGGCGCCTCTTCCTCCTCCTCCGAATCATCCGAAAACGAAGAAGAATTCGCCGACTTCAACCCACGAAAACGCCGCAGAACCGGTCGCGACCCCAAAGAAGCGGCTGCGCTGGGTGTTTTTGGGTCCGAGAGTGAGGATGATGGGCCGAGGTGGAAGAGGAAGGAGAGGAAGTTGAGGAGTGGGGGCGTGGGGTTTGTTAGTGCTGGGGCGAAGAAGGTGGAAGATGGGGATGAGGATGATGGGGATATGGAGGAGGAGGAGGAGAGACCTATGTTCAAGGGATTCGCACAGAGAGACAATGCGGGCGAGGATGATGAGGACGACGACGAAGACGATGGGCTCAGCCTGGGCATGGGATTCAAAAGTGGCATGAAGTTCAAAGGCTTTTCACAAGCGCGACAAGACGATACTGCGGCTCAAGATGAACAGAAGCCTACTCCGAGACGGCAGGCATACGGTCTTGGAAGCGGATTCGTGCCATCCTCGGAAGCAGTGCCGGTGCTGAGCGAAGAAGCTGTCCAAAGAGAAGCGGAGAAAGAGGCATCAACACCGAAAACATCGCGACCGAGTGCTTTTGGAACTCCGGCTTCTGGAAAAGGGGCGAAGAATAAGACAGGAGCTCCGATGAGCTTTGCGGAGAGAATGATGGCAAAGATGGGATATAAGCAGGGTGAGGGGTTGGGAAAGGATGGGAAGGGTAGAGCGGGGATTATTGAGACGAAGTTGAGACCGCAGGGTGTGGGCTTGGGTGCTGTGAAGGAGAAGACGAAACAGGAACGGGATGAGGAGAAGAGACAAGCTGCGTTGCGTGGCGAAGTTATCGAGGACTCGGAAGAAGAAGAAAAGAAGAGGAGGAAGAAGGCGAGGGCGGAGAAGAGACTCGGCGGTGGTGATAGTGGAACGAGCACGCCGAAGAGGGCAGCGAAACCCAAATACTTGAGCTTGCAGAATATCCAGAGTGCGGCTCCTGGCTTGGCGATTCCGCAGACTTTCAAACCCATTCTGGATATGACGGGGCCACAGCAAAAACTCCTGACAAGCTCGTCGGGCTTGATGACACCGACTGGTGCTGCTCCTTCTTTTGAAACGGCGGAGCAGGCGGAGTCGAAGAAGCTGGTACGGAGAGCACATCATGATCTGAGTGCTTTCGTGGATGAGTGGAAGAACTTGGAAGAACGGAAGGCATTGGCTGAGTTGCAAATCACACAGCAGCAGCAAATTATCGATGAACAGAAAAAGGACTTGGAACAAACGCAGGCTGTGGCCAGTCTGATGCAGGAGCTGTCAGGGGCAATCATTGATGGCCAGTGGGATCCAGTCTTTGCTATATTACAACAGGCTGCGAAGATCGAGACTCCTATTGAAGACCTATCTGCTCTTGCAGTCGCTGCAGTGCATCCCTTTTTGCGTCAAGCTACGGAGGGTTGGCAGCCTTTAGAGGACCCGAAGCTTATGGGTGTCGCACCGGAAGGGTTTGCCTCAGCTCTTCAAGCTCTGTCAAGTATACTGGGAGTCAATGGCAAACCTTCGAGAGGTACGACGAGTTTTGGCGACCCATTAGAGACAAATGGTCACATTCGATCACGAACTAAAGCCACCACTACCTACGAAAGCATGATCTACACGCTCTGGCTCCCCAAAGTCCGCTCGGCAACAACCAGCACCTGGGACGTCTACCACCCCACCCCCCTCCTCAACCTCCTCGAAACCTGGTCTCCCCTCCTCCCCGCCTTCATCCGCTCCCAACTAATCTCCCACCTTATCCTCAACAAACTCCGCGAAGCCGTCAGCACCTGGAATCCCAAGCGCAGCAGCAGCAAAAAGTCCTCTACTCCTCTACCACATATCTGGTTATTTCCATGGCTCCAATACCTCCCCGACCAAGTAGACCCGAAAGCCACAGTCGGCCTCGTCAGCGACGTAAAACGCAAATTCCGCGAACTCATTGACGCCTGGGATTTCAGCCGCGGCGTGATCCCCGGACTCTCTCAATGGAAAACCGTCCTCCGCCCCTCCAGTCGCGTCGACACCTGGACGCCTCTAATCCTCAACCACCTCCTCCCCAACCTCGCCTCCTACCTATCGCACGAGTTCGACATCGACCCCCAGGACCAAGAACCTTACTTAGATGTTCTGCGAAATGTGGTTGCTTGGACAGATGTTATCAGTTCAAGATATGTTGCGCAGATACTGGTGCAGGCAATGTTTCCTAAATGGCACGATGTGTTGCATCAGTGGCTTACGAGCCCGGGTGTTAATTACGAGGAGGTGGGAAAGTGGTTTAAGTGGTGGAAGAGTGAGCTGCCGGATGCTGTCAAAAAAGAGCCGGCCGTGGAGGCGGAGTGGCAGAAGGGCACGGACTTGATTAATGCTGCTTTGGACCTTGGCGACGACGTATCAAAACTGCCACCGCCGATCTCTTCATCGCAGCAGCAGCGCCATGAGCCACAAGCCGTCGCGGTGCCTGAACCTGAGAAGCCGAAGCCGAGGAAGAGAGGAGAGGTGGAGGTGACGTTTAAGGATACTGTGGAGGCGTGGTGTGCGGACAATTCGCTGTTTATGATACCGCAGCGAGGCGACTTGAGTGCCGAGAGGCCTGTGTATAGGATTACGGGGTTAGGGGATGGGAAGGGGGGCGTGAGGGTCGTGCTTAAGGGACATGTGGTGTTTGTGCTGGATCGGAAGGGTGAGAGCAGTGTGCCGGTCAAGTTGGGTGATGGGTTGCTTGAGATGGCGCAGAAGAGGGTCTAGGGATCAGAGTGCCCAAGGCGATCAATGCGAAAGTACACTTTTTCAGCACATTGTGGGGTGTCTGGGCACGTACGTACCGGTGGTATGGATACTGGCTTCGAAAGACTCGGACTCGGCAGAGAGGAGGCTCTATGACCAGGGCGGCCAATGCGAAATATATTTCTTGCACTTTGTGGGGTGCGTAGGCACGTACCTGTGGTATTGACATCGGCTTCGGGACTCAGCACGAGCGTTGACAGCGAGGTATGGATAGCGGTTACGAGAGTCTGGACGAGGATTGAAATGCGAAAAGGCATTTACAGGGCTCCGAGACTTGGCACGAACTTCGAGTAGGAGAGTTGATGTGGATAGTGGCTACTCCGGGACTCGGCATGAGAATCGAAAATGCGAAAGGTATAGAGAGTGGCTTCGAGACTCACCGCCGCGATCATGGAAAATGAGGCTGAAGTCGTAGCAATTCAAGATTTTCAGGCAATTTGGTCACCGTTTGGTGGGTTCCACGAGTTTAGAGTGCATAAGCCCGCCGCCCGCCCACATATTTTCCAAGTTTCTCGTTGGCGTCAGTTGGATGAACCTCATCCGTCACTCGGACCGTCAGTTGAGCCTTGAAATTTCGACGATCCTTGCTTTCTGGGATAAGGTTTGCGAATCGCGGCCACAAGCGCCTCGCGGCCCATGCCTCCGGAGAATACCAGTACCAATTGTCAAAGTGAATTCAAGATACCTCGGTGGGCGGTCCGCCCCGAATGTAACTGGGCTGCAGCTGGAGATACGCCATCTGCGGCAGCTAGTAGAGTGAGCTATACTAGTAAGTCGTCCCGTGCTTTTTGCTGAGCCCTTGCAGTTGGTACTTGGCAACCCCTGACATGTGGCGATGAGAGATCTAGACTACGAGGGGCCAGACCTTACCGCAAGATCAGCAATTCTGGATGGCATTTTCCTCATGCCTCAGTTTGTCATTTCCCCACATACGCCCAGGACTGTTCTCGATTCTCACACAGCCACGAGATTTTGAGGTCATTTTATGAAATGACATCGAAAAGAAGGCGAAATGTTCCAGGCGCATGGCAACGCTTTCGAATTCGCACCGGTCGCTCTACGAAAATGTCTTCCGTGCCTCCTTGGAAACCACTGCCTGGCACCGATCTCCGAAGGGACCCTTTCAACACAGAGCTCTTCGGATGCTGCCGTCCGGGGTCCAGGTCTGTGTTTACCCTGCCAGAAAGCGGGCTTCCATAACTTTGCTCCTCCTCCCCGCAGGCTATCATAGTTGAGATGCTTCAATATTTGGAATATGGCGCAAAGCTTTCAAATTCCAAACGTTTGTCTGCACATTATACTCGAGAATCCTTGGTTTACAAAATGCCTAAATTTAGGGAAGTGCCCGACTCCCGAGCTCCCTTCAAGCCTGTCCCGTAATGCTGCAGAACAGCTTACCGGGGGTGACTCCCGCGAAGTCGATTACCGGGAGGCGTCGATGAGGAAAGTGGTGCCGGTATTGCCACAGGAACTAAACGTCAAGTCCGTCCTCAGACCGCCCGAGTCCCGCGGCTTTAGGGGGAGTGCTAGAGGCGATGGCCAAGTGGGCTGGGACGGTGATTGTTGAGAGCTCTTTGACACTGGCACTGCCTTGTTGAAGGTTGTGCAAGCCATCAGGTTTATGTCCGACGACTGCAAGTCTGTGGGATGCTAATAAAGGTGTGGGCTTGTGAAAGATTCGATGTACATCCACACATCCTCGATTCCCCCCTCCTTGCATAGCCAAATTGACTAATATGAGAGGAAAGAGAGCTGCAAATGCAGGACTTTCTATAGCTCCACATTCAGGGTCGTCATTGCTTATCAGTTGGTAGGTACCACTCCGGGAACCCTCCCCTTCTTCGAGAGTCCCTCCAACAAGATCCCGCTTCGCTGATCTCGAGGGACACCCGGTCCGTACCACTGCTTGGTAGGTGCTCGGCATCTGGGACTTATAAAATCCGAACACGGACTGAACTTTGGGTTGAATGTAAGCATGTACATGTGTATGGCCCGTGAGAAGAGATGTGTGGGATAATTCCCTGCCCGGTGTGAATAGCAGTTCACTGTGGATGCAAGCCTTGCCGCGCTTTCTCAAGCCTTGCTGTCTCTCATCTTGTGCCTACTCCCTAGTATCCGAGATACGAGCGAGCCAAAACTGTTCGCAAAATCTGGAAATCTCCGCCGCCAGGATCGAGCTCTGTCTTCTGCGATCCAGCTTTCTCCCTAGCTCGGCACCTTCGATGACCCTGGACCCTTGATTCTGTGTTCTACATTCCATCCTTCAGAGCATCCGAATGGTTGCCGAGGACATTGTACAGGCTGGCAAGTTTATATATGATCAAACATCAGAGCGATCTACTCATCGATGTGCCCTTTCTACTCGTTTTCAGATGCCTGATATTCTTATTAGTCAAGATATCTCTTATTAGCTGCAGGTTGCAGCTACGGAAGAAGGGACGAGAGCAGTCTGTGCACAGCCACGGCTCGGGCTATTTAAGTCTGAAGGCCAGGCCCACTCCCACAACCTTGAATTTGGGCTTGCCTAGTCCATATGTCGGTTTGTCACTTCAAACCACTCCAAGTCTTACCAGGGGAATGATCATTTCCCCAGTGAGAGAAAGAAGGTACCAGCTCTAGCGTGACAGGAGAAACTCAAATTTCACTCTAGCAGTGTCGAGAACACAACGTGCGCTGCTCAAATCGATCGAGATATGTTTCTCGGGGCGTCAAGATGTATAAAGCTTTCTTTCCATCCTCGAAGAAGGAACAAGTCTCAGCTCACTCCATCTACAGTTCTTTCAGACACACCAGGCGTCCTCTCGAGCCGGCTCGTTCATTCATATCCTTGGTCCCTAGTTCTTTCTTTCTCTAAGTTCTTAACCTCGCCCTCTCTCTACCGCCAAAATGCGTTACTCCATGATCCTCGCTGTTTCCCTGGCCCTCTACTCCGATGTTTACGCCCTTCCCCTCCTCGGTCCCCTCAATGTTGAGCTGCCGGTGGAGAATGTCATCATGGGCGCTCGTGCTGAATCCTCGAGCACAAGCGCCCAGTCTTCCACCACCGCCGCTCCCAATGTTCTTGGTGGTATCATCAACGGCCTTGGTCTTACGCTGCCCAAGCAGACCATTGCCATCGGCAGACGTCAAGCAACCCCATCCACCTCGAGCACAAGCGCCCAGTCTTCGACCACCGCCGCTCCCAATGTTCTTGGTGGTGCCATCAACGGTCTTGGTGGTATCATCAACGGCCTTGGTCTTACGCTGCCCAAGCAGACCATTGCCATCGGCAGACGTCAAGCAACCCCATCCACCTCGAGCACAAGCGCCCAGTCTTCGACCACCGCCGCTCCCAATGTTCTTGGTGGTATCATCAACGGCCTTGCTCTTCATGCTGTCTCGTCCACCAGCAGCCAGAAGTCAAGCAGCCACTCGTCCACTGCCACATCCAGCTCCGCTCTTGTCAAAGTCTCTTCCTCCTCTTCCTCCAAGCCTACCGTTCAGGTTGGTGCGGCTGGTGAGACTGCCAAGGTTGTTGCTCGTGCTACCACGACCAGCAAGTCTGCTCTTGTCTCCGCCAGCGCCAAGGTCGCTGTATCTTCCTCCACGCCTGTCAACGCTGGTCTTGGAGCTGCGGGTGAGACCATGATGGTGCATGCTCGTGGTGTCTCTGCCAGCGTGGGCGTTACAACCTCGAAGCTCATTGCTGCTTCCGCCTCCATCGGTCTCCGCGATGCCGCCCCAGAGCCCGTCCCCACCGTCGCCATCTCCGTCAGCGGACACATCAGCGACCCGAAATCAACCTCCGCCCCCCTTGGTCTTGCTGCCTCCGTGGCCCTCCGCGCCATCTCTGCCAGCGTGGGCGTTAACCCCAAACCAACCTCGACGCTCATTGCTGCTTCCGCCTCCATCGGTCTCCGCGATGCCGCCCCAGAGCCCGTCCCCACTGTCGCCATCTCCGTCAGCGGACACATCAGCGACCCGAAATCAACCTCCGTCCCCATTGGTCTTGCTGCCTCCGTGGCCCTCCGCGCCATCTCTGCCAGCGCTAGCGTGAACGTCGCTCCTACTGCCACCACCAAGGTCGCCGCCACTGGTGCCGTTCACATGCGAGACCTCGCGGCTCTGACCCTTCCAATCAACGTTCAGGTAACCCCTGTTTTGACCATTCCCGACCCTTCCAGCATCAACCTTAAGGAGCGAGAGGCTGAGGCCGAGGCCGCGGACGAGAGCCTCACTCTTGCGCTGCCTCACTCTGCTCAAGACGTCCCCGTCATTTTCGGTATTAATCTTTAAGTGCCTTACCCAAAAATTCGTACCACCGGTAGCCGGCTGCCATTTCCGTTTGTGGGGAGGAAATTTGTTGAGGAGTGATGAGACTCGAGGAAAATTTATTTCCTATTTTTGAAAAATGGTGGTGCATTTGCATTAGTACTGGTATTGAAGAACGTCCGGATTTTTCAGGCTGGTGACTTGGGGAATACGGGTCATCGGGAAATGGACGTGTGTCAAGTCATTCATTAATAGTTCTGAACCTGGAGAAAATTACCGCTATTTTTCTTGTATATACTTAGTGGCAATAAAAGACTGTTCCCTCTTTTGCAGATGTCTTCTTTGAAGCTTGTTGCCTTTGCAAAATTTTTGATGATAGCATGTAGGGACCAGTGACTCGGGTGAGATAGTTGGGCTTTATTTAAGTTTCTGGACACAGATGATGGCAGCGAAGATCAATGAGGCTGGTGGCAAGTAACAACGTATCCCAATCAGGACCAGCGCATTGTATGTTCGAAGGAATGGATTGCAGACCTAGGTAGCAAAGTCCTCCTGAACAGGTAGGTATCTACAAATTTCCGCTCCATAATCTCCGAACAGAATATCTCCAACCCCAAACCGCCAGTGGCGTCCATTGCCCCGTTTTTACCCCTTTAACGCCAACAGATCCACCTGGTCCTCCCTAAATCCAACAAAGAAATTTAATAGAACGAAGTGGTCGTCCAAGCCCAGCGGAGACGCCCAAGCCTCTATATTCCATGCAGACCGAGTTCCCTCTGCCGTGCAGTGGGCGAGTCATCCTCATCAGAGCGCTTGCTCTCCGTCTCAAAACAGATCTCACTCTTTTTCGTAATAATCCACGGCTGCTTATTGCTCAACTCAATACCATCCAGGTTCTCCGGATCGCCTCTGTCAGTCCCCGAGTGATTGAGAATGTATCCCCTGGAACCCGGTTTCGAGAAAGACTTGGCCAGTGATCCCTTTCGTCCCTGAGAATCATAGTAATAATGGTTTGTGGATTTGGTCTTGTCGCCCAAGAATCTCTTGAAGATCGGTCGGCAGGTGGAAATGTTGTTTGCGACGATGCCAAGCGTGGTTTCGATGCCGGCCCAGAAAATGACTGGCGCAACGCGGTATGTGTAGTCGGGATTGTTGAGCAGGCCGTCGAGGACGGTGATGCGGACTATGGCTGCTATGCTGGCGAAGGAACCGAGGCCGAGGAGGAGGACGACGACGCATTTTGCTCGGAAGTTCATTTGCGTGTCTTTCAGGAGGAAAACGGGCATCGCGGCCAGAGTCCAGTCGGAGAGGACGGAGAGGGAGTTGTGGCCGTAGGTAGCGTCAGGTACGATGTGATCCGGTAGGCAGTAGCCATTGGTTTCGATCCATTGATTCCATGCGTAGCTGACTGGGTGACATTGGTTCAGGCAGAGAATGACGTATCCAAGACAGTAAAGACCGTTGACTGTCACGAGAGTATAGAGCGTATATCGTTGCCAAGGGATCGTAGTAAGGCGAAGGTAAAGAATGCAAACGGAGAGTCGAATGCCGAAAACGGAGAAGGCGTATGCCACTTCAGCTAGGAGGGCGTGCATGAAACCGGTCACGATTTGGTCGATATCGAGATTCTCTACGTGCTGGCCGAATCCCACGAGAGACAGTATAATCGTGTCTATCACAGACCACATATAAAAACCTTGAGTAACAACGATGACCCAGTCATCAGCACCAAAAGCCTTGACGATCCGAGCACGAGTCCATAGCCGCATAGCGAAAGTCAATGATGTTAAAGTAAGGCCGGTGACGCCCATAACAAAGAGACCGACCCCGCGGTCTCCTAGGTTGTCGTACTTTCCAGACATAATGATGAGAGATAGGTGAATGGTAACGACAGTAATGGAGTCATGAAGCCAAAAAAGCAAAATGTCCCAGGGAAGAGACTTGACGGGGCAAATGTTCTTTTTGTCAGCGAGCCATGGAGGTCAAGCGCGGTCCACGGACCGTCCCAAGTTATAAGACAGTGTTTATAGTCCGTCCTGTTGCAGTCTTTCCCGGACTCGATTTGAATCATCATCCGTTCTTGCAGGTCCAGATTCTGGGGATCGACCACTTGAGCCACGTTTTCTTGGACAATCCCAGTCGGAGATCGTTGTAAAACGTGGCAAATGTCTGCATTAGTCAGTTGTATAGGTCGTTTATAGTTGTATTTGGAATGTTAAGTTGAATAATAAGTCATAGCAAAGGGTCTTTTCTGCGGGACCGTACAGAGAACAAGAGAGACTTATGCAGAAGTGTGTGTTAGATCGAGTGCTTCGCCACAAGAGTCGTAGTACATTTCGGAAAAAGCGGCTACATGAGGTATGTCATTTATTTTGTGGGGCTGAACAATATATAAATTGCCATAGCGTCAGTCTCGAATACCGGCGACCTTCTCTTTTGAGCCTTGGACGTGCGGCGCGGCCATCTCGGTTGGAGCATTCCGCAGAGGGGGAAGACAAGGATATCAGATCACTTTGATGCAGACGTCTTGCAGATAACTCTTCATTTTCTTATCTTCTGCTAGTCCTCAATTCCATGGACCTGGTAAGCTTCAGTAGCAGATCTCTTCAAGGGATGGGCATACGTCTCCTCGCCGTGTATGATTGATCCCTTTGGCTCTGATACCTCCTATGATCTATCCAAGAATTTCAAGTCGATGCTTCGCAATGCGCATAAAATGCTGTGCCTCACACTTCAAAGGCGAGACAATGTATCAGCCATCGCCGGGGAGAGCCGAGATATGACTTCACCTCGAGGCTTGCGGGAGGAGTCCTTAGATAGGAGGGGTCCCCGGAAAAGGGGGATCGCTTGTAAATCGATGGTTTAGACATTGATATCCATGGGTTGAAACTTGCATTGAATGAAGATCCGGCCTGATTCTGTGTCTACGATAATTGTGTGATGAATATTGGGGTTGAGAAGGTTTTCCAAGGGAGTTGATGAAGAATCGAATTCGATGCAAATCGTTCGCGAATCGCGGACTCGCGCGAGTCCCCACAGACCCACATATATCTGCGCAGGGGCCCTTGGCGCCGAAGATCTTCTCCATCTTCATGCATCAATGTGTTCTGAGAACAGGTATCTTCACGACGCCTTTCTTCACCTGGATTGGAGATATTTAGTCAACGGCGTCCTCTCATGGCAAACCGAGGTCAACTCGAGAATCTCACTCACGAGTGGAGACATGAAGAATCTTCAATTCTCAATTTCTCCTTCGGCGACTTCGGGTCTGCGACTTCGGTTTCCGACCGAAAATCGGGGCCAACGCCATGCCAGCATTCGTATTACTCTATTTGTGACGACTGTGGATATCAGAGCTGAAGATCCGGGATCGTACGGTCCAGAGGCTGATCGGATCCATCCGACCCTGATCTGCAGCCTGGCGCCACCTGCAGGGTATCACTTGACAGATGTCCGAGCGATGAATGGGTCCAGGCGCATGGACAGGAGATCCTTTGGATGGAAAACGTACTCTACCCCAAGATTTCAGGTGTTTGTCTGGACTTTGAAACGCTAAACGTCAAGCAAGCACGGACTAAAGTCTAGCGCCTTCGATCTTCGCGAGAGGGGTTTTCGAGTACTACTACTACAGTGGGTGGAAAAAAGTCTGAATACGGCCTACAGTCTCAGCTGGATTGCGAATATTCTAAATAACCAGAAATATTCCCAGTAATTAGAAATATTCCCAGTAATTAGAAATATTCCCAATGCTTTGGAATATTCCAAGTTATTAGGGATATTCCTGATCATTTGGGATATTTACAATTATTTGGAGACTATGGACTGTATTCGGACTTTTTTCCTCCCACTGTAGCAAAAGGGGCCCCGGAGGGGGGGAGGGAAGAGGGAGGAATTATGGAGTCTGGGGAGTTGTCCACAAGTCGAAGGGCAAAATGCTGTTATCATGCGCCTGGTTTTGATGTTCAAAGCCCCTCTACTTCAAGATCGGCTTGAAATTATTGGTCTCGGAAAAGTGCCTCGTTACTGTACTTGGGGGCAACAGGATTTCTACGCAAAACTCGGCGATACGCTCGGAAATCCAAGGGGCTGCACATGCAGCAAGGGAAGATGACAAGGTTGAGCCACCTCGAGAGTTCGAGCCCTTTGGAGCATCCCAAGTATTGGGCTCGACTCAAGCTATCAGAACACAACCACAAACAACCCAGGTCAACTGGACAACTATCTTTCTACCGGCCATTTCTGATAAGTGCTTACCGGAAATCGGCTTTTAAAAACACGCCACCCCCAGACTTTTTCCGTGTCGTCGTATTCCAGGAGAATTCGGCCAATTCGCCGGTATACTTCCGCCGAAAAAGTAGGGAAATTTCGAATGCATTCACGCATTTCTTCGTTTTCAAATCGGTCAGGATCTCAGCGTGAGAGTTAAGCGGGATTGGCCGATGGGATGGAGCAGTCCCTACGAAAAGGCGGGGAGGATGGCTCGTGAGCGAAATATGGCAAGGACTTGCTTACTGGAGAGGGGGCAGTTTACAGCTCAAAAGAACTGCCGTTGTTTCAATAGTTGAACTTCGGTATTGTTTAGCCCCACGTGGAGCTTGAAGGTACAGGTCAGCCATATCTTCGAATTTTGTCACCAGGATCGGTACATGTCTGTGCCACAGGGACAGAGTACAGATGCCTCGGCATGTCAATCTGAAGCAATCGATATGTAAAGATGGCGAAAATATTGACGGGGCAGAGCAATGGAGGTTGAAAGAGACATCACGGAGCTGGAAAGCTAGTGCCTGCCGAGCTTACGGGTCAGCCGCAGCTGAGGACGTGAGGGAGCCGGTAAAGTAAGGCCTCTGCAGAGTCTGGATGTCTTTTGCTACTGCCGAGACCTAGTCGCCCAGTTTTCTCTCCCCAATTAATCTCTCACTCTTATCTAGAAATACGTCTATTTGAATTCCTCTAATAAGAATGATAGATAATCCAGCCGAGAGTGCCAGCTCAGCACCGAGACCTCAGATTTCTCGAGCATGCAAATCCTGTCGGGCTGGCAAAAACCCCATATTAACGTGGTTGACTTGTCGTCTTGGAAAATTTAAAAGGGTAGCTGGAGCTCCAGTTTCCCATGAGGTTATCCAGTCTTGGCGCTAGTGGTTGCCTAGGTAACGATACTGGTGGGGTCAGACACACAACCAATCAAAAACAAAAACAAACTCGCCGACACCTGTGTGATTCGAACACACGCTCCCGAAGGAAATGCCTGATCAGCTAGACTGATGAAAGAATAGCAGGGCATCGCGTTAACCGCTCCGCCAAAGTGCCGCTCCAAAACTGCTCCAATTGATGACAAAAGGTATGGATTTCTCATACCTTACTGGTTAACCGCTCCTCCAAATTGCCACATCCATAGGGAATTTGGTAATGAAGTTTTTATGTGAGAGCGGCGATGAGGAATGGTAGTGAACTGCAAAATCGGGAGATATATTCAGTAATGGGAGAGTGAGTTGGGACCAGTATTGCATTATCGGATTGGAGGCCGTATTTGGCAATGACAGGCAACTGCTTGATTGGAGGGCTCTGGCTGAACTGGTGAATAGATCCTCAAATTCAAATCTCGATTTGATGACATGGACGATGAATGGTATGGAAGTGCGAAGTCCAGAGCAATATCTAGCAATGGGAGTGTGAAAACAGTATTGCAGTTGAGCCACGGATCGAGAGCATATTCGGCGGTGGGAGCGTGAATTGGAGACAGTACCAGACTATTAGATCAAGAGCCATATCTAGCAATAACTGGCAAATTCTCAACGGGGGGCTCAGGCTTGATTACTGACTAGAACCTCGCCGTGAGGGTGTTGAAGAGGTACGGTATTGTACCACTACTAGATGCGAAGCCATATCTATTAGTGGCCGGTAAGCGTCTACAGATGGTTATAGCAAAGCCTTCAGAAACATCACTCAACACGGAGGATAAACATGTGCATTCGAAGCCCGTTTGAAGAGTAAGTTAGATGGTTAACGACTAGTTACAATCGTGTCCCTGTGCCTTTTCACGCACCAAAAGCACCCGCTAACTTTCAATCCCACCACCCGCTCGATCGGAGGAACACCACGTCCTGGCCGCCCACTCTTTCTATCGCGTGCGAAGAACTTCCCGTCATTGTCAAAACCGCTGGAATGGTAAAAAGCCAACGCCATCGCCATGACCCATCCAACAATGCAAAATGTTCAGTACAAAAACAAACCACCCCCCGCCTGCGCATGAGATTTCTCATGAACGTGAAACCCTACTGATGCCACCCGGTATGTTTCCCATCATTTCTCATGCAGCACAGTTCGCCATTCATACTATCATATCAAAACGTCAGCTCAAACATTGGGAATCGTGCCGGGAGTTCGGAACACTCACAGTCCTCCCATCCTCATCCGTCGTAACAACCTTATTCGCATACGTAGCCACCTTCACGATCGCCTTCTCCACATTCCTCTTCTCCTCCGTCTTTTCGTCCACATGATCCAGCCTCTTCACCAACGCCAGCATCCACTTCCCCAACCGATCAGTCGTCTTCTTCCAAACATTCACCACACCCCTCTTATGACAAGTGAGCACCAATTCATTAGCCAACCATTCGTGCGAATTCTCCCTATCCTCACCACCCTCAAAGAAAGCGCAAGAAAAAATCTCATCAGTTTCGTAACTGCATACGTTCTGGTCGCAGAGCAATTCGCCGTTGAGAGTTGTAAGAACGGCGTTTTGGCCCCGGCAAAAAAGGATGTCGCCGGTTAGGTTGTTGATGGCGGCGCAGGAGACGGGGGCGGGGAGAGAGAGCTTGCGCACGAATTCCATGGTGTTGAGGTTCCAGAGAAAGACGTCGCCGTCGAGAGATGCGGAGAGGATGGTGCTGAAGGCTTGGGAGATTTCGATGTGGATGATGGGTTGGCGGTGGCCGAAGAGTGAGGCGCGTTGGTCGAGGTCTTTGATGGACTTTTCGTTGATGCCGGATACTGTGAAGGCGGATACGACGCAGTCATCGCCGCCGGTAATTAGGGTGCGGGAATCGGCGAACTTGGCGCAGTTGATTTGACCTTGGTGGAGGTTTTCGAAGAGTCCGATTAGTTGCTGGAGATGTGTTAGTCGACGTGAGACCCAGAATACGACTGCTTAAGGGGATGTTCGACTTACCTCTCGGTCCTTGTCACAGGAGTAGAATCTCAAACTGCAATCGGCAAAGCCCCATCTCATCTTTCTCTTTTCTTTGGACGGTATATTAGTCCAAGGCGAGGGTCTGTAGGTGCGTTGGTTATCCTTGTAACAGGAAATAGTTTCGGTAGCGTGCGATGCATTATCTATGCTGCCATTAGTATTCTGGGAAGCAACGCGAGATTGTAGTCTAGTACCAAGCAGCATGGACGGAGTTTGGGTCAATGACTCAGCTGTGGTGTCAAGTTTCTTCTGCTTGCGAGAAACATCCCCCTGAGCAGAATGCGGTTTGGAGAAGACTTGGTGCGGAGTCTGTCCAAAGTTGTGAATGATCTGAATCGTCGTGGAACGATCGCGAGCATCCTCAATATTGTCGAGGTCTCTCGCGCCGTGGTAGGATAGGTGATGGAAGACATTGACGTTTTCAATGGCTGCGTCGCCCCGTTGTTTGGAACCAAATACGAGGTCTATCCAGTGATGAAGGTTTCGAGTGACAAATGGACTCTCCAAAGCCTCTCTGTGCTTCGCGATGAAGATCTTCGGGTCACCTTTGGCCCATGGCGGCAGAGCCACATTGTCGATAGAACCACCATCGCCTTGCCTCAGACCGAAATTGAACGAGTTGTGATTCGTCAAGAACTCGGGGAGGTAGAAGAATTCTGGAATAAGCTCTCTGACGTCCGTCATGTTCTCCTGGGAAGCGGACTTCCAGGCCTTCTCGATGGAGTAAAACAGACGGTCGGGGTGGTCGAATGTGCCTCCCTGCAGTAACAGGTATGACTGCACGAATGGCTGGAGCCTGATAAGATACGATGTGACGATCATGGCAGTAGAGTAATGGGTGCCATAATGAAACGCCGGCTCGCCTCCACCCATTTCACTGAAAGCCTGGTAGCGCTCCACGAATTCCCGTCGCCTGCCATCGTGCTGAGCACCCATTGGCTTGGATAGATCACGGAAAGTTCTTGGGTTCTCCAGATCAAGCTCTTCACTCGTGTAGTCCGCCAGAACCCAAGGAAAGACCGGATACTGGGTCAGGTCATTAAAGGTCCGCCCCGCCATAGTGTTAACGAGCATCAGATAGTGAAAATTCGACATCTCTCCTTTAGCCCATCTATGCATTGTAGGATTCCAAGGGGATGAATTGAAGATGCTGGTGAACTTGGACCCGAGACTCGTCGGCATCTCATACCCGGCTTTCAACGCTTCAACCCGCCAAGAGTCTTCGGGAGAAGGTAAAGGTGCGGCTCCAGTAGAATGCGGTGCTTTGGTGGAGATCTTTTGGAAGATTTCATCGCGAAAGTTGCGTTTGAAAGCGGTCAATAAATAGCTTCTGCCGTCCGTAAAGAAGACTTCAATGGCGACATCTCGGAAAAGAAAGCGACGCTTAGAAATGCTAATCACATCACCCCACTTCCAGCTCCTGACTTCTTGATCGCGGCGTACTGTCTGAGGCTTCTTGTTTGATGGAGGCCCAGAAATGAGCTGCAGAAAGGGGTCACGCTCATCTGCAGGCGCTTGCCATGCATTCACAATCTCCCCGTCGCCTCGCTGGAAGATGTTGTCCATGATGTAGAGACATTCCTTGCCCAGGATTAGAAGACACTCGCATGCCTCAAGGCCAATAATTCGTGAAATGTTGAAAGCGTGCTGCACTTTGTCGTCTGGTTTCAAGCTCCGCATGACCTTGCGGTTCTTATCTTCAAAAGTCCCGGCAGGATAATTCGGGTCATCCACAAGCTCGAAGTCTTCTTCGGGAGTAGCAGCCTCCGAACTTTGCCCCATCTCGTCACTGTGCGTAGCTACAGAAAGTTTTTCGGCTCCGTTTGTGGAGTTCTTGGAGCCGAGCACCGGAGTAGTCGGCGTCACTGGTGTCGTGGGAGTCACGCTGCCGGATTCTGGCTTTTTGTTGATAGATAATGTCTCCAAGCTTGGCACATTGGTTGGTCTGCGTTTGGGCTGGTAGTCATAGATATGGGTCGATCTGTCTGGCAACATCCTTATCCGCATCCGACTTGGGCCCTCTGTCCGATCCAGCTTCCATTTCTGAGGTGCACTGTCGTAGAACACAGCGCCGGGTCTATGCAGGTCACGATCCATTTTGCTGAGGGCGGCACTCAGGAAAGTCAAGTTGTCTTGCTGATCCTGAACTGCCCTTTGATGCTTGAGGTGCTCGGCGTTATGGATGTTGATCATCCACGTGGAGGAAGCCACTTCATGTCGTAACAAGATGTTGTCGTCATTCAAAGTTTCCTCATGCCAATGCCTCAGACGCTCTTTCCGCCTTGCCACACGATTTTTGCGTGTCTCTTCCGTTGTGGTGTTCTGCTTGGTGACGAAGTCTTCCCAAGCTTTGGACATGGCACCAAAGAACAGAGCATCAATTTCAGATCGGTGATCGTCGACCCATTTCAGGAAAGTTTCGTTGTCAAGTTGCTCGAGCTTTCTAAAGCCTTTACTTGCAGCTTGTTGGTCAATGGAAAATGCATGATCCAGAATAGATGAAGTCTCCGATGGCTTTTGAATGAGAAGTATGCGCCAAAATTCTGCAGCAGCCAGACGGATCTTCAATCTCGAGTCCACCAACTTGAGGTATAACTGGAAGCATACAAGCTTCAGATATTCATCTTCGGTCTCATCAGAAGACAGCAGAATGGGCTGCGAAAGATTAAGTGTATGCATGAAGGAGGAGGCTTCGGCTTCATCGACATCCGGACTATCGAGGTCCGACAGCCTAAGAAGTACGACACGAATGAAGACGTTCTTAATTGACATGATGTTTTGACTGCAGAGCCTCACGCTCTTCATCTGTGAGATCTCTGGTTTTCGCAAATTATCAAGCAGATATTCACAGAATTCGATAAGTGGTTCTGCACCGGCAAGAAACCAACCTTCGAAGACCGTTTCTGCAATATAAGTGCAAAATCTGGACATGTTAATCAATATCTTAGTGTCCCAGAGCAGTTTCATGTCAAGCTGGATTGAATTCTTGAGATGGGAGATTGTGTTGCGCAGCAGGTATGATTCGAAGAAAGCCTGATGTTCTCGAAAACCAGGTGGCACTTTGAGGAAGATGCCAAAACCAGGAAAGTCTTTTCGCCCGAGTACCTGATCGACGAAAACTCCGACTATTGTCTCGAGAAGTCCCTCAACTACCGTATTAGTCGCCTTCTGGGCTATCAGCTGCTTTCTCGGCGACGAAACGGGGTTCAGACGAGTCGTGTTTCTGGTGGCTGATGAAGTGAGCAAAACAAAAGATGAGGGCCGGCGTAACGGCTTAGCCCGTGCTGTGCCCGGAGAATCGTTCAACAGAGTCTCGACGGATGCCGTGCGAACTATCGAAGTGCTGCCTGTCGACATTCGAGATGAAGAGCCAATGACAACATCGTCGCCATCGAATGTCAGGGCAGAATCCCGCGAATTGAGCTCAGCTTCCGGACTGACTGCATCTACGCCAACAATGACAGGATACAGGACAGCCAGGAATAACCGGACATAGTCCGAAGAGGCAGCATAATCTCGGAAAGGACGAGACCGAGAGTGGAGTTCAGAGAAGAAACGGATGACGGTATTGAGAATAGCTGCTTGTACCCTTAGTTCTTCCTTTCGACTTCGTGGAGACCCTATACATGGTCAGTCAGGCCATAACTTCTCTACGGGTTCAAGGCATTACTTACTCCTCGCTAGTAGCTCTTCTTCTAAGGACATACTGGCAGGATGAGACCCCATAAGGGGGCTGAGAATGCCCCCGGCCCCGTTTGTGACTTCATGAAGAGGCGAGTCAGGGTCATCCTGTGCTCGCAGAACAGCAGTAAGACCGCTCTTCAGCATTGCGGTAATGACGGGAAGCAGTTCTGGATATCGAACCTTGCCAGCGGAGAATTGCTGGAGAAGGTTCGAGGATTCGAATGGACCCTCCAAGTCAATACTAGCGACATCTTGCCCGAACATTATGCTGAAGCATATGGGCCAGATAGTCGGCACGTCCCACCACCGCTTGAGGCGATGACGCATGATTGTAAATCCTCCTGTTTTACCACTGAATTTGGCGACGTACTCGGGCCCAAGCACGGTCAAATGACGAGCCAGTATTTTTGAAGCTAGAGTCACCACCTCAGGATCATCATCGGTGAGGAGATGGAGAAGCCACTTCGGGACAATCAGCAAGTTTCCATTAGTATTTCCTTGGTACATAGCTTACCTTGTTGGTAACTTGCTTTGCAAATTTCTCTAAAGTTGCCGTTGAGGCACCGTCGCAGAGCATACCCGTGTACATCTCCAGTACCTTGGCTCCGAGCTGTCTCAACGTCATCACTGACGAAGAATTGATCGAAGCAGCAAATTGCGTCGTCACTGTGGGACGCCTAGGCGGCATCGATGCAGTTGAGACCCTGCGAGAGCCCGAGTCGTGGCGAGATCGGACGGTCCCCGAACGCGACTTCTGTGGCTTGTGGACGGCATACGTGATGAAGAGTGCCACAGACCTGAAAATCTCCGAGCTCTCTTTGCGACCTCTCAGGCCAATCTCGATGAGATTCTTGAGGGCCTCCAAGAAATCAGGCATCACATCGGCTGTGAACTGATCGGCCTTGAGTGCTTCCAGAAATCTCTTGACAATTCCTTGGTAAAGTCAGTATATGGGATGAAAATTGCTGAGATAGACTTACGCATGAGGCCCAATTTCTCAGAGTTGTGACGCGAGTATCGGCTCTTCAAAGCAAAGACAACAAATTGCCTGTAATACGCCTTCTGCGTCTGTAAAGCCGACTTGCGCCATAGATCAAAATCGACTAGCAAGACTCGATAAGCCAGCGGGTTGATGATCATTGAATTTTCAGGGGCCTTGGCCATGTAGCCAACAAACTCCAGGACCAGACCAAGCAGCTGAAAGCTCAACTGATCGCGCTCGGCGGGGCTCAGAGATGCCGAATCTTGAGTACCAGCGGACTGAAAAGTGACTGACCCGGTCCCCAGCTTGTCACGCAGGAGTACAGCGAGAATAGCATAGCCATTATCAGTCTCCATGGCTTGGCTGTTTCGCCAATTATCCTTAACACTGGCGAAAAGTAATTGAACGGCGCCCAGAATAGCTTCTTTCGACGTTGCTCTTTCTACGAAGCTCAGCAAAACGCCGGTGCAACCACCAAGTCTCCACATAACATTGTCTAGAGACTGTGGTTTGACAATAGTCAGACCTCCGCCCAGTACCGCGGCACCGTGGGACGATGTGAGAGCAGCCTCGATGGATGGAATAGCAGCATTGATAGCCAACGGCTTGACGCCGTTTTTCGTCAGACGCAAGAGTTTCGAGTATGCTTGCTGAGAGAAACCTAAGACTGTTGCATAACCTTCGGCTTTTGCTGTGTAGTCGACTTCAAGGATACCCGACGGAATCATGCTGAAGATGATACGGGACTCCGGCATCAAGTTACAAGCTTTATTCTGCATGAGCTCCCTAATATTCGACCCATTGTCCTTCTTTGATCGCCGAAGCTCGTTACGGATGGTAAGAGCTGTCGACGACTCATAGGTTTGAAAATCGCCAAGGGAGTCTTGAAAATTGCCGCTGTATCTTGGTCCGAGCCGGCAGTGAAGAGAGATGATATCATCGCTGAGCACGTCATTGATAAGGTGAAACGATGCTAAATCCCAAATCGTTGAGACCAGATTAGGACCCAGCTGTGAAGAGAGAGCTTGGGGGGTGCCTAGGAAGGCTTGCACGGGATTTGGTCTCAGCCGTGGTGGTACGGCTCCTGGATTGGCAGCCGTTATTGGAGGACTGGTGGGGAAAGCGATCACTTTCTCTTGGACGAACTCTCCATTTACGTACAATGAGGCTTTGCTCGAGATAAAGGCCCTGGATTTTCGATGAACAAGAGCAATATGATACCACCTGTGTGGCTCGAACTTCATCAACTTGAATCGCACAGCCGCATCAGCATTTTTGGCCTTGGCCGAAGTTTGCAGAATGAAGTTCTGGCTATCCTGCTCAAGATAGGCAAGGACATAGCAGGTATGAGTAGAATCGAAAGCACCAAAAATGGTCGTATGATTTTTGACATCGAAGTTGGCAAAATATGCCCATGCAGTGAATGTATACCCTTGAGAAGAAGACGAAGGGAAATCTTGGAATTGAGTGATGATTGAAGACTCAATGGAAGAATATCCCTCCTTTCTTAGGTCGAATTCCACGAACGGCGGCCAGTAGCAGTCCTCCATGGCGCGTAGCATGAATTCGCCAACAGCTGGAGATTTGCTGCAAGCCAGATATTTTGCATCTTCAAGGCTGCCAACTCCAAAGATCATCATCCCTTCACATAGCTGCTCCGCAAGTTCTCGTTCAGGGGCGAGAAGGGGGGTATCTTGGTCAAAAACGAGGGGTAGCAGTCGCGATAACAGGCCAGTGGAACGCAGGGCACTAACATCCCTCAGACCACATGTTGATATTGAGCGGAAAACGGCAATGACTATGAGAGCGGTAGTTTGAGAGGGAGAGCCCGGCATCCTGGGCAAGGCTCGCCAGAAAGTAATAATTGCGGGGATGATATCAGGGTATATCAGCGCTGCCACAGCGTCTGATTCGTCGAGAGACGCATGTATGATCTGATCCAGCTCATTGAGAAGAGGGGCTTGTTCAGACTCGGAGTTTGGCTTCATCCTCCGAGCCACAGGAGACGACGACGAGGCCGAGGATGAGCTCGAGTTTGGACTCTCTGAACTGGAGACAACCACACGACTTGCGGCAAAACTCGGTTCATTGGCCTTCTCCGAGTCATTACCCTTATCTCTTCCAAGCCAGGCTTTCACATCCTCGATCAAGCTTTCGAAATGAGGCTGGTCTGTCGCAAAAGCCAACAGGACGGAGAAGAACCTATCCTGGCTCCAAGAGTCCGTATCCGGACCGCCCACGCCAATTCCTGCAAGCCTCTGCTCGAGAACGCCCCATCCACAGCCATCAACACCGTGCCTGAAATATCTCTGGTTGCCATCGTGGTTTCGGAAAGCACTCGCAAGAACCAACAACGCTTCGGAAACGACGGCCAAGAGCGCCTCCCTTCCATCCCGTGTAATTTTTGTGGGGTCGTAAGAGCCAGAAGCGGCCTTGAGACAATTGAGGAGTAATGGGAAGCCTCTGGAGAGTCGAAAAGCGTCCTGAAGGCTGGAAGGAGAAGGTTCTTCGCGCAGACAATCACTGATCAACTTCAGACGATGTGAGAGTGAAGAGAGATGGCCCGGAGCGATAGGGGCAGGCGTGGAGCGTAGTTCTTCGTTGACGAAGTCAATATGCATGCGAAGCTCCTCTGTAGCCTTCGTGACCTCAGGCGGCGCTGAGACAGCGGTGGGCGACCGCAGATGATGATTCGAGGCCATGCTGTTTCTGCGGGATTTGGCAGACGGACTCCCTCTACTCGATCACCTCTAAACTAACCCCCGCAATGCGCCAGCGTGTTTCAATGGCATCGAAGCAATTGGGAGAGTTTCGACAGAGCGGTTGAGTCTAGAGAGGACAATTCATCGGCCGCGCTCTTGGATACGTGCAGTAGGTGGAGTGGCATGGGCCAAGACTGTCAAGGTTCAGGCGGGGAGCTTGCGCTTTCGGGGAAGCTCGTGATAGGAGGGCAACAGGAAGAGTGCCTGGAGGTTTGTTTGGGCACCGGGCGCAACTTCGATCCGCGGTGGCAACACCTGCGATTCTCGGTATAAGGCTTTTCGGCACGGGGACAGTCGGCGGAGTCGACGGCGCAAATCGAGGAGTGTATGCTTTCGACCGAAGGGCAAAGACTATCCGGTGCAGGGAAAAACAATTTGCCGGTCACCCGCCAAAATGCCGATCGATATAGAGTCGTTTGCCCTACTTTTCCAGCTTGCGGAAATTCAATTGCTTATTAAATAGCCCCTGCATAAATTCTATTACCCTTGCATAAATCCAAAATTGCGCATAGCATATTTGGTTATTTAATTTATTTTAAAACTCAAGTCTGGTTTGATTTTTTATTTAATTTAAGGCTTAAATTTAATTCAATATTGCGTATTATAATTAAATACTCGGTTTAATTTAATACTTTATTTTGAATAAAGGTTTGATTTAATTTAAAAATTAAATTAAATTAAATATTATATAGTTTAATTGCATATTCAATTTAATTTAAAATTTTAATTTATTTAAAAATCCAATTTAATTTAAAGTTTTAATTTGGCTAAAGCTTTAATCTTATTTAAAACTCTATTTTGATTTAAAGCTTAGTTTAATTAAATATATAATCTAATTCAATTCTTAATTTAATTAAATATATTTTTTTTAATTAAATAATTTTATTTAATCCTCGGTTTAATTTTAAATTTTCTATATTTAGTTTAATTTAAAAATAAAATTTATTTTAATGCTTTATTTGCTTTAAAATTTAAGTCTGATTTAATGCCACCTTTAATTTAAAGCTTTATAATATATTTTCTAATTGCCAATTATAATTTATTATATATATTGCTAAATTAATTGCTTAAATATTATTATTATTAAAAAGCGGGTATTTAAATTTAAAAGCTATTGCTATTATTGCATTATAATATATCTTTTTTTTGCTTTTTATTAATATTTTGATTTTTATAAATTTCAAATTATTTTACAATATTTTAGCGCTTCGATTTTGCTTAAAAAAAGCTTAATTCAATAATAGCGGTTATTTAATTTTTTTAAAGCAAATTTTTAAAGCCCTTTTTAATTTATTTAATAAAAAATCCTTAATTGGTTATTTTAATTAAATTTTTTAAAATTCGAGTTTTTTAAGGTTTTTTTAAAAAACTCTTTTATTTAAAAACAAATTTTTTCTTACTACTATTTACCAAAAATTAATTAATATTTTTTTGAAACCCTATTTATACGCGCTATTATTTTTAAAATTGTTTTTATATTTAATAGTATATTTAATAATTTAAAAAATACAAATTTAAATTTAATAAATACCTAATTTGCAATTATTAATTTTATTAAATTTTATTAAAAAAATTAAAAAAGGGCGATTTTTAATCATTATATTAATTTTTTTTGCATTAATAATAATTTTATTAATTTTATTAAAAGCTTTTTGCATATAAATTACAAAAAACCCCGCTTTGCCGCTAAAGCTGTTTTTTTAAGCTTTCGCCTTTATATATTTAAAACCGAACTATTGCTTTTAATAAGAAAATGCTTAATTGCTTTATTTAAGCCTATTATAAAAATTATAATTAATTTATAAAAATTAAAATATTTGAAATTTTTCTAACCGCCGCATTTATAATAATATAAAATTTATAAATATTTGCATTATTAGCTAGCTTTATATATTTATAAATATTTGCAAAAACTATTTAAATAAAATTGGTTTTTTTATATTATAGGAATTTAAGCTTAAATTCTTTTCCTTAATAATATAAATACAATTTTATATTAAAATTACCCTAAATATTTAAAACTCCTTATATTAATAAAAACGCAATTAATTGATAAATCCTATATTATTGGCTATATTTTTTAGCCCTATTATTTAGTTTATAAAAAATATTTTTATTATTAATTTATTTATGATTATATTATTGGCTTTAAACAGGATTTTTCTAAGCTTTATAATATTTTTCCGTTATTTAAATTTAAGCTATATAAACTAATAATAATTATTTAGCAAAAATAAAAATAAACTTATAGCTATAAATTTCTATTGCTTTTGCATTATTAATAATGTTTTTTAATTGTTTTAATACAATTAAAATGCAATAATTCTTTATATAAAAATATAATTATTAATAAATTCTATTTTAAAAAAATGATTATATATTTTAAAATATTTCAAATAACGCAATTCTTATTAATAAATATATTATTAATTTTAGAAATAATTATATATAAAATATTAATAGAAAATAAATAAATAAGCGATTGGATAAAGGTAAAGCCAAAGCTGCGCCTAAAGCTAAATTTGCCATTTAAATTAAAGCCAAATTTATATTTTGTATTAAAACTGCTTTTAACGCTAAAGCTAAAGCTTTAGCTTTTAATAATGGGAATTTATTTGAAATTAAAGATAAAATTAAAAATAAAAGGCCAATTGCTAAAATAGCCGATTTTTTAAAATCCGGTATTATTACTATTTTGTTTTTAATTTATAATTAGGATTTTTTTTATAAAGCATTAAAAATATATTGCCCTTTTTATAAAATTGGAAAATATTATAAATATTAAACCGGCCCGCTAAATTATATATACGGAAAATAAAAAAATAATAAAAAGGCTGCTTTGTATTATTTATAAAAAAATTAAAAATTAAAAATTAAAATCTTGAATTTAACCCTATTGTGTTTTTTTTTATTAGATTTGGAAAATATTATTAAAATAATATTAAAATAATATTAAAATAATATTAAAATAATATTAAAATAATATTAAAATAATATTAAAATAATATTAAAATAATATTAAAATCCGTTTTTATTTAATAGATTTGGAAATTTATTATAAATAGCTTATAAAATATTATAATTATAAAGCCGCTTGCTATATAATGCTTTTTTATATTTTTTATAATATATAATCATTATAATAAATTTCCTTTTATAATAATATTTATATTTAAAATGATAAATAAAAGCGCATTTAAAAGAATTTAAAAAATATAATAAGTAATGAGCTTTATAATATTGCTAAAAATATATATTGCGGTGCGCCTATTATAAACCCCCGGATTAAAGGCATTTTTGCAAATATATATTTAATTTTTTAATATAATCCCAAATTATTTGCAAAAAAGCTGGATTTATATATAAATTTATTGGGCTTTTTTAGCTTATTATAGCTTTTTTGCTTTTTGGTTTATATTTAATTTACATAATTTTTATAATTTTATTATAATTTATATTACTAATATTTAAATTAATTTAATATTAAAATGTAAAAAATATAATTATTAATAAATAATAATTATTATAGAAAACCCGGTATTAGGGGCCAAATATTCTTATATTTTTATTTTTATTATTTTTAAAAAAATCTATATTAACGAGAATTTTAATAAAGTTTTCAATTGTAGTTTTTGTTATTTTACTATAATAAAAACTAACATTTAAAGGATATTTTATTATTACAATTTTGCTTAGCTAAATAGCTATATAAATTATATAAAGCTTTTATATAAAATTAAAGCTTTAAAGGATTTTCGCCAATATTTGCGTAATTATTTAAATATTATTATTATTAAATACTTTAATAAAATTGCTTTTAAATCCTAAAAAATCAATTTCTATAATTAAAAATAGTTTAATGCTTTTTTTAATAAAAATATAAAAAACTTTATAAACCAATTTGCTGCGAAAAATAATTTAAAGGCTGGAAAGTTTTAGGTTTATAAATATTTATTTATTTGCAAAAAGTATTATTATTAATTGCTATTTTAACTATTTAAAAAAGATTCCTAAAAAACATCTATAATTAATTAATTTAATATCGCACGAGGCCGAGAAAAGCGCCCTGCGGGCACCCTATAAAGCATATGCGCAAAAAATGTGCAAAAAAAATATTGCTTATTAAAAAAGCTAAGCAAGGCTTTTAGCGTATAATATTTAAATATTGCTATTTTTATTTAAAAAAAATATTGCTATTTTTTATAATTAAAAAATATATATAATATATTTTTATTTATTAATTTATTTTTAATTATTATAATAAAATAGCCGCTTTTATTTTAAAAGCAATAATTTAGCAAAATAATAATTATCCAATTTGCCAGCCGCAAATTCGGCAATAATTTTATTTGCAAAAATTTTATTAAAAACTTTAAAAATCAATTTCGCTTAATTTTAAAAAAGCTTAATACTAGCAATAATACCACCAAAGCCTATATATTAAATTAAAAAATCGCATTTAATAAAAGTAATAATGCATTTATCAATAATGCTAATAAAAATATTGCCAATATTAATAATTAAAAATAGCCCAAAAGCTTTTTTGCTTTAAATTAGAAATTATCCAATAGCCTTTTTTAATTAAATAAATAAACTTTAATTAAAAATCAAAATAATTCAATTAAAAACCAAAGCAATCCAGCCGAAAATACAGGTATACCGCGTAAAAGCAAAATTAATTAAACTCCTATTTTTGCTTTCGTTTTAAATTTAATTTAAAGCCAAGTTAATTTAAATTTAGATAATTTTGCAATTATTTAATAAATTATTTAAAAGCTTAAAGCTAAAAAACAAATTGCGAAATTGCAAGCCAAAATTGCAATTTTTATTTGCAAACGCAATTTATTTAATTTAAATTGTAATAATAAATAAATAATTATTAAAAAATCTTTTATATTTAAAAATCCCCATATATTAAATCTTACATTATATTATATACGCAATATATGCAAATATTATAAATAATTTAATTGCTTATAAAATTATTTTAATATATAATTTTGTTTTAAAAATATAATATAATATATATTTATTGCGTTTTAATTATATTTAAAGGCTATGCATGCATTATATAGCAATATTATTAAATAAACTATAAATTAAAACCAAAATTATATAAAAAAAAATACAATAAGAATAAAGCAGCAGCGTATATTGCATGCATTAAATCAGTTTGCTAAAAAGGCTTAAAAGAATTATTATAGTATAAAAGTTTTGCTTTCCTATATAAAAAATATATTTTATATATTTTTTAATAATTAATTCATTTTGAAATTTTGCAATAATATTAAATCAAACTTTATTTTTTAATAAAGCAATTAATTATAAATCAATATTTGATATATATTTAATATAATTGGAAATATTAAATATAAAAATAAATCCAATTTCCAATTTGAAATTAAAAATCTATTTAATATAAATAATTTAAAAAAGCATTATAATAATTATAATAAATTATAAAATCCATATAATATTTTAAATAATAATATAGCAATTTAATAACAGCCCAATTATAAAAATAAAAAAATAGCTATTATTAAAATAAAAATTAGCAGCGCAGCTAAAATCAATATCGGGTTTTTTTATATTTTAATTATAATTTTAATAACTATAGCCTATTTAATTGCATTTATAAAAAATATATATATTAAAATTGCTAAAAATCTAAATACAAAGCCCGCAAATATAAATAACCCGATAATAAAGCATATATTTTAAATGGCAATAGCTTTAATAGCTAAAAGAAAAGCCAATTTTATAAAAATAGCTTCAATTATAGCCAAAGTCGTAATAATTATAATTAAAATAAATAGAATTAATTTGTTTTGATAAAAGCTATAAATAAAATCCCTAATTCCATCAATTATAAATATAAATATAATAATTTAATTTTGTTTTGCTAATAATTGCTTAATTTAATAATTTCCCTATAAAATAAAAGCGTATAATAATTAATTGCTTAATTGCGTTTAATATCTAAAATATAATCCCCGCTTTTGTTTTTATTAATATATTTATTTTAATTTATATTAATAATATTATTATTGCCGCGAAAATAATTACCAAAATTAACCAATTTTATTTTTAATTAATAAATCGGTTTATTATTAAAAATCTAGGAAAAGTTAAAAAGGTCCTTAATATAAAAATAATTTAAAATAAAAGTAAAAGCAATAAATTAATAATTTTTATCAAAGATTTGGCTTTTTAATTAATAAAAAATATTTATACCCGGTATTTATAACACATAATACCAATATAATAATATTAGCCAAAAATAATAAAAAACAGGCTAAATTAAATTTCTACCAATAAAAAATTGGCAAGCTTATATTTGCCAAAATATTTATATAATTAAATATTTGCTTTATAATTAGCAGGCTAGCGCAATTTATATCCAATTCTTATAAGCGCTATAATATTAATTTAATATAATTACTTTCTTATTTTAAATTAATTGCGGGCTATAAAATTAAATCCGGATTAAGCAAATTAAATATTACCAAAAGCCAATTTAAAATATTTAATAATGTATTCTATAAATTATTTTTTAACCGTTAAAATATTAGCAAATTTATTACAATATTGCTTAAAAAAGCAATATTATAATTAAGCAAAAAATAAAAAAATATAGCTATATTAATCTGCAAAGCTAAATATATTATTATAGCTATTAATATTAAATAAAGCTAATAGCTTAAATAAATGCTTAAAAATATAGGCTATAATAAATTAATTAATAAAAATCTATATTATATTGATATAAAAAATAATAATTGAAAAGCTATTGCCTTAATTAAAAACTTTCAATTTTATAAAACATCTAAGCATATTAATATAGCCTATTAATTTATATGTAAATTGGAAAATAAAGGCAAATAGTAAATCACCTATATATATATATATAAATATAATTGCAAACGGATTTACCAAGCCACTTTTAAAAATATATTAAAAATAAAAAATCGTTTTAAATAAAACAACGCTAAAACAAATTCCAATATAGCTCCGGAGGAGTATTAAAATAAAGAAAATAATAATTATATATACAAACCGCTATAAGGCTTAACAAATATTAAAATAAGCTCCTAATAATGCAAGAATATAAGGGTTATAAGCTATTTATAAAACCCACTCGTCACGTAAATAAGCAAAAGCCATATATATATACACTATTTCCTATAATTGTAAAATCCCCTTCCCCTTTTAATGCTTTAAAAATAAAAGGATTTTTACCTATATTAAAATTTCGCACTTTTCTTTTTTAATAGCTAATATATTTATTACGGTATAAACCTTACGGGCCTATAAATACATGCCCCCTAACCCTTGCATGCCCTGGCGCCAAGCCTATAGCCAGCTATAAATAGAAAGCTCGAAAAGCGCTTTTCGCTTTTTATATAATAATATCGTTATTATTTAACCCCTATCTTGCGCTATAACAATTTATTATATTTATAATTAATTCCATTGCATTTAAAAACCTTATTTTAACTATTCCCAAAGCTTTTGTTTTGATCTTCCCCAAGTTTTTTGCCCAGAAATTATTCTTGGCAATTCAATTAAAAAATTTATTAAAAACCGGTATTTTTAAAAAAATTTAAAATTTAAATTTAAATTTTTAAATTTAGCAAATTTATAAACAATAATATTAATATAATAAATACTAAAGCTTTAACCAATATAAGCAGCAATGGTTTTGGCTTTATTACAATTATCCAAAGTTCCCTTAATTAAAATACCCTAAACCCAATTTAAAAAATTTTAAATAACGAGTGTAGCAGCCCTTTTATAAGCGGATTAGTTATTTGGGCCGAGAATATAGCTAGCCTTTTGCAAACCGACTTTTTCATAATAATTAAAACTATTTATTATTATTTTATTTAGCGTAATTGCTTTAAGCTAATTAGCAAATTTTAATAAAATTTTATTTAGCAAAATTAAATTATTTTCGAAATTGCAATCTTTTTATATACAATTAATATTATTATTGCTTAATAATTTAATTGTATTGCAAACCTATAGTGTAATTTAAATAGCCAAAAAAAATATTATTTAGTATTTTATTGCTTAAACACTCTATGCCAAAACTATTAAATAAATTGCAATTAATTCGCTAATATTTATTAATAATAATATTAAAGCAGTTAAATATTAAAAAAAATTCAATTAAAAGTATATATATATTAAAAATTAATAGCAATGTTTTTAATATTTTATCTAAATATATTTAGCATTTAATAAATTTAATTAAAAGCAAATATTTGGCCCAATATTAAGCGGTTTTATTAAATATTATTTAAAAATTTAAAAATTTAGCAAAATAAAAATAGGCCAATGCAAATAAAATGCTAAAAGCCTTTTATACTAATTGTATTATTTTAAATTTTGCAAAAAGAACTAAGCAAAAGCTAAAAAAAAATAGCAGACAATTAGCTTTATGCTTTTTCTTTTGCTAAATTCCAAAATAAAATTTATTAAATTAGCTTAATTAAAAAGCAAAACCTTATTGTCTTTTGGAAAAACATGATTAATGCCCTAGCAAATAAAGCTTATTAGCAATTTAAAATTTTAGGCAAAGCAAATTTCAATAGCTGGCAAAAGCTATACGCTATTATTTTTAAATATATATATAATAAAAGATTTATTCAAAAAATTTAAAGTTTTGAAAATCGCGCTTTAAAATACAATGCTTTAAAATCCAATAATAGCGGCAATAGCGATGGTCAATTACGCCAGCTGCTTTAGCAATAGCAGCTTTTAAGCAATAATTATAAGAATAGCGGAAATTGTATAAATTTCAATATTTTATTTAACGCTATTTGCAATATATTTTGCAATATAATGAAAAACCAGATTAAAAATTACTATTATAAAAATAGCTTATATTACTATTGCAAAAAGCATAATTATATTATTTAAATTTATTTTATTAAATCTAAATCCCTAATACCCTTGCGCAATTTCATCCCTTAATAACTTTATCAATAATTTATTAGAAATAATAGCAAAAATGGATTTTTTTATAGCAATTTTAAAAGCAATTGCAATTTTGGCAATAATAGCCAAATCCAATACCTTTATAATAATAAAATATTTGCAATTAATAACAATATAAATAATCTTTTTATAAATATCCAAAATTATTATAATTTAATTATTTCGCTTTAAAATAATTATTAAACGCTTATTAAATATTATATATCTTTTTAAAAGATAGCTATTTTAGTATTTGGCCTATATATTAAAACCATTTAATAGCTTTAATAGCAGAAAACTAATTAGTTTTTAGCCTAAATCGCAATTAAAGGCGACCAAATTAACTTTTTTTTTAAAATAGCCTTGCTAAAGATTGGTAATTTTAAATAGCCGTTTTAATGGCAAAATATATATAATAGCTTTAAATTAAAATTTCGCTTTTTTAATAGCACATTATTGCTTATTTTTCTTTTTTTGCGCAATTGATTTTTTTTATAAATCATCTAATTAATAATAGCTATATTAGCATTGGTTTTATTAATGCAAATTTTATTTTATAATATTTATTTTCCGCTTAATAATTTTGCTATTTTTAATTTTTATATTATATAAATGGGAAATTTTAGCTAAAAATAACCTATATAATAATTGTATGAATATTTATAAACGATTATTTTAAGAAATAGGCATTTTATATTATTAAATCTTTGCCTAATATTCTAATTATTATTAATTGGCTATAATTATATAGCTACAATTTAAATATTAGCTAGTATAATAGTATTTTTTAAAAGCGCATTAAAAACTATATTGGAAAATATTATCCTTATAATAATTGGCCCAAGCTAGTATTAGTTGGTTTTTGTTTCGCCCGCCATTCGACTTTAAATTCCAATTTACTTTTATTATTAAAAAAGCGCCAATTTCTATTAAGTTTTTTGCTATATTTTCCAATTATAAATCCCTATTTATTTCAAATATAAAGGATGCGCTAATTTTGCAGCCGCTATTTAAATATGTTTTATTAAATTTGTATATTGATATAATATTTATTTTAAATATAAATTATTATATTATAAAAGCAATTAATTATTAAAAAAAATCTATATTTAAATAATTCCCAATAGCAAGCTAAAGTATTTATTGCCTGCAAAACTTGTTTTTAAATTTTTTATTATTATATATAAAATAGGCAAAAAATTATTATTATTATTTAATTTCCATTTTGCCTTTTATTGCAATAATAAAAATTTAAATTATTTTCCCGAATATAAAGAATATTAAATTAAGCGCAATTTCAATTTCTTTGATTTTTATTTAATAATTGAATATTTAAATAATATATATTATTTGAAATAAATTTAATTGCATTTTTAAAAATTAAAAAACTAAAAACTTTTGCAAAGCCTTTTTAATACTCCTATTATTATTAAAAAACCATTTTTAAAAAATCTTAATAAATTGTGCAAATGTTATTAAATTTTAAATGATATTTGCAAATAAATTTTAAAATTTCTTTTGCTATTATATTAAATAATTATTTATATTTAATAAAATATTGAAAGCCAATATAGCCAAATTTATAAAAAGCAAGTTAAAATTAATTGCAATTAAAATTGAAACTATGCTTTTAATTTGGCTATATAATTTGCAAAAAGGCTCTGTGCTATAAAAAATAAATATATTTCCACCAAAACGTTTATAAAATTATAAAATAGAATTAATACTAGGCAAAAAATCGCCGTATGAAAAAAATCGTTTTTTTTGCTAAAACACCTAGCCTGTATTCGCAAATAATTAAATAAGCATTTAGCTAAAAGCTTTATTTATAAATTAAAAGCTAAATATATCGCATTTTTTATATTAGCAATTAAGCCCAATAAAAAAATAAAAAAATATTCAAATTATTGAAATTTAAATAGCATTATTATCAACAATTGCAATTTGCTTTTATTAATCCGTTAAACTTTTAATATTATATGTCAAGTTAAAATCTATATTGAATCAAATATAATAGCAGTTTTTAATTGTTTTTAAATAGCAAAAAGAAAAGAAAAAAAACGGCGTTTATTATTTGATTTAAATTATTCGAACTTTTTATTATGCTTTCTAGCCTATCCAATAAATTTGCGTTTTTCCAGTATTTTATTAATAATTTTTTTTTATATTTTTTTAATAAAATATGCATAGTTTATTTTAATAATATTTTTATTTATTTAAAATATATTAAGAAATATTAAAAGCATATTTAAAAAATTATTCGTCGCCTAAAAAACATAGATTTGCAAATTAATATCCGGAAATATAAATTCAAAATAATTAAAATTAAATATTTGGGCCTATATATAACTTTAAATAATATTAAAATAAATTTAAAAAAAATATAAGCAGTGCTTAAATAGCAGCTTTGTTTCTATTTTTGCAATTTATAAAATTCTTTAGACTTTGTGAACTTTTATTGAAAATTTATTAAAAAACAATTATAATCTAATAAAAAAGAAATTGGCGCTAAAATAATTTTAAGCAGCAAATATTCCAAAGATTTTAGCAAATATTTATAAAGGCATTAATATTGGTATTTTTTAATTACGATTGAAAAAAAAAATTAAAAACCAATGCTTTAAATTAGGCATTTGGAAATATATTATTGCAATATAATAATAATGGCCTTTTGCAATTAATTGTTTATCATTTATTGAAAAATATTTTTGTTAGATGTAATTATAAAACTTATAATAAAAAGCTATTAATTATAATTAAATATTTTAAAAAATAGCAATTGGAGCTTTAAGAAAATATTGGATTTAAAATTTTAATTGATTATAAAAGTCTGCAAATCTTTACTATAATTAAAATTCTAAATTAATAGCAGATAAAATTATTTTTATTTTTATTTAATTTTAATTTTCGCATTATTTATTGCCCGGGTATTAAAATAATTAAGCTAAATATATTAAATTGGAAATGGGAAAATTAACCGGCTAATATATCAAATAAAAGACAAGTTAATTAAATAAAAGTATTGCTTTTGCAAACGCTATTTAATATAAATGCATTGGCTAATATAATTAAAAAAAGTTATAGTTAAATTTAATCCTGCAAAATAAAAATTATTATAAATGGTTAAAGGAATTTTAAAAACTAATAAGCGTTTAAATAATAAATTTTGAAATTAAAAACGGCCGGATTTATTATTGCAATAAAGTTTTTATTTCTTTAAATATAGAAGAATTGAAAATCCAAATTATTTATTGTATGTATTTTTTAATTTTCGCCGGCTATTTAGGAAAAATTAAAATTACAGCCAATATTGCATAATATTATTAATAGCTAAATATATTTAAAAAGAAACAAGGAAATATATAAAGGCCTATAAGCTTTATAATTGAATTAAAGCCTTTTATTTAGCATTTTTTAACTTTTTGCAGCTTTTACTAATCCTATTTTGCGCGTAATCCAACATTTTTATAAATTATATTACCCCTTTTCTGGTTTGCAAATAAAACGATTGAAAATATTAATAGATTATAATAATCATTTGCCGGCTTATTAAAATAAAGGATTTGATTTTAATAATAAATTTAAATGCAAATAAATTAGCCAATGCTTTCATTAATTGGACTTATTATTTTTATAAAGTACCAAATAATATTGTGTTTAATAGAGAAACCCAATTCGTATTTTAAATTTAAATTTATTTATCTAAAACATTAAAAATTAAATTAAAGCATTTATTGTTTTTTTATTTAAAAACCAATAATTAAATAAAAAAACTAAACGCCCATTTAAAATAGTATTTTTGCTTTTTTATAATATTTGCCTAAAATAATTAAGTGGACTGGTTTTTTTTTAATTGAATTCGCTGTGAATAATTAAATTTTAAAAATAATAAATATAATACCATTTTTTGCAAATTATAATTATTACTCGCAAATAAGCATTAAGCTTTTAGACCCTTATTTTTTAAATTTATTGCAAATTTAAAAATAGCAATTTTTTAAAGCAAATATAATTATTGACTATATAAAATATATTCTAATTCAATTAAAAGCTTTTGCCTAATAAATAGCCAAATAATATAAAACTAATGCAAATAGCAATTGCAGCAAAGCGTTGAAATTTAAAATGGATTAACTAATATATATTAATATTAAAAATGTAAAAGCCAATTGCTTTATAAAAAAAACCAATAAATAAATAAAATTATAATTAATTAAAACAGTCTATAACTAAGCCTGCCGTATTATTCTTTCAGCTATTATAAAAATTTATTTAATATTTTACAATAGCCTTTTTTAATTAAAGCTAAAAACTAAAGGCCTTTTAAATTAAAGAGAAATTAATAAAATAAAAAGCAAAAATATTAGGGAGCGGGTGCTAAAAAATGATAATAAAATTAAAAAATTAAAGAAATATTGAAAATTTAGTAATATCTTGAATATTAAAAGAAAAGAAAAAATTGATTTAAAATACAAAATCAAATAGACCCATTAAATTTTAAATTGGTAATCTGAAAATAGTTTTAAAAATATAAACAAATACGTTTAGAAATAGCATTAAAAACACTCCGATAAATTGGGACCCCTAGGCTTTATATAAAAATAGGCCAAAAAAAACAAAAATATTTTAATAGCCAATTTTAAATTAAAATAACTAGTTTTTAAAACGCTACTACTATTTAAAAAGGCCAAAGAAAGCTATTAAAAGCATTGGCGGCCGCTAAAACGCTGCTGGCCCTAGCAATTCGAAAAAGAAATCGTTTAAAAACAAGGCTTAATTTCTTAGAAATGGCTTGAAATAAAATTTGTTAAATTAAAGTATTTGAATTTAGATAATTAATTTATTAGTTTATTTTCTTTAGCTTGGATTTTAAATTTGGCGCTATTTAAAAACAAATAGCAATTTAAAAGAAAGATAATACTACAGTATAAATCCTATAAGCCTATAAACACGTGCCCCCTAACCCCTGCATGCTTTGGCGCCAAGCCCACAGCCAGCTATAAATAAAGAGCTTGGAAAGCGCTTCTCGCTCCTCGCACAATAATGTCGTTACCAATTGACCTTTATTTTGCGCCGTGATAATATTATATTTTTTTAATAAATTTAAAAAGCTTTTTTATAATATTATCCGATTCCATATGCAATATTTTATTACTTATGCTTTTAATATTGAAACTCCTAAAAACTCAATTTTAAAAAAGCTTGTCAAAAAAAATATATATATATACCGAATTTATTCATTTTGGTAATAAGCTTTAAAAGGCAATTATTTATATAAATTATAAATTTTATAAATCTAGACTTAATATTTTTATTTTTTTTATAAATACAGCTATTAAATTAAAACATATATAAATTAATAAGCAATTGCTAGCAAATCCTTTCCATTTATTAAAAACCACTTTAATTTTAATATTTATTATTAGAATAATTTGAAAAAGCTTAGCAATCAATATTATATTTTTATATTTACGGAAAATTTTATATTTGCATTATTAAATTTTAATAATATTTCTATTAATTTAAATATTATTAAAAACAATATATATAAATGCCTGCTTAATTTACTAATATTATAGCAGCAATTTTGGCAATTATTTTATACTTATATTAAGGCCAATTCTAATATCGTAAATTCTTTTATAATTTTAATAATTATTTATTTTGAAATCAAGCCTATTTTGCCTTTAAAAATCGAAACTATTGCCAATAATTTTTATTATTTATATTAATTAAAAAACAAAACAATTAAAAGCCGCGCTATTAAGCAAGCAAAGTTTAATTAGTATAATTTTAATTTTAATAATAATTAGAATAACTTTAATATAAATTTGCCAAGCTTTAAAAGCAATAAAGCATTTTAATTTAATTAGGTTGCTTAAAATGAAGTTGTTTTTTATATAAATTTAGAAATTCTAATATATAAATAAAAATCTAGCGGAATTAATTTAACGCTTTATTGCTTTATTATCTAAAATTAGCCTGATTTGCAATTAATAAAAAGTTCTGCTATTTTGGGATTTAATAATAAATATAATGCTATTTATATTAAGGCTTGGAAAAAGGCTACGGGTAAAAATAAGGTTTTTATTTTTAATTAAAAGTTAATTCCAATATCTTACAAAATTATAATTAATTTAAAGCATTATTATAATATTTGCCCAATTTTACAAAAGCTAATAAAGCTAATAATAAATTAATATAAATTAAATAAAAGGCAATATTTAATTATAATAATATTGCTTTATTATATATAAAAAACCAGTTTTAATAATAATTTAAATTATATTGCCAATATTTAAAATCAAAGTCGTATATATATTAATAGGCAAAAACATATAGAAAAAGTGCTTTTTATTGTTTTGGGATAAATATTATGAATTATTATAATTAAATTCTTATTTTTATATTTATTAATGCAATTATAATAAATATTTACAATATTACTTTTTATAAGGCATTTGGAATTAAAATTAATACCAACAAAAGTATAATTTTACAAAATGCAAATTTAATTAATAATAAGCTAAAGGGTTTATTGGCATTTATTAGATTTGTAATCATTAATAAAATTAGTATAATATATTAAAAGAATATTAAAAAAGCTAAATAATAAATGCAATAAAATTTGGCCAAATTTTTCCTAATTTATATTTAAATTTGCTAATTAAGCAGGCGTCCTATTATTTAATAATTTTAACTCATCTCCTTCCGTTATTAATATACTAATTTAGAAAAACTAATTCATAAATAGCAAGCTATTAAAGTTTTTTTTAAAAACGTTTTCAATTTATAAAATTGCTTTTAAAATATTCTTTTTCTAATTAAGCAAATAAAACAAAAAACCAATTTTATTTATTAGGCGTTTTTATATAGGGCTAAAATTTATATTTTTATTATAAAATGTTTGGAATAATTAAATTTAAAAATAAAATAAAATAAAATAAAGGAAAATTACCGTTTTAAATTATCCGAAAAAAAAATGCTATATTTTTAATTGCGAAAAAATTCGCTGCTTTACCGCATAAAAAAATAAAACTTTTGGATTTTTACGGCAAAGTATATCCGGTTTTTTAAGCCGAAATTGGGTATTTTGAAAATCGCTTAATGATTTTAATTAATATTGCTTAACTAGGGTAATTATATTAAGTTTTGTAAATTAGGTCTATTTTGTTTTATTAAAAACTTATTTATAATAATTCTTTGCAATATCAATATAAATATAAAATTATTAATTATATATTTTTATTTAATTACTTTTTATTAAATATATATAGCTGGAAAAGAATTCACGTTTTTATTATTGAATTTTTAATATAAATTAAATAAAATTAACACTATTTAAATGATTTTTATAGCTATCTAATTCTCCGAATTAAAAAAAGCATAAGAATATTTTTGAATTAATAATATTTTAAAAATTAAATTATATATACTTATTTTTAATCAGGACTTTTTTATATTTTATTTTACTATTTATTTTACTTTATATCTAGCTTTTATATACTTTTTTATAGACCAATAAAACATTCTTTTAAATTAATTAATTTTAAAAAATCAATTAATGGTTTTAAATTTGGATTTTATTAAATATTAATAAAAATAATAAATCCATTAAATATTTTAACCGGATTTAGGATATTTTTCATAGTCTATATAAAATCAAGCCTTGCTTTAAAAATATCATTTTGGCTTTTTTATAAATACCTTATTTTTAGAACATTAGGCCGCTTTTTATATATTTATTTTATATTAAATTATTTTTAACTTAATTATCAAATTCTGCTTTTCTATATTTTTATATACTATCCTGCTTTATTTTTTTTAATATTTTTAAATACTATATTAATTTATTTATTATTTTTATTTCCAATTCTTGCGCCTTTGTTTTTATAATAGCCAATACGTTTAATTTAAAACGCCCCGCTAATCATCCTATTAATAAAACTCCAGCCAGTTTTGCCTTTTATAAGGGCAATTAAAAAACAATTAAGCAGCCTAAAAACAATAATTAATATAAAAACAATAATTAGCCCAAAAAGTAAATAGCCTAAAAACAATAATTAGCCCAAAATTAATAATTCCTTTATTTTTATAATAAACCCCCCCTTATTTATACCCGGCAATTCTTTCCGCATAGCTAGAAAAAGCATTTCTCCTTTGAAATAATATTATTAATTACCGCTATTATTTATAATTCCAATATATTAAAATTGGCCTTTTTTTCCAATAATTTTATAAACGCTAAAAGCTTTATTAGGCGCTTTATATTTAAATTTAATAATGCATAAATATATAAAATTGGCCCTATTGCAAATTGGCTTTAACGCCAAATTAAAAGCAATATAATAAATTATAAATATATAATAAGCTGGGAGGAAAGCAAAATAGCCTAAATTTTAAAGCCAATTTATTATCTAAAACTCCTGAAAATAAGTAGCTGATTAAATATCTTATAAGCGCTTTAAAATTAAAATAACGGCTTGTTTAAATATAAAATAGCTTAAATTTTAAAACTCGGTATTTAAAAGCATTTGGAAAAAACTTATATTAGTAATTTAATAACGCAACACGTTTTTTATATAAAATTATTTAAATATAAAAGCGGTAAAATAATTGTTTATAAAGCAATTATTGCAAATATAATTAATTCCCAAATTTCTAATAATTAGAATTTTATTAATTAAATTAATTAATTTTTTTTATTACTGGCAAATAAGCTAGGCCTGCCTAGCTGGCTTATTTTATTTTTAGAATTTTTATAACAATTAATATCCGCTTTATTGCTTAAATCCGGGCTATAATAAATATATAATAAATAGCTATAGGCGGCTATAAGGCTAAGGTTATAAATATCGGTTTTTTAAACAATTTAGCTAAAAAAGAACTATTGCAATTAGGATTAACGCTGCCAATTTTTTAAAAAAAGCGCAAATTTATAAATTCCGGCAATAATAAATTTTAGCATTTATCCCCAATTTAATATATAAATACTATATTAATACCTTTAGATTTAATTGCGATTTCAATTTAAAATACTATTTAATTGCATTTAAATTTAATTATTGGATTTTAATTTTCTTAATTGCTATTTATTTATTTATTTAATTTTGGACTTTTTAATTATATATTTAAAATATAAAAACACGCATTTGATAAAAGATGTAAAATAATAATACTTTTAATTATTTATTTTGCAAATATATATTATTTTTTACACTATATTTAAAAATTGCAACCGCCGCAAAACTTTATTAATATAATATAATATTTAAAGCATTTCTGCCTAATTTTAAATATCCATTAATATTATAGCATTCAAACTTTGCAGCTTTAGCAATTTCCTTTAACATCACGTTATCCTATTAGCTTTGAATTATATTAAAGCTTAAATTTAAATTAAATATCCAATAATACTAAGCCAAACATCACAATCCCTTACCAATTCCAAATTATATTAAGTTTTAAATTAAATTAAATCTCAAATAAAAACAAATTTTAAATTACAATACCCTGCTAGCCTTAAATTAAATTGCACAATATTAAATTATATTTAAGCCTTAAATTAAATTAAATATTCAATTATATAAAGTTCTAAATTATATTATTTTACCAGCTTTAAATTAGCCTATATAATATTAAATCAAATTTAAGCCTTAAATTAATTTTAATCCTCAGGTTAAGTAACTAGAAAACTTTTATGATATATTTTATATTAGCTTTCTAAAACCATTTAAAAAAACCGGTAAATAATATAATAAAACCTTGCTTAAATAATTTAAAAAATACGAAAAATAATTAAAAATGGAAAATAAAAAAAATCGTAATTTGTAAAACAAATTAAAAGAAAAGCTTATATTTTATATATAATAAAAGGGTTGAAATTATAATTAGGATTAATTGCTATTATAAAATAACCTTAAAAATACTTTTATAATTTTAAGTAAATTTATTAAAAAAATTGTATATAATAAATATAAAAAACGTATAAAAATAGGGCAAAATAAAGCAAAAAGCTAAGCCTAAAAATAATATTTAAATAATAAAAAACCAATTATACAAGCTATAATATATATAAAAAAACAAGTTTATAAGCAAATTATAATAAAGCTATATAATATATAATTATATTTAAAACATTTAAAAAAGAATTAATATAAATATAAAATAATATTTTAAAATATAATTTAAAAAGAAAAAAGCCATTATTTTATCAAAAAAACCCTTAATTAAAAGGCTTTTTCAAAAAACCCAAGCCAATAGGAAAATCCTTCAAAAAAAATCTTTATTATTATTATTTTTTAGCTCCTTTTCTCCGCTGCTACTTTTATTATTTTTATTATTATTACCTATTAAAATACCTTTATATTCCTATATTAAAAATATTTTAACCTATTGAATATAACTGATAAAGGCTTTAAAAATAGTTTTTGGATTAAAGCCATATTTTTAAATTTAAAAAAAAGCCCTATAGGAAAAAAAGTTTTTATAGGCGGGAAGCTGGAATATTCTATTTTATTAAATTTATTAAAGCAAATTAAAAATGTTTTTATAAAAAAAGGCGGTAAAAGATTTTATAAGCATTATTGGCGAATTAAAGGATTATATAGCTACAAAATAAATAGGAAATTTAGGCATTTTAGGCAAATATTTAAAAGTATATAATTTTTTTTTGGTGTTATTAAAATCCGGCTAATAGCAATTGCAATTTATATATTATTAGTTTTAATACTAGCGCACAAAAAACATATAATATCCGCGTTTATTAATACCAAAATGCTGGATATAATAGCGGAAAGGCTTGTAAAATAGCTTATTTTTAAAATTGCAAGGCTTAGCCAAATTTTTATTAGTAATTTTAAAACTAAAGGCTATAATAAAAAAGCTATAAAGCTATTATATAATTAGCTATATTAATAATAAAAGCTAAAAAAGGCAATTTATACAAATATTAGCCCAAAAGTTAATAATATAAGAACGGATAATAAATTTTATTTAATTTTGCTTATTACTTATTTTGCCGAAATTTATACAAATATAAATATATTAAAAAGCCAAATTATTTAATTTTTTTATTTAATATTAAAAAAATCATATTGGCTTATTAATATTTAAAATTTATTATAATTAAAATCCCTAGCAAGCAGCTAAATATATAATATTTTCGGGTTATTTTTTAATTTTTTAATAATTTTATAAGAAAGATTTGTAAAATAAGCAAGCGCCTATATATTAATAAAAAGAATTAGAAATTTATTATTTTTAATAATAAATCTCCTTTTTGCAAGCGGAAATATTTATTAAAAAAGGCCGCTTAATAAAAATTGAAACCCGGAATTATAATCTTTTTGGGAGTTTTTTTAAATATCAAAACAAATTTAAAGAAACGTAATGGAATATTGGTGAAAAAAGCTCCAAATGGGATAATATTATAAATAATAAATTTAATAATATAGGAAAACTCCAAGGGCATTTGCTTTTTATATATAAAATCCTTGCTAAAAATAGCTATAAGGAAATAATTATTAAAAAAGGTAGGGATTTTAAAACACCCTAAATTTAATAATAAAAAAGCTAATATAAATATTTAAAGAAAATTGAAAAAAAAATTGCAAAAACTTAAAATCAAAAATCTGATATAATAATATACAAACCGCGTATATTTTTGGGAAAAAGGGCAAAAAAGCCAAATTTAAAAAATTAACCATTTAGCGCAAGCCGCCGCTATATTAAACTGCTATTTAAAATCTATAAATTAGCGAGAAAAATAATAAGCTAATAAAATAAAAATACAAAAATTTTAATGGCTGAAAAATATAAAAGCAAAGTAATATAATATTAATTAAGCCAATAACGACCGGCTAATTTAAATGCCGAAAATAAAAGGAATTGTATAAATGTAAAACTAATCCTATAAATAATTATATATAAATTACCGAACGCGAATAAAAATAATTAAAATAAAAAATGCAAAGGCTTGTTTGTTTTTTAATGCGATAAATAATTTCGCTAGCAAATAAAGCCTTAAATTAAATTTTAGCCTTAAATCAAAATAAGCTTTAAAATAAAGTAAATAATTGATTAAAATAAGCTTTAAATAGGCGTTAAGCTTTAAATTAAATTAAGCTTTAAACCAAATTAACCTTTAAATTAAATTGAATATTCAATTAAATTTAGCTTTAAATTATATTATAATAGCAGTTCTAAATTAGCATATGTATTTTAAAAAAATACTAATAAATATAAATAAAGGCTATTAATAAATTTTAAATAAAATTGCCTAGCAATTTTCAAGCTTTAAATATAATTTCCAATTATAATATAAACTTTTAAAAAACTTTAATTAATTTATAAAATCGCATTATATATAAAATTAAAATAATATATAAGCATTTTAAATTTTTTATTGGATTATTTTATAGCTATTTAAAAAACAATTAGCTGCTTTCAAATTATATATTAATTTAATAAAAAATTGCTAAATTAAATATTGCGATTTAAATTTTTAATATATATGCAATATCATTAATTGGTTTATTTAGAAAGCGAATATTAATATAAGTTAGCAATATTCAAATAAGAAATAAACTAATGGGTAAAATAAATAAACGGTTAATTAAAAAAAGACTTTTTATTATTAATAAGCCAAATTTATAGCCTTAATTGCAAAAAACAAAATTTATTTTAAATATTGTTTTTACCAATAAAATAGGTTATTATTACTTTAAAAATAAATTTTCTAGCCTTGGCCTAGCAATTTATAAATTGTTTAAAGGCATATTTATATAATTGATTAAATGCTTATATTTAAATACTTTTCTTTATTTTTTTATATATTATTTTAATTTATTATTTATTTTTAAAGCTTTATAGTTTTTTAAAATTCGAAATTATTAATCCGTTTTTTTTTAATTTTTAATTTTAAATTCTTAATCCAATTTTTTATTATTTGCATTAATAAAAATATTAAATATAATATTAACCATAAAGCAATTATTATAAAATTTACAAAATAAATCACTATATCCAATATTATTTTTGAAATTTTAAAACGCTTAAAAAGATAGAAATTTCATTTTTTTACCAAAATATAAGCGCAAATTGTTTTAAATATTTGTAAAAAAATTAAAAATAATCCAATATGCCTTTTTATTAAATTCCAATTATTATATATTAATTTGTATAAATTTTGGTTATTAGAATTTAAAATAAAGAATAATAAGCCCTAAATTAAAAATATTTTTTTAAAAACATATAATTTTTTATATTTATATTAATTTAAAGCAAAATTTATAATATATACATATATATTAAATAAAAATATATATAATAGCCTATATAAGCAAATTTAAAAAAAGGCTTTAAAATTAATTTTTAATATTTAATTTATATTTTTCTAAATTAAAACAAAATTCCTTTATCCCGTTTGCCGCATTTTTAATAGCTATAAGTATAGCAATTATTGCCAATTTAAATTTTTAGGCTTTTGCAATATTGCAAATCTAAGAAATATGCCAGCTACAAATATATAATTTTATTAATATATTTTTAATTGAATTTATTAATTCCTTTTTTAAAAAAAAATTGCTGTCATGGCAGCTTAAGGGCAAGGCAGGGGTTAAAACAAAGCGACGTTATAAGCTGCAGGAGGAAATCTGCAGCTTTGCAGGACCTTAAGGGCCTTGCAGGCTAGCGCAAAGCGCTAAGGTTATGTATCTCGTATGGAAAAGGGCTTGGGGCGCGTGGCGTATAGCGTATGCCCGAGGTATATATCTAAGGTATTTAAAATTAATATTATAATAATATCTTTTTTTAAATTGCTATTTATTTTAAATAGCGCTAAAGATTCCTTGATATTTTTTAATTATAATTTATAAAATTTATAAAATTAACTGTCCTTTTTTTAAAATGCTTAAAATTATGCCCCTTTTAGGCCGTTTCCTTTTTTTTAAAATAGCTATTTTTGTTTTTGCTACTTATATCGCAGCCTTTCTAAATTTTTCTTGTTTTTTGGATATTAGGGCAATTATAATTTAATTGAAATTTTATATTAAGGCGGTTCTTTATATTATAATAACTAGCTATAATATACTTTTACCGTATTGCAAGGCCTATTTAATAAAAAAGTCTAAAAATTCTAATTTATTTAAATAATTTTAATACCATTTTTATAAATATCTTTTAAAGCTATAAAAATCTGTTTTTAATTGCTAGCTTAATTTATAATTTATTTATTTAATATAATATATTAGGCCCTAATTTAGGCGGATATTTTAGTTATAAATATTCAAAATACTATTAAACTCCCATTTTTTAATAAGTTTTTATATCTCGTTATTTTTTTCCAAAATTCTTTTTTTAATATTTTTGCTTTTCCGCTTATTAATTTTTTCCTGGTTTAAAAATCTTTTTGTTTTTAATTTTGGCTTAAAAAAATATATAAAATATTAAAACAACATTTATATTATTAGGGAAATTAAAAAAACAGGCTTTTTTATATACCTTAAATATTTTTTATAATCCGGCCCATTTATTATTTCCATTTTCTATAGGGCAATTGGTTTTTATATTTTTAATATTAATATAAATATATTAGCCTATTTTAAAAATTGGGGCTTTAAAACGGTAAATATTGGTATTTTGTTTATAATGGTTAATTAATTATTAAGCCAGCATTTTAAATTAAATAAGAATTTGCTTTATTCGGTTTATAATAATATCGGTTTTATAAAATCCTTATTCTTAAATAGCAATTATATTTAAAAAAAATAGGGTTAAAACGGCTTTATGTCCATTTATACATAAAATTTATAATTGGTAAAAACTAGCATTATTTTGGTAATTTTAAATACTTGGTTATTAAAAGCAAATTTAGCTAATAATAGCTAATTTATCCAATTATTTTGGGCAAAAACTATAAAGCTTTTTAAATATTGCTTTAAATAAGCATTGAATTTTTTTATTTATTTATTTATTTTAGGATAAAAAAAAGGCTTTAGTTTAATTTTTAGTTTTTTAAATAAATATTTCCAAAATTAAAAAACAGATTAATTTTTTTTTAAAATAATATTATTAAAAATGCTATAAAGGCAATAAATTTGATTAATAAAGGCTTTTACAAGCTTTTTAATTTTAAAGCTGGTAATAAAAATAAAATAGCGTATTTTAGTAAATTTGTATATTATTATTATAATATATTGGTAAATACGGCCATTTTTAATATATTTAGGCAGAAATATAATATAATTTATTAAAATATTTAATTAAGCCCTAAGCGAAATTGGTAAAAATTACAAAAAGCCGGGAAATAATAGCCTTAAAAACTTGATTTTATTATAAAGTGTATACTTTTTAATATATTTTGCAATATTTTAAAATATTTTGGGCCACTAATAACATTAATTAATATTTATTAGGATTTTAAACCTTTTTAAATATCTGATTATAGCTGTAAAGTAATATTTATAAATAATTTAAATTACCAAATTAAAAATATTAAAGGGTATTTATATTTGGTTTGCATTTTTTAAATTTTTTAATATAATTTTGCCGTTTAAAATAAAAAAATTGAATATTTATTTTTTAAAAATCTGGCGCAAGTTTTTTAGCCAAATTTTAAAACTTTTATTTTCTAGAACCGCCAATATTAATATAGCTGTTTTTAACATTTTATAAGCTTTTTTAATAATTTTTTTAACTGGCTTTTTTGAATCTTATTCCAAATTTAAAATTAATATTAAGGAAAGCTCAAAAAAATTAAATTCGTTATTAAGTTTTTTAATGCTTTAAATAAAAATTTTAATTCTAATAATAATATTTTTAATTTATATTGCAGTTTTTTATTTTTAATATATTAAAATCGGTTTTTTAAAAGCCTGCTTAATATATTTGGCTTTATTGCCTAAAATTCTAATTTATAAATAATCCTAAAATTAAACCCGGAAAAAAGTTCAAACCAATAAATCTGTTTTTAATTTAGCTATTTAATTATTACAAAATGTTTTAAATTATTATAATTAATTTAACTTTTAACTTTTTTTAATAATTTTTAAAATTTATTTTTTATTTTTTTAAGCATTTAATAATAGCCAGAAATTCCTTATTATAAATTTTATAATTGCATTTTACAAAATTTTAAATTTTAAAAAAATAGGCCACGAATTAGAGAATTTCGCTATTTCTATATTAAGAAAGCATTTTTTTAAAGCATAGTTTAAGGCGTTCGTTTTTAAAATTATTTGTTTATTATAATTAAAAAAAGCCAGAATTGGAATTAAAATAAATGCCTATTTAAATTTATTAAAAGCATTTTATTAAGCCTTTTCCTAAATTTGTGTTTTTTTTAATTAAATTATTTAATAGCTTAGCTATTTTAAAAACAAATCCAAAAAAAAGTTAATAAAAATTGGCAAATTCTATAAATTTTTAAAAATTTAGGATAAAGATTAATAGCTTTTAAATTATAATAGCAAATATTTTAATTGGGTTTAGTTTTATATTATTTAATATAAATAACTTTAAATTTATATTTAAAAATATTAATTTACAAACCGGTATCTTTTAAGCGGCGGATTATTTTCTAAATTTATTTTTTATATTTTTTAAATTATTCAAAAAAATTAAAACATTATTTAAATACATTATATATTTTTTATTTAATAAATTAAATAAAATATCATTAATATAATATTAAAATAAGGCTGGGGCATTATAAAATTTAAAAAGCATAACCAATAATTTAAAACATTTAAAAAAAAAAATAAACGCCGCTTTTTACTTATTTTTTTTGCTATTCTTAATTTATTAAATGCTATAATAATATTAAGCTTAATATAAATTTTAGCCTTGTATATAATATGTAGGGTGTTTTTAATTAATAATAAAAAATAGCAATTTTTAATGGTAATATTATTTAATTTCTTTTTTTAGTTTAGCGGCTAATATTAGCAATGCAATATATTTGGACCTTAATTTCTAAAAAGAATTATAAAAAAATTGCTTATTAAGCTATTTTTTAATATATTTCAATTTTTCTAATAAAAATGCCGATTTTTATTATATAATAATTTTATATTAGATAAAGATTTAATTTTATAATTTTATAATTGCTTAAAAAATAATTTATTGGCCTGTTTTTAAAAAAAGGCATTTAATATATTATAAAGCCATTTAAAAAGGTTGTTCTGGATTTTTTTATTATTTAGCTAGATGTTTCTTTTATAAATTTAGCAATACTTTTTTTATAATTCTGCTTAGCCTATTTATATTTTAAAAACTATAAATTTTTTGCTTAAAATAACAAAAAACTAAAAAACTATTATAAACGGATAAAAATAAAAAGCATAGCTTATCTGGGTATTTCTGGCCTATAAAAATGCCTTTTTATACCAAGTTTAATAATTTTAAAAGCTTTCCCCGCCAAGTGCGCAATTTTCTTAATTTTAAAATATTATTTAGCTTTTTTTATATAATTTTTATATACTAAACCCTCTTTTAATAGGCAAATATAATAAAATTAATTATAAAACTTATTTTAATATTTTTTATATTGGGCCCAAATTAATAATTTTTTAGTATTGGTTAAAAAGCATAAATAAAAGCATTTAATAAAAAAATGCTTTTTTTTTCTATTTTTTTAATAATAATGCAAATTTTATTTATTATTTTTCTACCAAGGTATAAAAATTCAAAAAGGCTATTGCAAATTATATAGGCTTTGGTTTTGGATTTATTTAAATTCGAATTTCTTGCTATAATATAAAAATCTTATTTTGAAATAAGTATTTAATTAATTTTAAAAAAATGCCTTTTTTTAAGCGTATTAATTTTTTATTATTATTAATTTTTATAATAAGTAAAATATAAAATATTATAGAAAATACAAAAACTATTAATATAAATATAAAAAATATTATTTTAAAATTTGGCTTTTTTTCGGGCTTTTTTAGCAGGGTAGTATAAAAAATGCATTAATATTAAATGATAGCCTTTTAGAAAATATTTTTTAGTATAATAATTCTGTTTTTAATAAAATATTTTCTTGGTTTAATTAATAGCTGAATTATAATTTTCCAATTATAGAAATTCAAAAATAATTAATATTATTTTAAAAAATTTGGTAAAAAAAGGACCTATTTTTAAAATGGTTTTAAATAGCAATTTTGGCCATTAGTATTTAAATAATTGGGAATGCAAATTTTTTATTAGCTAGGGCTAATAGCCTGAACTAAAATAATAATAATAAAGGTAAATTGTATATCTTGGCAAACCTTTTATTAATAAAGCTAATGCTAAAATATTTATTATTAATTAAGGCTTTTATAAATAAATTTATACGCTTGAAAAATAAAAATAAAATAACCAGTATTAATTATAAAGCTTTGCTAAAATCAATGCAAAATGGTATTTTATTTTATCAATTTTAAAATTATAAAAATGCTATATTAATTAATAATATATTTCCTGGTATTTTTCAGCTGCAATTTAGGCTAGAAAATTGCTATTTTCCGGCTAAAAATACTTGTTTTAACCAAATTCGAAAAGAAAAAAGTATTTTGGATTTTCAAATTAAAAGAAATTAAAATTGGCAAAATATTTTTCTTAAATACTATTTTGGCTAATTTTGCTATAAATACTATTTTCGCTAATTTCTCTATTTATTATAATTAAATACTGGCCCCATTTTTCTTATTTTGTTTTTTTAATTTCGGCTATCAATTTTGTTTTAATTTTTTTAATTTTTATTTTTATTTTTATTTTTTTTTAATTTTTTTCAATTTTTTTTTATTTAAATTCGGGATTTTTAAAACCAGATATAAATAAAAGTTTGCTTTAAGGCTGGCCACCTTTATAATAATTGCCAAAAATAAAGCCATTGGCTATATTTCTAGTATTTGCGGCCAGTTTTTTGGCGCATTTATAGCTTTGGTATCCGGAGTTTTTGCAATAAAAGCAAAACTTATATTTGTGGCAATATTTTTGCTGCTGGGCCTTAAAAAATACCCGAATTGCAATAAATATAATATTTAAAATTATAAAATTACCTTAATTAAGGTATTTCTAAATTTAATTAATGGGAATTAAAATAAATGCTTTAAATTAATTATTGCCATTGCCGTTATTATTATTTTTCTTTTTTAATTTATTAAATTTAAAGGCCTTGCTAATTATAATTTGCAATTTTTTAATATAATTCTTTTTTTTGATGCAATTATTAATGCACTAAAATTCTTTTACCTGTTTAATATATTTATTATTTGCAGGCGTGTTTTTAAGGTATTTAATATAGCTAGCCAAAATATTAAAATTTTTGCTATACAATTTAATAATTTTTATTTTGTCAAATTAATTAGCCAGCTATATTTTAAATTTGAATTTCAAATAAACTATAGCAAAGCTTTAATTATTTTTTATTCTTAGCCTTTTTAAGGCTTTTTTGGCTTTTTTGCATTTATTTAAAATAATATAAATTTTTATTAAAGCATTATATAAAGCTTTTGCGTTTTTCCAGGGCTATTTAAAAGGATTTTTTAGAAATAAAATAATTTTTTAAAGCCTATATAATATTGGTATATAGCTTTGCTTCCAATTATTTTAGCCAGAAACTGAATTTATTTATAATTAATATTGTAAATTATATTATTAATTTATAAAATGCGGCGCAATTTTAATTTCCAAATCAAAACCTTTTTTTAATGCTTTAAAGGATTCTTATTTTTTTTTTGGTAAATTTTTTGCATAGCGGTGCAAATATCTAAAAAATGTTTTATTTTTAAAATAAAAAATAATACCTTTAATATCAATAAGCTAATTTTAAAGCTTAACGACTTTAATTGCATTATTAAAAAACTGGCTAAATAAATTATTTATAATTTTATCAATATTGCGTATAAGGGTTTTTAAATAAATATAATTTTTAATTATAATATTATCGAAAATCTTTTTTAAAAAGGCTGCGGCGTTAAAGTTAATGCCGTTTTATTTTTTATTAATAAAATATTTAAAAGCGGCTTTAAGGTATAAAAATCCCATAATTTTAAATTGCTTAATTATTGCATTTGCAATAGCTGCAGCAATTATAATTATAGCGCAAGGTTTTTAATTTAAAAATTGTAGGATTTTTTAAATTATAATGCTTAAAATAAAGTTATATCGGATACGCAAAATTTGGGGCTGGATTTAAAAATTGCGCGGTTTTAGGCTGCCGTTTTTTTATAAATAAAAGCCTGTAATTGTTTTAAGGGGATTTAAATTAAATTAATTAATAAAAAAAGCTTATAAATTATTATAATAGCTTAAGAGCAAAATAGGGGTTAAAATAAAGCAATGTTATAAGCTGTAAAAGAAAATTTACAGCTTTGCAAGACCTTAAGGGCCTTATAAGCTAGCGCAAAGCGCTAAAATTATATACCTGGTACGGGAAAGGGCTTGGGGCGCGTGGCGTATAGCGCGTATCCGAGGCACGTGCCTGAGGCACCTAAGGTCAGTATTATAACAATTGCACCCCGCTAAATAATTTAATTGAAGCTAATAATTTATATAGCTAATTTAATTTTAAAAGCAATTAATATAAAAAACACATTTAAAGATTTTTTACAAATAAAATAGTTTTAATAAAAAGAAATGCACCAATATTAAAACATTGGTGTGTTAAATTCCAAACTTTAATTAGAAACATTATTGTTTTTAAAAAAAACTTTTTTAAATAATGCAGCTATTAAAAAAAGCTCCAATATTTTTAATAAAATCCTATATAAATTTATTATTAGTATTCGGAAATTATAAATACTAATGCTTGCGCTATAAGCAATAATTTTAAATTTTAAAGCATTTACGCCAGCGTTTTTAGCAATTATTATTAAATGGCTTTTTAATTTCAATAATAACCAATTATTACTATTTGTATAATAAAATTAAATCATATTTATATAATATAATTATATAATTTTATATATAGCCAATTAAAAATTAAAATAAAAGATTTATAATATAACGGTGAAATTTAATTTTATTTAAAGCCAATAAAATAAGCTTTAAGCTAAGGCCGATAAATTTAATATTATCGATAATATGAATAACGTTCTAAATAAATAAAATTAGTAAATTAAAAAAAAAGCCAAAAAATTCGATATTATTAATAAAAGCAAAATTGCCTTATATAAGAAAATTATTTAGCTAATTAAGAATTTAAAATTTAAAATTAATAAGCTCGATATTTTAAAAAAGAATAAAATTGCATTGCGCAAAAAGATTAATAAAATTATTAAAAAGCTTTAATTTAAAATTGGCAAGCTTAATATTGCAAAACAAAAACAATATAGGCTTGGGTAAAAATTTTAAAATTTTTATTAAACAAATTTGAATTAAAATAAATAAGCTTAATAAATTAAAAAAATAATAATGTCGCTTTTTTTAAAAAAGAACCAATAAGCTTTAAATTAAAATTAATAAGCTAAATACTTTGGAAAAGAATAATAATACCTTAAAGAATTAATAAATTAACCGATAAATTAAATATTGCAGCGTAAAATAATGGCGCCTTAAATAAAAAAATTAAATAAATAATTAAGGATTTTTAAATTGAACTCGAGAGAATTAATATTATTAAGAAGAATAATAAAAGTTTAAATGATAAGCTGGATAATTTAATTAAAAATATTAAAAATATTAAAAATTAATTTTTAATTGTATAAAATTAGCTAATATAATCCATTAATTATTTAAATAATTATTAAAATTTATTAAAAAAGTTTATTATCAAAAAGGCTGTATTATAATGCAAGCTTAATAAAAAAACGATTTATTACCGGTATTGCTTAAAAGGCCAATACCATTTATTTGGGATTTTAATAAAACCGGATTTGTATTTGCCAATATTTTCAGGATTTATTAAAAAGTTATAAAATGCTTGGGCTTATATTCCAATTATAGCAAAGCTAAAAATATTAAAAGCTTTATAATAATTAAAAAATTAAAGCATTAAAAAATAATAAAATTGATTTATACTAATAGGTTTTTAATAGAATGCATAATTTCAATTTAAAAAAAAACGCTATAAAAGGGATTAAAAAGCTTGGTTTAATTAAAAAGCTAAGCTTATAAAAAAGAAAAAGAAAATTAAAAATAAGCTTTATATAAAATCGATTTTAGGCAATTATATTAATATTTTTAAAAAAGCGTTTTATTTGGCCTATAAAATTAAGTTTTGCAAAATTAAAAATTAAAAATTAATAAAAATTAAAATAAAAAATAAAAATTATTGCCAATTTGAAAACTTACAAGCCGAAAAATAGCCTAAAAATAATTAAAATTATAAAATATATAATTTAAAAATTGGATTAATTGATTATTATATAAATTACTATATTAAAACGGTTTTTAATATAAAAAAAGATTGCTTACTAATTAATACCATTTAAAATAGACGTAAAATTGGTTTTTTTGGCATATGATTATTATTAATATTTATATATTTTTTATATATTTGATTAATTATTTTAAATAATGGTATTGGATAATAATTTTAGGCTATTAAATAAGAAATTTGGAAATGCAAAATTTGAAGGCTAGAACGGCATTATTAGGCATTATTTAAAGGTTTTTAATTAATGGCTATATTAAATTAATATATTATATAGCTATATAGCTATAAGCATTTAAATATAATTAATTAAATATAATTATTAAAATGCTTTATAATTAATTATAATATAATTAAGTATTATATAAATATAATTATATATAGATAAAAATATTATATATTTTTTTATTTTTTATTTATAATTTTTTAAATAAATAATCACTTATTTTGCTATTGGATTTATATAAAATAAAAAGTTTTAATTGTTTTATATTATTTTCGAATTTGAAAACGTTTATTAATTTAATTAATTATAAACCTTTGTATTATAATAGCGCTTTAATATAAAGGTAATATAAATGGCATTAATTGCAATTTAAATTTTGCAAACCTTATTTTAAAATTAATGATTTAATTCGAAAAAAAAATAGTATTAATTTTTTTAAAAATACTATAAAAATATATAGCATTAAATAATTGCGAATATTAAATTCGCTATTTTAATTTATATAAACTAAACTTTAATTAATATATAATATTATAGAATATAGCCGCTATACTTAATTATAATATATTAATAGAAATTTAATCTATATAGATTAAAATAGCGAATTTAATATTTTCAATTATTTAATATTATATGGTTTTGTTTTTAAAAGCCTATATTAAAATATTAACTTAGGCTGGCAAGTAAGCTTTGAATTAAACTGCCAAATAAGTTTAAATTGCCAGGTAAATTTTAAATTAAATTGGAGTTTTAAATTAAAATAAAATTTTAAATTAAATTGGACTTTTAAATTAAATTGAAATTTTAAATCAAAATGCCAAGTAAATTTTAAATCAAATTAGAGCTTTAAATCAAATTAGAGCTTTAAATCAAATTAAAATTTTAAATTAAATTGGAATTTTAAATCAAATTAAATTTTCAAATCAAATTGAAATCTTAAATTAAACTGGCAAATTAATCTCAAATCAAATTGGAATTTTAAATTAAATTGAAATTTCAAATTAGGCTAGCAAATTAATTTTAAATTAGATTGGTCAATAAATTTTAAATTAAATTGCCAAATAAATTTTAAGCTGGAATATTAAATCAAAATACCAATTTGATTTTAAATAAGGCTGGAATTCTAAATCAAAATAAAGTGTTAAATTAAACTACAATTAGCTTTGTATAAAATTTCGAATCGCCTCGGACCGCCTCGGACCGCGTCGGGCCGTCCCGGCTTTTCTTGGTTTACTGCGCACCGACAGTCGGTCGAAAGCGTGGCGCGCGCCTCTGGCGCGCCGTGCACAGTATGGAGTAGACGCGCGATGACAAGGCTGCAGCAAGTTGAGTCTCGACATGGAGTGCCAAGCCCGCGCTGATGCAGTCGTCATCGCGGCTGATCGTTCATCCACTCCGAGTTCTTTTCAATTGTGCCCCACATTAAACCTTTCCCTCAATCGCAACACATCGTCCAACGGTCCAGAGCAGAGGCCGACTCAGCCACCTCAATGCAAACCCTCTATGTACAGCGTCAATCTAGGATCTAGGTGGGACGTAGGGTAGGCAGCACTACTCCAGGTTTGTCTCACTGACGCTTTCTTCCGTTCCGTTTGGATGACTCTTCTCTGACATGAAACCTAGCTAGTTCTTGGAAACTACTATCTCACCTCTTGGAAACTACTATCTCACCGTCACATTGCTGTTCCTTTCGTACCGATCTCCTATATCTTCCACGTTTCAGTACTCTTCTTCCACTAGACTTGTGGAAATTAAACCGATGTCGAGCCCAAGGTCCCAGAGGTGCCTAGCGGACCGTGGGAACAGCTTTCCCCGATCTTGGGGGTGGGTGACGAAGTCCCGGTGCCTGGCCCTGACAGTGACTCATCCGGAATATGCAAAGTTTGCTATTATGGGGCGGCATTACGGACCCCGGAACGGTCGGTCTTCATACTGTCAGTTCTTCTTGTCTCGATCCAAATGCAAGGGGCATATCCTACCCGCTTCTACATCGTGCGCATAGGCAACCTTCTCATATTACAGTTCCTAGCCAAGGTCATCGAGAATAGCATGGATCGGGTTGTTCTGACTCGAAAGAGCACATGGGCATCAGTGCCTCCGAATAACTACTGGCTGGATTTCTGGTTTTGTGGCCGCTCCTAGCCGCAACTGCATGCACTCGACTACTCGTTTCTGGAGGCTCAGCCGGGGTGGTATGATATCGACTTAATCAAATGGCGGCGTCTGTCAAAACTACCTAGGAAGCTGCTGCCAGAGTGAGAGAGAGCGTAGGATTAAGCACGAACGCCCTGCCAAAGTGGAAGAGCTCTCAGAGTCGCAATCCCACCGCTGTCGAGGCGCACAAGTGTGTACTGTTGGCGAACCTGTCGCCAATGGATCTCCCCGAAAACTCGGTTGGGTACTAAGCATTGATGCATTTACCAAAAACCCAGAAATGGGAGTGCGATGCAGCTCGGCGGCACCGCGCGAGCAGTCTGCGAGTCTGCGAACGCCCAACTTATGGCCAGGTGAGGAGGCCATGTGACGAGTATCAAAGCACGCACATGTAGTGACTGCTGCCTAGTACATACCAGGTAGGCAAGGTGAGCGAAAGACAAAACATTTCATTTGACCAGCTCCAATGGAATCAGACTCCATGGCCTTGCATGGGAAACTTGTGGTCTTATTTCCTCGGTCTGGGGGGTTCCCTGAACCGTGGTTTGATGTTAATGGATTTGGTTTCCATAATCGTTCTTCCCTTGGCTTACCACAACCACTGGAACGTAGCTGCCTGGATCCCCACAAACAGTCATCTCTATCTTCTTAGCCTCGGACACCCAGGGCCGCGCTTGACTTTGGGATCTATCTGACTTGTTCCCTTGTCCTTTTCGATATAATATCTCCGTCTTTCGCCAGCGCTGTTCCATATTCTTCTCTTCGCCCAGCATTCACATCACGGAGAACCCACGAAATATTTATGCTATTGGTATTCTGCTGTTTGCAATACCGAGTTTTCTAAACATCACACATATGACCCCAAGAATCGCAAAGCTAGCAACCATGGAGGTACATAGGAATGACACCACCGATGATGAATTTGTCCGAAGATGCGCTGCTTGTTCTGACAATGTCGTCTTCCGATATCCATGGGATGGTGATGAAAATCAAGGTAGGTCTCTACACTTGAATACGAGAGGCCGCAGTCGCAAACCGCACCAGTTGAACACATCAGAATCTGACATTTCTCCAGTTCCTCTGGGCGAAGAAACCTCCAAGCTCGTATTGGTCGAACCGCGACACTTCTGCGACGGGCTACATGAGGCGGACGTCAATCTCTCTCTTCAGTCGTCAGACAAGTCTCGGCCCATGCTTATGAGGCTTTGGATGATCAAAAAAGAAGACCACATCTTCTATCACCTCTGCAGCGGAACACAACTGTCAAGAATCGCGTCTTTCCAGATCGACCGTTTCGCCTTGGGGATGGAAGTCATTAAACTACAGTTAACCCCCTGGGCCTGCAGGTATCTCGGAACAAGTCCATCGAGGTCTTGCCGGAATGCACCTCCCAATGACAACCATTCGATGCATACTCGAGTGTGGGAGCTTCCCCATTCCAATTTGAATTTGGACACCGGGCTCGTGGCTTGCTTTGGAGTCGGTCGATACAAAAAGATCAATCACACGACGGAACTCGGGGGTATTCTAAAGTCGATAGCTACGAAGATACCGACAGAATTGCGGGAAATGATTTGGGAATTCGCACGTGGAAGTCCCGCCCTTGACTATCTTGTAGCCCTTTCTTCAGTGTCGCCTGTGGTGGAAAAAGATACAGGTATGGAAGTGGGCGCGAATGCATCGCGAGTCTTGAATCTAAGACCCTGGCTTGTCAAATCCGGTGCCCAAAAATTCACCGACAGCAGGCGGGGGTGTGGGTGCAATCGGGCTTTTATGGTAGCCACTTTTATCGAGCTGAACGGTAGCCGGTATCTATCAGGACTGCAAGTTCGGCCGTGCATTGGGGACTGTGTTAGCCAGATAGACTGCGAGGCTGATGGTCTGAGACGAATCATCCCGCTGCCGTCATCCGTCGGAAGGCTCCAGTTCGCCACCGATATTCAGGGACTTCGAGCTGTGCGCTTCGCAAATAAGAGCGGGGAATATTCCGAGTGGCTGGGTAGTCTGGAAAAACAGAACTTGGAGATGTGGTACGGAGAGATCGATAAAGTTGTAGGCAACCACAGACATATGAGGTTGGATAGACTTAAGGAGAAGCCGCATAAGCTGTACATCTATGGAGAGGTAAGTTCTCTTATGCACCACAGCAAATGCACAACTTACCTAACTGCCTCCCAGGTCTGCATCAAACGTATCGATTTTGGAGTAGCAGACTATTCCAAAGACGATTACAACCAAACGCGCAAGATGTGGAACACACTTTCAGTCCCCAAGCCATGGCAGCTCAAACGCCCCTCTGCGTTCACACAATCCGAAGTCAACCTTCCGTACTTCGAGGGCTGGCGTGTGAATTGTGTGTTGCCATTTATTAAGGAACACTACCATCTATTCAGTATCACTGTCTTCCACGGCCAGGCTGGCATGGAAGGTATAACTGCCTGGTTCGAGCCTAGTGACGACCAAGTCACGAAGGCTGTCTATGAGACCTTCGGACGGAAGGATGGCAGACCTGTTACCTTCCGTTTCAAACCGGACGAGAGTATTACGCATGTTTGGAGAGTTGGGAAGGTAGAAGATGGCAGTCTTGCGGCAAGTCTCACCTCAGTTATCATATCATCATAAAAAATTTAGAGTCGTGAGACACAATATCACTGACAGTTTCGCTTCAATAGTTCGGCACCAACCACGGCAGAACCACAACCCTCGGCCGCCACGTATACAGCACCGCCTGGAAGGCCACATGTATCCGTGAGCTCGCCAACCCATCCGACGGCCCCCTCTGGGGCCTCTGGTGGGAATACTCCCGCGGCATGCAAAACATCAACATCGTACTCCACAACATCAGCGTAGCCAACAACGTTTGCCCCGAAGAGCCGCGCGAAGACAAGCGAGTATCCCCCACCGGCTGGGCCAAAAACGGCGGCTTCCTGAAAAACCGAGCTCTGCTAGAAAACGTGATATCAATAGACGCATGGTACGACGAAGCCGCAGACCGTGTGTGGGGCATTCTCATTAAATACTGGGATAAGACGGTAGAAACGGTGGGGCAGTGGGATGATGGTCCGGCTTTCAGGGATGCTGTGAATGTTTATCAAAGGGAAGGGTATAAACGGCAGGAGCTTGTGGGGATTGAATTCTTTCTGGAGAAGTTGGAGGGGTTTCCTTGTCGGATGAGAGATGCTGAGGGGAGGATATTGAGGGGCTTGAAGGTGCATACGGTGTACAATAGACGGCCTCGGAAGCATTTTCGGTTTGAGGAGAACACTGGTAGACGTGTGGCGCTTCAAGAGAAGCTTTGTGGGGAGATTGGTCGCACGAGTGGTGGCGAGATGGATCGAAGGCTCGTTCGGGAGAAAGTGAGTGAATCCCGCATCCCATACTCTGACATTGCTAACTTGAAATAGCAATGGGTCACATGGTGGTTCGACGGCTGCCACGATTTTATCATGAAGGAAGAAGGGAATGTTCTCGCCCGTCCACCCCTGAAAAAGGATATTGCACCTCTTGCGACACTACACAAGAACGTGGCGATCAAAATTGCGGCACAGAAGAAGAAAGACTACAGCTCGCCGGGCTCGGGTCGCTGTGGTTGGTGATTCTCTTGCTACCTGAGTTTCTTGCATTAATATTGTGTCTGCAGTGCAAAATGTATGGAAAGAAAGTGCGTGGAATGCAGTGGCTGGGCGTTCTAGGGATCCGACATTTGGATATTTTCAGGGGTTTGCGAGGTGAGACAGGGGTCTGGAGATGGATATCGCGAAGAGTTGGGTTTGCATTGGTTAGTTTTCCGATTTTCGTCATTCTAATTCGAATCATTTCTGGTTGTTGGATGGTGGTCAGGCAGGCACTCATGGGAGAGCAGAGGAAGCAGTGTTGGACAGAATCACGAATGAGATATGGAATCCAAGCTTGATTCTATTTAAAGAGAGCAGAAATTTATATGATCTATACGGAAACCAAGACCCTAGCTTCAAAGACAGCCTCGGTAACGTATGAGAAGTAAATACGGTGCTTGGCCCAGACCACAGCCTGAATCATCTCTTTTTCCTTGTCAAAACTCAACATCTTCCAAATCAAATAACAGCACGGACACCTGAGTATAATTTTTCCAGAATAATGTTCTAACCAGCTTGAAAGGAGTGTCTGAAAGCTATGTACAGGCAAGTGTTGTCTGAATAACAAGACATTAGGAAATTATAGACAGGAGTATAACCAGCTCCACAATTGAGTTTCGACCAATCTGAAAGTATGAGGTTGTTCCCCTCAATAAGGATAACCGAATCCACACAGAAACGGTCAGAATCGAGCTAGCGGTACCCGAGATATCGGTAGGTCTCGACATTCAGGAAGTGGCCCTTGTCATCGGTCTGAACCCCCACCTGTCAACACCTCCTATATCGCTGCAGAATGAGGTACTCCGCGCGGATGGCGCAAGCGTTGCGCCCTCGTCGACGTGCAACAAAAGTGATCGCCCCTATGCTGCGCAGTGCGCACTGAGGTGCTCCGCAGGGATAGCGCAAGCCCTGCACGCCGCCCGGAGTCGTCGACGTGCAACAAGAGAAACCCAACATAGTAACACCTTTTGTTGCACATCGACAAGTTCACACCCGGCTCTCCCCCCTTCTCCCTACCTCAATTCTTGCAAGCAGCCATCTCCGGCGATTCAGAGAGGGGCCTGTCACTCGGTACGACTCTCATAACTCCCTCCTCGAACTCCGCAGTTCAGACAATGCAGATAGTATGCTTCCCAGCAGCAGCATCCCAGTGAGTGCAAGGAAGATTCGCTTCATCCCCAGATAATCTGAGAAGATATTTCTGATACTCATGATGGAATAATATAGATAATCCAATGCGCTTAAACTGCTTTTTCTCTTTGTCCACAAGTTGCAAGAGTATGCATATAAGATGAATGTCATGTCTCTGTCCCTTAGCAGCAAGCACGCAGTAAATCTCTTTGCCAGGTCCAAAAATATCGGTGCTAGTGGAAGGGCTGTCCAGGTACACGAAGCCCCGAAACATTTCGCCTTTTGAGTCACCACCAGAGACTAGTCTCCAGGTACAGCGATCGATTCGAATCTCGCTCGTATTTTCTTCTATCTCGATTTTCTTCAGCAAGCCGACAAGTTCAAGAGAGCCATTGGTGACGAGACCAAACTTGTCTTCGGTCTGATACTCGAGCCAGATGTTCTGGACAGAGACTAGTATACCTCTTTCGGTTGTTTCGCCGTAGATTATGCCGCTTTTGCAGTCGACAGAAGCCCATGACCTATGCAAGAATACGTTAGTCACTTCCAATGGATGTCTAAGATTCGGGAACGTGGAGGAATGTCTTGAGGGCCTATTGTCCCTTAACGAGGACATGCTGCCAACGACCCGGCTTCAGGGGATAATGCAGGCTCTGGGGGTTGTTACGTACCAACTAGGTGCTCGGTAGCCAGCGGGACGGATGGACTCGGACATATATCTTACTTGCCAAAGAAGCTCACTTGCCAGAAACTTGGACCACATGCCTGCAACGTATTCTTCTTTGATTATCTCGGACATCATCCTGGCAATGCCCGAAAGAGCGATCAACTTGTCGGACGAGTTTGAGAGAGAGGTCTTAGAATACACTTCAACAATACGATTCCATAGCTCATGGTCGTATATCTCCGGAGTCAGATGCTCGTCGGGGTCAAGCACCTTTCTCCTATTCATCCGGACATTACGCAAACGCTTCCCATACGTCTTTCAGAGGATCGATTCCTTTCTGTCTAAAGCCGTCCGGGACATCGTCACTTGCCTTGAGCTGCAAATGGGGCGTTCCCTCTGGGTGACACTCAGCAGCATCGAGTTCTCGGCACTCCCACGCAATTTGGTCTTGACAGAAGTGGAGCACTCGTGGCGCCATCAGTCTCTCTTGTAAGATCCAAGATCGCCTGTTCACGGGCGCGTCATTGACGATCCGTTCCCAAAAGGAAGGATCAACGACTGTAGATCTTTCATATTCAGGTGGATTGCGCCAGAGGGGGATCTCTTTAGTCCGAAGGCTGACTGTGTCGACCCACAGCTGTCGAGCTTCTCGGGCGAAAAAGAGCCCTTCGGAGCTGTCTTGAGCTGCCGTTGCGGATATGTTGCAGAATGAGTTTTGGTAGACTTGACTCATCTGCGAGGATTCTGATAACCAGTCCTGCTCATCGTCTTGCAAAATGCAGAGAGAATCTATTCAAATGTATCGGACGCCCAGCTTGGTCGCAAAGGCTACGGCGTGTTGGAATGTTCGAGGTAGCAAGTCCAGATCAATGCGTTCTTGGAAGGGTTCATAGTTGTCTAGGGTAAGTTTGGTCATTGGAGCGCTACCCCAGCAATGACTCAGAGTCACATATCGCCCATCAATCCCGTATCGAGAATTTTCCTGTTCTTGGTTGTCTTTTGCCCTCGTCAAAACAAGGCGAACTTGTCCGGAATCTGCCAACTCCATGTCGATCAATCTTGTCGGGTACTAAGTTGGTCTGACAGATACGCGACACTTCTTATGAGTTTCGATGCACTGCTTTACCCATTTCTGTGCAAGATGAAACACTTCATCTGAGGACGTGGAACTGGAGATTTTGTCGTCCAATGGCTGGGAGGAATCTGATGTAATTAGAGAATGCCTCCACGTGAGACTTGGATTATATCGAAAACACTGACCGACGGGTTTGATGAGCCCGAACATCCCTAGCCAATGAGCCATATGTAGCCGATGATTGGTCCAGAAGCACAGACAATGCTTTCTATCTCCTTCATACGAGAGTCTTGCTTGGACGAAATTCCTTCTTTGTTCGCTGGGCTCGTCCTCTTCTTCGGAGTCTTCCAGCACTTCTGCTTCATTTTTTTCGAGGTCACATAGTTTGCCCCAGTTCACCCGACATCTACAGCACCCATCGCGAGCAGCTTTTTCAAGGATTTGCCTAGTGGCGTGGTGCTCAAATGTTAAGTCCCATGCAGTTCTCTCCTTGAGCCCTCGGTGCTCTGAAAGCATAAGGCAGCAGACCTCACAAATCATTATGCAGAGAAAGAGTGGGTTAAATTATGAGATACGATAATAGTGTGACTTCTTCGGTTTCCTAGGTTGGTTGAAGAACCCAACGGGGCTGCAGGATGAAAGAACGAAGCTATGTAAGGACCCGGATAGCTTATAAGATTTCGAAAGCGGGGAACGACATGATAGGAGAAAGCTTAGAAGGCCAGATCAGCAGCTGATAAGGGTTTCGGTACATAATGTGATTGATACAGTCAAACAGGATTCGTTCCCTCCCTGTGGGCCACGTACAGGAGTGGAGTTGCTGCATGCAGTATGTGGAGTCGGACTTGGCAACGTTGCTTTTTCGATTTTGGTGGATTTCAACCATGCTAGAAAAGCCTTTGGTTTTTGCAATTGAAAATACTTGATTCTATAAGTATAGCAATTAGAATTACTTATGGTCGTTGCCTGTCGAAATTCTCCCGTTATTTTTGCATATACGGTTGTAGAAATTACATTATTATATCAAAACTACCGGTTTGTCAATTTTGTCTTAATACAGTAAATGGCCTAGGCTGGATCCACCACACCACACACCCCTATTGATCGGCGACAAGGGGGAATAAAAATCCTGGCTCACTGTACATAGGTACTTTCAATGGCAGGACTCGGCACGGTCCGAGGGACCGCGGTCTGGTTCAGTCCGGGAAATATAGGACCGCGGTCCTAATAATATAGGAGTTTTTGGACTTTTCTGGACTGTTTTTTTTTGGAATTTTTTATAAATGTTTCAGGGGTTATTAAGGGTTTGAACCCCCGTGATCCGGACCGCGGTCGGTCCGTACAAAAAACCAGACCGCGGTGTCTGCCCTTTGGACCGGACCGTGGCGGATCGTGCCGTGGCGGGCCGTGGCGAGCCTTGTTCAATGTTGCTCCGTTATCTGTTATGCATGTAGCTGCCCCAGTTGGGAAGCACAGCCGTGCTACGCCGCAGCGGGGCTTAACTGTGAAATTTTGCCGTTGGGGGTCAAAACCTAGCAGTAGATTAGATATTCTCAGCCGTAGCTGGTGCCTTTGGATTCCTAGACGAATACGTAGGCAGCGCCGGGCAATTCGCGTTTGCCGACTTCAGCTTAATAGCTTTCATCCGTCAAGTCTTGGCTTTCCACGTCTGATTTATCTTCAAACTTCCCAATATTATCATCAAGATGGACACATGTGTACTTCCTGGCATATCTCCCCCCAATGTCGTTACTTTACCCGCCTTTACACCCACCAGTCGCTCTATTGCGCAAGAAGAGCTTCCAACTCAACTATCCCGCCTGGAAAGTCTAATTGAACACCCTACAAAAATCACTCTCTATGCAAACCAGCCCCGATCGCCCTTTTCGGGACACCCCATCATCTTTCCGTGAACAGTCTAGGCAGTAGACTGGTTCGGTCCCAACAGAATCGGCTTCCTCAAATTCAAAGCCGAGGTCATCAACGAACTCGGAGACTGGCTGTCCGGAGCTGTGTTCCTCCGTGGTGGCAGCGGCGTAGCGATGCTGATGATCCATGAAGCCGTGAAATTGACAGCAGGAATGAGCGGTGGGTCGTGACGAGACGGATGACCTTCCAATCTAGAATACCCTACCGACCGGCAGCTTAGAATTCATGGAGATTCACGCAGGGATTCTGGAGGATGCGGGGACGTTTTCTGGAGGTGCTGCAAAAGAGATTGAGGAGGAGGTCCGCAGTTGGCGCTGCATTCAGCTAAATCGTCTCAACATTTACTGCAGCGCCAACTGCGTCATGTCTATCGAATACATTCCGCTGTTTCTGTGGGAGAAGGAGCTTGATAGGAGGGAGATTGATGTGATGAGGGGGGAGCTGACGGGAATCAGAGCAGGAAGTGAGCATAACATGGGTTAATTGGGGCGCGGGCTACATGTACCATTAAGGGTTAGCAGCGCAGCCCGCAATGCCGGCTCGGTTTTTCCCGGCTTTTTTTGGGCCGCATTGGCCCGTATGAACCCGCTTCGGCTTAACGCAGTCCGAGTGCTTGCAGCCTTGCATACCTGCAGTACGAAGAGCTTTCGAGGGAAGGTGCGAGAGATGCTAAGATCCTTGAGGAGAGGAAACATTCTCTAGAAATCAGAGGTTAAGTGGACATGGCTTGAGACATATACATAGTCGTAAGGAGACTCGAATTCAGAGTTATCAAATCACGCTGTGCACAAACCCCTTGCACGGCGCTGTAGAAACCATGGAGTGTAAATCCAAGACTACCTTCAGATGCGCCCGCGTGTCCATCTACTTTTCCCCTAAAGATAGCTCGCATCCACATAGAACTGACTCTTGTAGCTACCCCCCAAAACCGACCCAATACCAACCGCACTACCCGCCTGCTTCGAAAAATTCGCCCTCCCCCCCTTGGCACTCCCCGCCCCCGAATTCCCATACTCCTCAAAATCGCAATGATCCGTACGCTCATCTCCCTTCTGCCAAATCTGCCATCCCGCCGCATTCACCACATCGCTCATCTGCGTATTCTGAAACACCACTCTCGCATAATCCTTCCACGGACGTCCCAAATAAGTACTTCCAGCGGAAGCCCCTTGGGCAGCGATATTGCAATTGTTGAGCACGTATATGGAAGGATTAGAAGGGGAGTCACGACCGGAGGCGGTGATGGCGCCGGCGGCGATAGTGCGGATGTCAATCTTTTCGAACCAGGCGGTGGCGGTTTCGCCGAAGATGAAATCAATGGCGCCGGAGATCATGCATTTGGAGTAGAGCTGCGCGCCGGTGTTGGCGAGGACGGTGTCTTGGTAGCCGCGGAGCTGGCAGGCGTAGTAGCCTTGGTTGCCTGAGTGAGCGCTGAGGGCTAGGTTTTGGCCATCTGTGTTGGTGTGGCCGAAGGTGTTTTCGATGTTCAGGTTGTAGAATTTAGTATTTTCGGACCAATTGCGTACGGTGGCAGTCCTGGTTCTGGTTAGCTTTGCCGGATGAGATATCATGAGATAGGGGCAGAGAGACGTACTCGTCATCGGATGATGATTGGGCTAGTGATCTGCTATGTGTGATGGTCACTTGGTTGGAGTGGTAGCTTGAACTGTCGGACGTCTGGCCTTGGACGATCAGGCTGGAGGCAAGTTTCGGGATGTAGACTTGCTCCTTGTAAGTGCCAGCGTAGATGAAAAGCGTCTGGGACGTTTTGGACGACTTGGACAAGGCATCAACGCCTTTTTGGACGGTTGGGTAGGACCCCTTCGCGGATCCGCTCTGGTCGACCAGGGTGGCGCCGGCTGGTGGAGCGTTACCACTGCGAGGGATCAGGTTCCCTAACGCCAAGGAGAAGGAGAGGAGACCGAGGAATAGGAACTTCATTTTGAAGATGATGAATAGTGTAAGGAAAATGCCTTCTTCTTTACTGTCTATCGCAGGCGAACGTGTCCCCTTCTATACCTACCTGTATCCTGGAAACTGTCTTCAAATCTCCCGTGAATGCCCCTGACTATATCAAAGGGCTCATGGCATGAAAGGCGGTTACCCACAGATACCTTCCGGGCTCGTCAGATACCCTGCCCAATGAGGGCTTGCAGTGAGAGCGAAAGTTGGGCCCAAAAGCAAAGCGAGAAGGGAATTGAGTTGTTCAAATTCTCCGGGTGGTTGGGAAAGTTCTCACCACAAGTTACCTCAACTGGACCTTTACTTCTACGCGTCCAAGGCTTGGAGCTTGGGACATAACGAAGTCCCGAGTTAGTCGGGATCGTGATCCCGGAATCTTCGGCGCTTCTGGAAGGTCGGTCGACAATGCACCATGCAAGTAATATTAATAGCCCATGGAGGCTGACGTGCCGGGTCTAGGATAATCCTTCTTTACCCAAGAACTCTATTCGTGACTTTGAAGCATCCAGCATCCAAATCCGGAGTTCCCAGGATAGAATAAGGAAAATTGGGGCCTTGGCGAGCTCTCCTGGAACATAGCGCTCAAATCCAGAGCGGGTAGCAGGTGATAGAATCGCGTGTCACCTGTAGATCGTCAACCTTACTATCGTACTGATGCGATGAATCCTCGTTGATGCTTGATAGAGGCTGAGTTTGACTTTACTGTTTTGATACTCTGTGCACCGGAGGCACACTTCAACCTTCTCTGTTCTCCTTTTTACAGCGCTAGCTCCTCCGTGATAGGATAGGGTCGCATATCGTCTGGCAGATTCTTAATCTTATCGCACTCATGCGAATTGTCGTTGGTGCGCGGGAGAGGTTGAGTTTAATTTGACGTGTTTTATTGCGTTGGTACCGTAAGGATCGTGGGGTCAAATTAAGCTTCCCGTGCATGCCCACCTTTCCGTTTTCGTCCATGCTTACGGAATATGCCCACACCGAGCCAAATTTCTCAATATCTCGTATCGATTGTTCTTCGCCATGTTGCTTGACCATCCAGGACTCAGATGTCAGGGCTCTATTTGGACCCCAAGTAGTACTGATATTAGTGCTCCCAGAGGCTCTACCCTCCAGCGGTCTCTCATTGATCACCTTGTCCGAAGGCACCGCTTCAGTCTTCAGATTAATACAACAGTCACTTGATGTCAAATCTCGATGAGTCCGAGGATGTTGCAGGGTGCCTGGCTCTTGGCAGGAACGGGTAGTCGGAGAGTGTAGGTGACCGTTGGGGCGAGCGCTTGGCGCTGACCTTGGCACCCGGTCAGCCTCATTTTACTCGGACATGACCGTCTTGGAAGCCACCCACGTGGGCTAGGAGGGTGTAGGATATATACCGCTGTACCCAGCATTAAGTTTAGCTAGCCAGACCAATGCTACTCTATTTCCTGCCTCTCTACAGCTCAATAGAGGAGTATGGCCGAGAGTCGGTCTACTCCGATACCCCAATCTCGGCCAACCACTTTGGTAACAGGTAAGTGTGTCCAGTCATCACTTGCACCACGTGTAATTGTCACGAGTAAAGCATATTCAGGTCGGTCTCAAAAGCCTTCTTTTCGTATCTACTACCTAGTGTTGTACAAGAGGGTCCGGAAAGCAGAGCTTCCATCTCGGTGATTTCACTAACCGGCGCTTTCCCTATGATAACCACGGCTAGCACGCCCAGAACCTGCGCACCTATGATACCCCAGTCATCCAGCCAGATCAGATGTGATCATCCGATACCCTCGACGTCCCCTAACGAGATGCGGCATAGAAGACGTGGTCATCACCCAGGAAGGGATCAGTCCACGAAATCTTGCCATTTCTGAAGAACTTCTCGATCCTTGGGGGCTTGGCCTTCATGGCTCCTTGGACCAAGCCCACCAAGCCCTCCAACGCAGTCATGACCTTCCTCGTCTCGTCGAAGACCTTGCTACCGGTGAGGCAGACGTTGGCAGCGAAGCGCGCAGCAAAGTAGCCGACGGAGCACATGTCAAAGTTACAGTTATTGCCCACCTCGACGAGTTTGATGAGTGTTTCGGGAGTCAATGCCTCGGGCTTCTTCTTGAGGAACTCGCTGACAATGCCACTGATGTATGCGCAGGCGCCGGCAACCTTGAAGTGATGGATGAGGTCGATGAATGCGCAGAATTCGCTCAGTGAGATCACACCGTCGAAGTTGGCAGCGCCGAGTTGCACGTATTGGAGTAGGCGGGCGACGTCTTCGTAGTTCGTGTCCTTGCAGCTCAGAACGATCGGACCCGCATGAGGCTTCGCGGCTTCGGTAGCGATGAAGAGAGACTTGTCTTGGAAAATGGACAGCGGGAATTTCAGGGTCATGTCTTTGGCGCAGTAGAGCAAGACCTCGTCTTCTCTGTCGTAGCCGAAGGTGCTGTGAAATATGTCAGCTAATGATACAAGGGGATAGATGTACGCTGCGCAACAAGGAATTGTGCGAAAGGAAATCGTTCAGTCACTAGAAAAGTCAATCAACATACCGAATGAAGTCCTTGGGATCCATCTTCTTGGCATCCTCGTTGGCTGTCTTCTCGTGGTCGCTGTTGTCCTCGTGGTCGCTGGCGCCGTTGAGGCCACTTGTCTTCTGGCGCTTGGCCCTGGTCGAGTCCTGGGGAGCGCTGCGCTTCTTAGACTGAGCGCGAGTAGTAGCAGTCTGGGGCAAGGCAAGTGGTGACGAGACCATCGGAGCATGAGCCTTCTGCTTCTTCTGGACCACGCTCTTTCGAGCAGAGCTCGCAGGTGACATGGATCGCGAGACCTTGGAAGCAGAAGGGTTCCGGGGCACGCTCTTTCGGTTTGGGCGATCCTTCGACGTGGTGGGAGACGAGTCACTGGGAGTAGAAGTCTTCTTCTGATGCTTCTGGATCACGCTCTCTCGATCCTTGGCGAGGCGAGAAGGCATGTTTGTGTTGTTGAAAACTGAAGAGGGAGAGCGCGAGAGTTTCAGGCTTTTGTTAAGCATAAGCGCATCGTCATCGTCCGACACTGGTTCCTCTTTGATTGTGTCCCTGGACGAGCGGGAAGCACTATTCTCCTCACAGATTTGGGCCAGATCTCTCTGGCCCAAAGGCTCACTCTCCGCGCTTTCACGCTCACGCTTGAACACATCGCCCAAAGGCTCACTCTCCGGGCTTTCAGGCTCACTCATGACCATATCGCCAGGCTCCTCCTCGCTACCGTCCGATGACATCTGGATCGGAGGCCATTCTTCAGGCGTGGGCTCACGCTTGAACACCGGCGGGAACCCCATCGGAACAATGTCTGCTCCAACAGCAGCAACCCGCATAGCCTCCGGAGCATTCTCCCAGATTCGCTGAAAGCTCATGATGTGGAATCTTCCGTTCAGCTCCCATCCTGTGGCATCATGTTCGACCAGCAAAGCAATGAGCAGATCGTAATTGAATTCTCTGGTCTGCATATTGATGACAAGCCGGCTCAGGTTCCTCTTTGTCATGACGCCAGTTCCATAAGCCGTGACACCCTTCAGCCTTTCCCAGATCTCATCCCTCAAACCTTTGATCGTCTGCCTAAAGTATCGGATATTGCCGGGCTTCAGGTCGGACTTTGGGATCTGGTCCAGAGACTGGAGGTGTCGGAACACAGATGAGATCAACCAGTCTTTCTTCAAGCGAGCAGCTTTTGGGAGCTGGTACGTCTCTTCCCATTCTGCAAGCTCAGCAACTGTGCCAGTGTGCAGCTGCGTCATTACGAATGGCTCTGCGGGGTCGGGAATGAAGTCGTCCATCTTGGGTTAGTTGCGGTTGACTGTGAGGAAGGTTGCGCACACGTGTCGAACGGATTTGGATGATGGTGGAGCAAGTTGGGCAGACCAGTCGGGCGGAGGTTGAGGTAGTGTAGAGCAGAGCTCGGGCGCGACGAGCTGTGAAGAGGTGCAGGTGGTGTAGAGCAGGTTGCGCAGACCAGTCGGGCGGAGGTGGAGGTGGTGTAGAGTAGAACTCGGGCGCAAGCTGAGGGCAAGAGTATATGAACCGGAAGCTTGAAAAGCTGATCAGGTGCTGTCGATCGTTGTGAAGTAGTTTGGGCGCAACCAGCTGCAGAGAGATGTAGGTGGTGCAGAGAGAGAGCTCGGTCGGCAGCGCAGCTCAAGGCAGCCACAGGCAAAACAAGTGGATTAAGCAACCGCATGAGGCACGAGCCGCATCACATGACGTCCATTTTGCAAGTTTTATTTTCCCCCTAGATAAGCAGCTATCCGCCATGGCCAAAGCTTTGGTGCAAGCATTATTGGAGATTTTAATGTTCCGTTCTGTTTGCTTGCTTACAAGTCCAGACACAAGCATGGTCATTGTTCATACAAGAACATACCAGTCACTACAAGAATATGGCACTGTCCAACTTTACATCACAACGACATTGAACAGCAAATTTGGAATGTAAACGGTCTTTCATTTCAGAGCCCGTTCTCCTTGCTAGTCTGAGACTAACCATCTTTGTCTTGGTTTTATCTAACTAGGTAGTTTCGCAGCAACTCTCTATCCGATGCTCATTCGAGCGATCACCAGAGAGAGCAAGCTCACTCTTTGTAGAGAAAACCCCCGTAGGGAAACCCTTGGTCACCGGGTTTACACTGATATTCCAACATCCTTCCTTGTCGATCTATATATCTAATAGTGTCCTCGTAGTTATGCTCAATCCATTTGGGGTGCTCCGTCAAAAGTTCCTTCGAAAGTTCCTTCGAAAAAGTGAGACGTTCTGTCCAAGGAGTCGGAAGTCCTGCGGAGAGCCATCTCCATTCTGTCGTCAACAGATTCGCCCTCGGCAAGGCCGTCCTTTGGGGGACTGTCCTTGGAAGCACCCCCAGTCGAAAGATCGTCCTTGGGAGAACCACCCTCCGAAGCATCCTTCTCCAAGGAATCCTTCGTAGAATACTCTGTCGATGCATCCTTCTTCAACGCCTGATTCTTGAAAATGTCCGCGTTCATCCCCAGACTGTCCTTGAAAGCGCCCCCCATCGAAAGGTCGTCATTGGAAGAACCATTCCCCGAAGCGTCTTTCATCAAGACATCCTTCACCGAATCCTTGGTCGACGCATCCCTGTCCAACACCTGGTTCTTGAAGACACCCCCCTCCATGCCCTCCAGGATCTTCTGGCGTTTGATATTCGAGGCTGGGGCAGGCGACGAAGGGTGCTTTGGAGCTTGGTTCAGTGTATGGTCGACGTGAGACACCAGCTTTTGCCTGAGAGGCATCTGCTGCTTGTATGGCTCAGGCACGCCGAATACCCCCAAGCCCTCCTTGCTTGCCACCCATCTGTAGGCAGCAATGGCTCCACGCGATCCCCCTGAATTGAGTTTGTTAGCAAACAGAAACACATCACGATGGGTGGGCATCGACTCACTGATCTTCATCTCGGCCTGTACGGCCTTTTCGAGAACAGTAGGGGCATTCTCCAAGATTCGCTCAAAGTCAACGATGCTAAAGGCTCCACCGTTCTTCATACCGAAACCAGTCTCTGCCTTCTCCACCAGAAGCGTGATCAGAAAGTCTTTGCCAAATTCGTCAACAAGAACTTCGTTAAGCAGGCCATGGAGATTGCGACGCGTTATGATACCGTCGTCGACCGAACCCAGAGGTGCTTCTCGGTCATACAGGGCCTCCTTCATCTGCACAAGACTCATAGCGGAGAAGTCAGTTTGTTTGCCATTGGTCTCTGGAAGCAGCGCCAGTCCCTGGTGTTCACGGAACAGAGTCGTAAGCAAGGCATCCTTATGAAAGCGTCTTGGAAGACCAAGACCTGCTTCTTCAAGCAAAGCAGCAAGTTCGTCGAGGCTGAGTGCGTAGAAAGAAGTAAGGACGAATGGTTTGGAGAACGAGGTAGGGAGGGAGCGGCGCGCACGCTTGGGTCTCGACGATGGCTCGGCTTGGTGGACGCCTTCGTTACGCATATTGGGCAGAGAACGTCGAGCACTTCTGCGGAGGTGTGCTGCTGGCTTCTCTTGACGTCGCATGCCGACCTTGGTGTTCTTGATGTTGCTCTGCTTGCTATTGTCGTGCTCGTCGTCGTCGTTTTGTTCGGACTCCGAGTCTTGTTTGGCTAGAGACTGCCTCGAGGAAATGCGAGAGCTCTTACGCGTACCTGTAGCGACGGACTTGGCTTTGTTGACACGAGAGCTTTTGCGCGTGGACGAAGATTTGGCGGGGGCAGATCTGCGCTTAGAGGACGGTTTGGCCTCGCTGGCGCTTAACTCTTCGTAGTCACTCTCGGCTTCCGAATCTTGGTCGAGCGCAGCAGCAGGACCACTCACGGGCACAAACGGGCGAGAAGTGAAGTCCTTCATAGCAATCATGGCGAACTTGTGGATTCTCTCGAAATCACAGACACCAAAACCACTGGAAGGAGATTTCCAGCCCGTGATCTGGTACTCGGTGAGAAGTGAGACCAAGAGGTCACCAGAGAAGACGTCGCATTCCATGGAGCAGATTTCTTTCACGAGAGTGTTCAAATTCTCAGGTGTGTTGACACCGGATTGTCCATACCATGCGAGCGGCATCTCCTCAAAAGCCTTATTGAACAGCTTCTTCAGATCGACGTTGTATGTCTCATAGAAGTTTGACTTGACCGGGTATGGCTTGTCTCCTTCGTCAACTGGTAGGAGACCTTGCTTGTGACGGAAAAGTCGCATTACAAGGACATCCTTCACAGCAGCGCCCTTCTTGCTGCCATTGGTTTGATGGCTGCTCCAAGGCAAGCGCAGCCGCTTCAGCTCGGCGACAAGGGCTCCCGGCGACTGCTCCCAGATGGAGGTGCGCACAAAGGGATGCGAGATACGGGTGGACGACATCTCAGACAGACACTGAGTTGCAGATATGTACAGGAGAGGGGGATGGTTCGGACGGTGGTGAAGCAGCTGGACGCGTTCCGGCCGTGAGGAAGTTGGGGGTGATATCTAGATGAACTCTATCGTAAGCAACGTTCGACAAGAGACCCGGCGGTGCATTGGGTCAAAGGGAGGTATCTACAGGGAGAGCGGGATGGATCAGACGGGCGGTGGTGGTGAAGCTTGATGGACCACCGACTGTGACGAAGTTGGAGTGCGGTTGGAGTGGTGTGTGAAGGAACTCGGGCGAATCAGTGCTCAAGGAGAGCCGAACACTGGATCAGAAACAAGTGTGAAGTAAGGTAGTGGCCGGACAGATTGTGTTGAAGCTTGAAAGTACAATCGGACGGTGCGCGGTTGGAGGTGTTGCGGAGATGAAAAAAGAGAGAGCTCAGTCGCGGGCGGTGCTCTACAAAAGTGCCTCGCTAGCAGCTTGACCGCTTTGGTTAAGCGAAGTGACAGACGCGTGCCACTTCACATGACCTATCAGGTTTATTTGCCCGGGGATTTGATATTCCAGACCTAGCCGCTTGATGGCAAGGCGGCGGGAAGGCTATGGTTGATGTCTGAGCCCGGAACAACAGAAGGAATAGATGTCTTTGAAATCCAGACACCTGCGGTCATTATATATGATATAGCTTTCAATATCAACACCTCTATATAGAGTATTTCCAGGTGATAGCATAACATGATGATGAATGAACGCAAGTCATTATACAGTGGGACGACAAAAGTCTGCACCGCGCACCCCCTTTCTGAATCTCAAGATATCCATCATCTTTGAGAATATTCTGAATCACTGGGGATCTTCATAATCTTTCAGAATAATAATATTCTAAATCACTGCGAATATTCATAATCTTGGAGGATAATCTGAATTCTGAATCCCTGGGAATACCCATGACCACCGACGATACCCCTAATCACTGAAGGGTATTCAGACTTTTAGACTTTTGTCACATAACTGTGACACCTTGAACTTCAACCAATACAAACATTTTTAGGGGCCAAGCCCACAGGAACAGCAAAAAACAAGCTTTTCCCGGTCCAGGACATCACTATATACAAGCCGTGACTAGTTTGCTTCGGCGCTCAGCTCAAGCATCCCGATCAATCATACAGCCAGCTATCCAATAGAAATGAGGCGTAACTCCCTGTTACGGCACCAGCAGTGTGTTATTAACGACTGAGCCACAAGCACGAGTAGTTATGCTAAGATGATATACAGTGGGGCGAAAAGAGTCTGGATACGGCTGGTATTCCCTAAGAATCAGAAATATTCCAGTCATTTGGAATATCCCAAGTTATTTGAAAGTTGAAACGATACAGATTATCAGTCCAGATGGCTCAAATAACGGGTGAGGCCTTGAGCTTGCATATCTTTGGATACCCAAACTTTTCTCATAGCCGTGTGTGCTGACCACACGGCTACCCAGGACAGGATCCCGACCATGGCACTGCGCATCCTTCTTCCACCCAGCGGGGCATTTTAGCACAATTAGCCACCTTCAAAGTGGGTAAACAAATGACCATTTTGACGATGAATGAACCCAGATTGTTAGAAGTTAGAACCCCTTTAAGTCCAAGCAAGGCAAACACTCTTCAGGGGTTGTTCCCAGTCTACAGAATCACTATGCATGAGCTGCATGCAACTTGGATGCTCCTTCCACCCAGCGGGACATCTTTGCAAAACTAGCCATTAGGTCCTTACTGGGTAAAGAAATGACCATGTTGACGATGAATGAAAACAAGTCACTAAAACCCCTTTAATTTGAGATTTCTCGCAAAGCAAAACAGCTTTCAGGCCTCAGGAGCAATTCAGGGACTCTTCACCAGCCAAGCCCACCTGAGCTCTTCCCGGTCCACAGAAATTACTACTTAGAAAAGCTGTAACTTGCGTTGTTATCCTTGCTTGCTCGAACGTCCAGCATCTTATTCTTGTCCATTCACAAAGCCGAATATTTGATAAACATGAGCCGTAACTTCCAGTCATGGCACCAGCAGTTTGTCACTAGCAATTGAGCTAAGAGCACAAGTTTTCATGCTGAGAGGTATAACGTGGTGACATATGCCTCATTATGGGGATATTCAGGACAGGACTGCGACACTCCCATCCTTCTTTTGCCCAATGGGGCATCCTTAACACAACCAGCCAACCCCTCACTAGCTAAACAACTGACTATGTTGAGAATAAATAATCAAAAATGATTAAAAGTTAGAACCTTTTCAACTTCTCGCAAGGCAAACACGCTTCAGGCGCTGTTTCACGCCCTCTCCCCAGTCCAAGACATCACCGTATCAAAGCCGTAGCGTCCATGCTTCGACGCTCAGCCCGAGCATCCTCACACAAGAAATCCAGTACACCTTGTTACTGAACATCACGAACATCTTGCATAGAAAAAAAAGTCGAAACTGCAATGAACCACACACACGCACATGGCAATCAACCCCGACTAACGACCATCCATCTTAGAAACCGTCATCAACATGAGCAACACATAAGATATCAGTCTGAAAGTCGTCGCAACTCCATACTTGGACGATTCCTAAACTTACAGTAACTCATTGAAACTTCCCATGTCAAACTTCGACAACGGAATTGTTTTTAGAACCAGATTTCCATTCTTGTTACTCTACTACTTGACAGTTCGAAAAACTAAAAAACAGCAAAGGTATAGTAGCCGCAGCGCCGACGCCATCGACCAACAACATTTCTAGCATTCCCTTCCTCTTCCATCTCGTCCATCTCGCGAAGCGGAAATGAGAAAAAAGCTATGCAGAAGTCCTCCCTTCCAAGAGTCCCATCCGCCTCATCAGTCTATCCTTTTCCTTCCCCTAACCACCTCCCTCACCACGCCCATCTATCCACCCACCCCCTCCCTAAACACCCTTCCTATCCTCCCCCAAGACCTCCTCCCCCTCCTCATCCATCAACTCCTCCTCACCCGCCACCCTACTCGCCCTCCTCTGCCTCTCCTCCCCCCTCTCCCTCATCGCCCCCCTAATCTTCGCACTCACCGCGTCAAAACCCTCTTGGCTTCCTAACGCGGCCCCAAAATTAGACACCTCGATCTCCCCCGCAGCGCCTCCATCTTCACGGCTTGGGCTCCTACTCCGCGATCCCGGATGACTCGCAAAGATGCCAATATTCCCCAAATTCGCCAAAGACTCGCTGCGGGGAATGTAGCCGTTGGCGGAGCTCCCTCCACCCATGCCCGCAGCGGAAGCCCAGCTCGGCCGCCTATTCGGCGTCGACTCACCACTCCCACTACTCGGACTATGCGCCGCCCAGTCACTACTCCTAGGTCTTCTCGAGCTCTCAGGACTCCCCGGACGTTCATATTTATGATCCGGCACCAGTCTCGCATGATCGAAATCCGGAAACATCTCCGGGCCCAGCGTGTTAATCACATCCGTAACCTCGTTAGCCAGCTCCGCTCTCGTCATTCGCAGTTTATGGATTTGGTTGCTTCCGGCAGGGTTTAGGGAGAGAATGAGGGGTCGGAGGGACTTGAGAATGTCCATGCCTACTTCGCCGAAACGGAGCGCGGCGAAGGTGATAGCGGGGAAGAAAATCCAGCCGGCGGGGATGAGGGAGAGCACGGGGACCCAGTCGGGGACAATGCCTTGGACGCGGTTGTAGTAGGTCCAGATGGCGAGGCCGATGGTGTAGAAATTGTACAGCACGGGCGCAAACGCGAGAGCTACCAGAAGTTTCCAGGTCGCAATAACATCGCGGCCTTGGAGCTTCACAGAACTGTTTGCCAACGCTTCGCGGGATTTCTTGATGCTGATTACTTTCGAAGCGATGAAGACGGGCGCGAAGAGGATTAGACCTGGCAGCACGCCGATGCTGAGCACGGAGATTTTGAGGAGGCGGTAGAGGAGGATGAGCAGCGCTTTCGGTAAAGAGAAGCGTGCGTACTCGACTTGGTGGTCTTTGATGTTTAGGTAGCGGAGTTGCTTGTTGTAGTCGAGGACGGATTGTTTGAGGGCGATGATGCGCGGGTGGTCTTTGTAGTGGGTGTAGCCTTTGACCAGGCGGCGGTTGAGCTCGACGACCATGGGGAGGGGCATTTTCTTGCCCATGGGGTTGTAGAGGCGGCGAACGGCTTGGATGAGCATGAGTGTGTCGTAGTCGGGACTCGTGAGTGTGACGGCGAGGAGGGATTGGTAGATGATGTCGAGTAGTGGGCCGACGGAATCTCGCTTGTTGCCGTTTCGGTACAGCTCGACGAGCTCGGGGGGGACTTCGAGGGGATTGCCGAATTCGACGACGGCCCTGGAGCGGAACTTGTGGGCGTGGAAGTAATTCATGCCACAAGGTACGATGGTCAGGCCGCAATCGGGGTCTTGAGCAAGAGCACCCAATGCCATGATGGCCACACCGGCTTTCAAGGGAAGCAGTTCAGTTCGGTCATGCGAACCTCCCTCTGGAAAGATGGCAATAGCCCCTCCATGGCGCAAGCGATCAAACACCCTCGCGTACGTCTGGGTCTGATCGACCTTCGGAGCATACTTAAAATTCGATCCCTCAAAGTCATCTTTTGTGCCCTTAACCTCAGTATTCTCAAACCCACCCTCTTCAGTCACATCATCGCGACCCGTCAACTGCTTCACAGGCGTCTTTCCCTTAAAAGGTTTCTTCAGAACAATCTCTTCTGGCCCCTTGATCTCCGCAATCTCAGAGCTCGCAGATGCATTCCCCACTTTCGGCAGTATGATCAAGCCGCCCACAGTGAACTCTTCGAAATTTGTGCCCACTCCGCGTAGCAACGTAGGACTGTTGACGGGATCGGGGAGGTAGATTTTGCCCGGTACTGGTTTGGCGAGATCTTGAGCGCGACCGACTGGCACGGCTCCGACAGTTCGAGATCCCCAGCCTATGAAGCGTCGCTTCATGGAGGCTTCGGCTGTGAGAATGGAAATGCGTCGGTGGGCTTCGAAACGGAGGATTCGCATGAGAACAATTGCATCGGCGAACTATACGCAAAAACACGAAATGATCAGCAACACATTCTCGATCCCCTGTACAGCAGATAGCTTTGGGAAAGTGGTGTAAACATACCTGATTGGCATGAGGAGCAGCCACGAAGAGAACCGGACCTCTCCTAGGGACCTTCCACACGCCTCTGGGATGGATCTCCCTAAAGAACATATCGAAGATGACACTGAAGACCCAGATGAACATGTCATAACTGAGGTGATTCATAGGAAACTTCTCGGGCTCCATCTCGACCTTCTCAGGCCTCTGGCCGACACTGTTGCCATTCTCCCCCGCCATTGTGTATATCATCCCTCTCGTAAATTTCGAGATCGCTACTTGTAGATATCGATGGCTCGAATGCGCCGTCCAAGGCGTTGGACGTCGTCGGTCTGGAAGGAGGAAGCTTCACCCGTGGCGCTGCTTTCGTCAGTCTTCGGAGAATTGGCGAAGCGACTTTTAGTGACCCGGCCAAGCAAGCACACACCGATCTGGATCGTACGAGGTCGTCAAGAATCTGCAGCACCACCACCATGCAAGTCTGGCGTTTCACCGTGCGCGAATTCTTGCTCCTAACGGTTGGATGCCGATGCGCCACTCTTCTGCACCGCCCAAATTGTCGATGTTGTAATTGTTCGGCGGCCGGCAGGCCTTGCAGGTGCTTGCAGGAGCCACAAAAAGGTCTCGGCTGTCGCGATGTTGTAACAGGAGTATTCTTAGGGAAAATAGGGAAATAGGACTTACATTGAAGTCGAATCTGCGACCAGCAAGCCTTTTGACCCCACGACTTTACAATTCCCACGTCGTCTGAATGGTGAAACTTGAATGCTTGGCGGGAAGGCAGGGAAGGAGCTTCTCGATGGGCGACTGCACGGAGCTTTTCAGAATGGAACCTGGTGCAGATCGACCCCCGCGCTACCGTCTGGAATTTTCGAAGGTGTTCTAAGGACTCGATCAAATAAACACGGCTGTTTGCAACCTTGACGGTGGTTTTCAATCATTGTTCAACTTGAATACTTCAGAGGAATTTCTCAATACTTATAACTTCAATAATCTGCAAGTTTCGTTGGGAACTGGAGACTCGATTGCACGTCTTCATCCTAAGCGGGGTCTGGTCCGCTCTTGCAGGAACATGGCATGCTCAATATTCAGGGCATCAAGAGTCACATTCAATCGACATATGTAAATGTTGAGAAACAGTCTCGATGTGAAGACGAAGGACTTTTTGTTTTCTTTTTCGTTTGGTATCAAAGTGAGTTCTCTAACACGGTCTAACACGAAACCTCCCGGGATACGTGTAGCGCCTAGCCTTATATCCAGGATGCGTGAACTTGGGCCCTTCAGCCGGCCTGTTCCATCAGATTTCAGCGAATCCTAAAAATACCTCCTATTCTCACTTCCATGTCTCGCCTCATCCTTATAGGCTCGCAGAAGTCTGCTCCTTAGGCAGAGGAGTGAAACGCAGGTAAGGTCTGACAATGCGGAAGTTGGGGAACAGCTCCTTCGCCTCCTCGTTCTTAACAGCAGGGTGCACAATAACATCGTCACCGGGAACCCAGTTGATAGGAGTGGTGATTCTGTGCTTGTCACCGGTCTGCAGGGAGTCGACGACGCGCAGGACCTCGGCGGTGTTGCGGCCGGTGGAGGCGGGGTAGCTGAGGATGAGGCGGATCGTCTTCTTGGGGTCGATGATGAAGACGCTGCGGATGGTGAAGGCGACGCCTTTGCTGTCGACGTTGGTGGTGTCTTGGTGGTCGAGCCTGTGGGGGGGGGGGGGGGGTGCGTGTTAAAAAAAAATTGATATGATATTGAGGAAGGGTTTCTTTTGGAGTGATGATGATGGGGGCAAGACATACATGTCGTATAGGTAAGCTACCTTACGCTCCTTATCACCAATTATGGGGAAAGTAAGCTTGCTGCCAGAGATATCGTCGATATCCTTGATCCAGCCGCCATGGCTCTCAACAGTGTTGGCAGAAAGACCGATCAGCTTAACACCACGCTTGGTGAACTCGGGCTCGAGCTTGGCGAAAGCGCCCAGCTCGGTGGTGCAGACGGGAGTGTAGTCCTCGGGGTGGGAGAACAGAACGACCCAGTTGTCGCCGATGAACTCGTGGAAGTCGATGGGGCCGTTGGTGGTTTCGGCTTTGAAGTTGGGGGCGATGCTGCCCAGGCGGAGACTGTGAGGGAGGGGTGTTAGTGTGGGTGGCGGGGTTGAGTGACATGAGGCGGGAGAAATGAGTCCGCCATTGATTCTGAAGCCGAGCTTTTCATGGAAATGGCTTTGTGCAGTTCCAATTGACGATTGCAAGACTCCAGATGCAATTCCAATCGGGTGAGAGTGGAAATGTGGTAGCTTCGTGAAGAGCTTCAAAACTTCTCTACGTGCATGGCGGGGTAACTTGGAGGGGCAGGAAGCAGGCAGCATCGAAGACGTCAACGACTTACGGAGTGGCACGCTCTTCGGTAGACATCTTGAAGTGAGTAGTAATATGAGGGCTCGAGGTGAGTGTTGACTTGGTATGAGCGATGGTGTTGTAGGATGATGAAGAATGATTTGTTGATTTGAGCAGAGAGATGGATTCTTTGGAATCTTGGATGAGGTCAGGCCACCCCTCAAATATAGCGACACCGGACACATCGGCGGGATAGCCATAGCGCCGCCTTCAGCACGCTTTCCATTAATCATGAGCATATTTGACGATATGTATTTGTAAGGCCAGCCTTGTCTCGAGCACGCCATCGCCCGTGCAGCGACTTGATTGGTGAATGGGCTCGAGTGAGCCTCTTTCTGTGCTCTAGCGGCACGCTTTCCAAGGATGTACATAGACCCACGGTACGAAAGGAGAAAGAAAGGCAACAAAGTATTCAGGAACAAGAATAGCTTCAAAGCTTGGTCAGAATGGATGAGAAATCAATTCAGCGAACAGCCAATTGGCGTTGCGTTTTGGTGGTAGCATCATGGGCTAGGCTGGTGCCGCCCAAGGTGTGAGGGGAAGGGAAGACGAGAGAAAGACAAAATGCGGCACGCAAGACTTCAAGCAAGCGTGCATCGCGAATTAAAGAGTTTGAAGACGCCATACCCACGCGACGAACTTTGGAGCGTTGGACAGTGGAAAGAAACAAACCTCCCAGAATCACACTTCGATGATGCCATCTCCAAGACGACAAGTCCCCGATGCCGGTGTTGCAAAGTGGAAGTCGGTCGCGTCCGAGCTTTGGCTTGGCAGCGAAGCTCGAGGATATGTTCGGAGAGAGCCGCTTGGCGTGCTGAAGCTATTCCCAGCCCCGCGACACCGTGTGCACCTCTGGCAGAGTGCGATGCGTCTATCTTTATGCTGGCCACCCAAAGCTAGAGGGCGATCCACGCACATGTGCCTGCATGGAAACCAGGTCGAAACTCGGACTCGGGTTTGATAGACGGGCCAACGGATCATCAATGTTATCGGCATCGCTCGTCCGAGGTATGTCGTGATGCCCGCGGAAGATGCTCCGTTCTCCACGCTGCGTATGTGGCGTACATACTCCAGAGATCACCACAGATAAGCTTTCGGCTCTCCACAGATCCTGCACGGTGACAAGCGCAACTATATTTATATCAAAATCGCATCAATGTCTCAAACGCATACTAATTGCTGGACAGGAACCGCATTAAATCATCAATGAATCATGATATGTCAACTCAATATATCAACATCGATGTTGTCCTTCATTCTGCAAATCCTTCCCTCAGACGCCCTCAGACGCCGAGATCTCAGTGGCGCGGATGCAGAATACCGAAATCGGCGGTAAATCGGAGATGCTCACGGGAATAAGCTGCCAATTCGATCGATGTCTGTTATACCCGCATATAGCTTCACCTGACCCGACATGACTCTCTGGGCGTGTTTCTGCTAACAACAAGCACGTGTATGACCGCACCTGCTGCCGGGAAAAGTGCCAATATCACGGTGAGCTAGTAGTACTTGTTTCATCCTATGCCTTTCTCGAACTTCCCCACGCCTCGTCTCCCCCGCATGCGGGAGGATCTCTGTTCTCCAGGTCCAATGATGACGCCGGTGGGTGGAGCCCTTGATTCATCGACTGCTTGTGGAGTATTGGAAATTAGGGGCCTGCCGTCTCTGGACACCGTTATCGTCTCTTGTCAGTCCTTATTAATCCTCCAAGGTGCTTTGTGATTGCTTCCTTCTTCCTTCTCTTGCCCCTCTCCACGTTGAAGTTTTGGGAAGCGCGGCGTCCCCCTTTCCAGACTTCCGTCCGTCTGCCAATTCTCCGAAAACAGCGGCCTACGCTGCTCTTGTTCCGAGACCATGGTCGAAGATGCGGTCGACGAGAAGCACGATGCCTCAAGCAGCCAACTCGACGTCTCCACCGGCTACAACAGCGACCTAAACGAGCCCAAAACCGCCCCCGAACCAGATGTCCAGCGCAAGTCGCTCCTCGACGAGCAATCCCCCATCGTCTACCAATATCTCACCTTCGAAACCCCGTTACCTTTCCCAACACCAAGCACAAATAACGAAAATGCTCCTCCGCCACCGGAACCAAACCTCAAACCCTACATCTCCCCCTTCCTCTGGCCCAAGCCCAAAAAAGACCTCATAACCTGGCTCTGCGTCATCGCCACCTCCCTCTCCGCCTACACAGCCGGCGGCTACTCCCCCGCCGAACGCTCCATGGCCTCCGAATGGCACGTCTCCACCGTAGCTGTCACAGTCGGCATCACCACATTCACATCAGGCTTCGCCATAGCCCCCATGGTCCTCGCCCCCTTTTCCGAAATAAATGGACGATACCCGGTGTTTGTGATAGCCGGAATAGTGTTTGTGATATTCCAGATTGGATGCGCGGTGAGCGAGAGTTATCCGGCGATGCTGGTGTGTCGGTTTTTTACAGGGGTGGGGGCGAGTGTTTTTTCGACTATGGTTGGGGGGGTTATTAGTGATATGTATCATGCGAAGGAGAGGAATACGCCTATGGCGCTGTTCAGTGGGGGAGCGCTTTTTGGCACTGGTCTTGGACCTCTCGTGTCTGGGTTTGTTGTCGAATATACGCATTGGAGGTTTGTGCCACATTTTCTATCTACATTCTACAATTCTCCTGACACCGAGATTCGTAGTCATCCATAGGTTCTCGGCCTTTTCTTCTTACTTTTAATGCCTTTTTGTTTTGGAAAAAAAAAACTACAGCTGCATTCTTGATATGCTTACAGAATTTCACAGATGGGTATTCAGAATCCAAATCATAATGGATTTCGTCCTCGTCGCCCTCCTCGCAATCTGCCTCAAAGAAACCCGCGGCAGCGTCCTCCTATCCAATAAAGCCTCCGCACTAAACAAATGGTACGAAGAGCGCGAAGCAGCAGGATATTACGGTCTCGACATGACTGCACCAACTCGCGCCGGATCGCGAGCATCAAGACTCCAACCTCAACGAATACGCTGGAAAGTCAAATCCGACGAAGAGCGCGAATCGCTTTCTAAAGCTATTGGTATTTCCGTCTACCGACCTTTCCACTTGCTATTCACGGAGCCTGTGGTCTTCTTCTTCTCCCTCTGGGTTGCCTTCGCATGGGCCGTCCTCTACCTGACATTTGGGTCCATACCCATCGTTTTTGAGAGAACCTATCACTTCAACCTTGCGCAGTCGGGGGCTGTTTTTGCTAGTCTATCTACGGGCGCTGTGTTAATCACCGCCCTCGCTATACAGCAAGAAAAAGCCCTCGCTTTCTTCCTAAAATCGCCCTCCAAACCGTCCCTTCTCGCGAAACTCGATCTAGCAAGCCCAGAAGCACGTCTCTACTTCGCCTGCATCGAATCCATACTCCTTCCCATCGGGCTGTTCTGGTTCGGCTGGGGCACAACATCTTCCTCCCCATGGCCCAGTATCATCAGTATCGCATGCGCCACAATGGGAATCTACAGCATCTACCTAGCCACATTCAACTACCTCGCTGATACATATCATCGATACGCTTCATCTGCACTAGCAGCACAATCATTTTGTCGCAATATGCTAGGAGGAGTGTTTCCGCTTGTTACGCCGGCGCTGTTTAATAATTTGGGCTTTCCGCAGGCGGCTAGTTTGCTGGGTGCGTTGGCGGCGGGATTAACGGTCGTGCCGTGGGTTCTGGTCGTGTACGGTCCGGCGATTAGGAAGAGAAGCAAGTTTGCTAGCGAGATTATGTGAGAGGTTGGTGGGCGGGTGAATGGGGGAGAGACGAGTCTGGCTTGGAGGGAATTGATAGGACGAAGAATCGCTGTAGAGACGTCCGAGTCGTGGAAAGCCCCGCGGAGCTTTGAATCCTCACTCGCTCTCATCGCCTTGCTCGACCCGGGGAAGATTGCAGGATGTTTGAGAACGCGGAAAGAAATCGGACGAGAGAGATGATACAAACGTGTCATCTGTCGAGCTACTGGACAGTTGGGATAGCATCTGTAGCCCTATGGCTAGAGGCTGAAGACTGCGATGTGCAGCTCGGCAGATAACGTGGCATCATCGACGACAATTTCTCCTGGAGATGTCGGATGTTTACATGTAGCAACGAGTCACGGAACTCAAGTCGACTGATGAATGTGTCAGATTCTTCGGAAGGCTTTGATTGAAAGCGCGGTGAGGCGGTTAGCATGTACCTACATGGATTCATAGGGTAGTGCAGACTGCTTGTCGGCTCGACCTGGGAATTTGCTCAGCGTGCCTATGTACCTGTAGTGGATGTCGCTGCTCCCTCGGCACGGGGAAAATAACGAGGAATACGATTTATGATATGGAATACGGCGGGCAAGGAGCTACATTATCAGGTACTTATAGACGAATAGACGAAGTTGATCTTACAAGCAAAACGTCTCGATATGTGTAGGATGTCCTAATTTAGAGGTAGTATTTCGCTGTTGAAGTTGGCATGGGAAAATTTCGAACATGTTTCGCTGCGAGTCATTTGGTCGAATGGGCAAAGACGACTCTCGGGAGTCCTGTGATGGAAGGAGAAGAAAGTCAACGGGAGGCAGTAGGCACGCAGAAAACTATGCCATACATGTAGCCACCAGCCCTAGGAGGTATATTAGAGGTATCCTCATCTTGCCTATGTAGCTCGTTCCTAGGGGTTCACTCACCATCAAAACCGCCCGGCGCCAACGGGCCCACCGCCGCGCGCCAGTTCGCTTAGCGTTTCTCCCACCTTGCCTCTTTAGGACGCTATAATCTGCCTCTGGTAAAAAATGCAGTTTTGTCGCACGTCGTCGCACAAAATGCGAAAAAAAAACAAAATATATATCAACATATTGCAATTTTCGCGTAGATTACAATGGTGTAAGTCTTATTGCTATAACAGATTTGTGGAAGCCTGTAAATGCGCTTTTCAAATTCCGGTATGCTTGACATTGGGGGTGATGGACAAGGAAAAGGGGCAATGCTCATAGGTACTAGTAAGTCTGTTAGCCACGTCTCTGTCTGTCGCGCGCCAAATCCCTGTCGCGCATTGTTCGCTTACAATTTAACGGCTAGTTTCCCACCTTGCCTATTTAAGACGCTATAACCCCATTTTAGTTCAACGAAAGTGGTTTTGTTGCACGTCGACGCGCAAAATGCGAAAATACAAATTATATATCAATAGATTGCAAATTTTGCGTAGATTGCAATGGTGCAGGTTTTATTGCTATAACAGGTCTGTGTAAGCTTAGAAACGTGTTTTAAATAGTATTCGGTGTGACTACCTATGATGGTGCTTGGAAATTCGGTCACGGTCATCAGCTACCTAGCTGTGGATGCCTCGCCGAGTCGCTGGGCGTCCAATGCGAAGAAAACCAGCGACAAGTTACAACAGATTTTCCAGATGGTGACTTTGGTGGAAGGGCTGGGCAAAGCTTGAGTGCATGGGTTTTGACGATTGAGGAGCCTGTGAAACGGTGTGGGGGTGAGAGGACCGGTGCCCGGTGGTGCTTGGATAGAATTGGGGCCGTGGAGTAAAGGTGCTTTTGGTCTTTTTGAACGGCGACCTCATGTTGTTGCTGCTGCTGAGGAAGGAGGTGGTGCTGGAGGAGAGCGCGGTGTGGGGAGTTGCGAGGATTGCGAGGATTGTAATAGGGATAGGGGAGGGTTTCTGGGGAGTAGGTTAATGAACGCATGAGACTTGCCCGAGTAAAGCTTCAATCATAGCAAATTCAAAGGCACACGGCAAAATACTGTCAGAGCCTAAGGTATTCAGGCAATCAGGCACCCTTTGGGGAGCCGCCAGGGGACCTAATAGGGGTCTGATATATAAATAAGTAAACGATCGGGCTCTCCGCCCAATCTTTTTTAAGCAATTGATATAATATAACCTAATTAATTTAACAAATTATAAGCCCGGCGCCGGGCAATTAATAAGCTGAGTTTCCTATTTTATAAATAATAATATTTATAATTTAATATAATTAATCCGGATTTTTATACGCAACCCGATAAATTCCTTACACAAGCATTATTTAAATTTAATATGCAATTATTTGCAATAATTAATTATTATACAGCATTTAAAAAATTAATTTATTTAAAGTTAAATTTAATTAGCTATATTATAGTTTTTTAAGCATATTTAATTGGCTGCAAAGCAGTAGAATTTAAAATTGCAGATATTAAAATTTAATATATTATATAAAATTGAATATATTTAATATTAGAATCCTAAATTTATATAGGGAAAATTTTAAAATGCATTTTTTTATATAAATCGATTTTTTGAAAAACTTTTCCGGTGCGAAATTTTTTTGAATATAAACCAAAATTAATAAGGGATTTATAAATTTATAATAATGGATTTTAAATTTTTAATATATAGAAATTTTATAAATTATTTTGGTTTATAAGGCTTTTAAGCATTTAAATTTTGGAAAATATTATTATTAAATTTATATAATTATCAAATAGCTAAATATAAAAAATTGGATTTTATTAAAAATCTAATATATTTAATTTTTAAATTTTAAATTTTAATAAATATAATACAAAAATATATATTTTGCATTAAAAAATCGATTTTATGCATTAATTTTAATAAGCGAAAAAATAATTAATTAATATTTTAGAATTCTAATTAAAAACAATTAACGCTTTTTTTTACTAAATATATTAGCGATATGCATTAAAATTTGGTAAAATAAAATAATAAATTTTGCTTTATTTTTATATTTTGGTAAAAGGTTTTTTTTAGAAATTACCGGCGGATTTTTAGCTATTTAAAAATAAAAATTTATTTGATTTGAAGCTTTTTTAATATATATAGATTTAAAATAAAGCTGCAAGCTAATTTCGAATTTATGCAAAAGGCTTTAAAATAAATTGGAAACGGGTTTATTTTTTAAAAAAAATAGTTGGTATTTAATTTAGGATTTTTTTAGGGTTTAAAATTATAAAAAAAATAAAAAATGGGCTAAATATTAAATTTTTGAAATTAGTATATTAGATTTGCTAAAAGAAAATATTTTATTTTTACTTTTACTAGCAATTTAATTTTTTTAATATAATGCTATTATATTTTAAATTATAAATAGCAATAATTTTTTGAATTTTTTTAAAACGCTATAATTTTTATAATTTAATAATTTAATGATAGTTTTAAAAAGCCAATTTCTAATATAAAATAATAATATAAATATAATTTTAAGCCTTACTTTTTTTTTTTTTTAATATAATATTGTTTTTTAAATTAATTTTTGTTTTTTTATTTATTTTTATAGCTATTATTAATTTTTATTTATTATATAATATTTACAAAAAAATAATTGGAGTTCGAAGTTATTACGCTAATCTTATTAAATTCTGGTTTTTTTAACTTTAAAAGCTTTTTGCAACCGCTTAATTTAATGGATATTTAGGATTTTATTATACGCTTGCCGTTTTAATTTAATTTTAATTCCAGGTCCAATTCCAATTTCAAATTTAGGGATTTTAATGCCAAACCGCTAATTTCCAATGGTTAAATTAATGATTATTTATTGCTAATTAATAATCGGAGTTTTTTAATAATTAAATTAATAATTATTTAATATATTTACCTTTTAATTCCGTTTTTAATTTAATTTTCCAGGGCTTTAATTTCGGTTTTAGCAATTAGCAATTACAAGTTTTTTTATTAATAAAGCCCTAAGCTATTTAGCTAGCATTTTATTTTTAAATGCTAATATTAATTGGCTTTAATAATATAAGAAAATTATAATTTTTTTAAGCATTTAGGGTTTTAATAAATTACTGGTAAAATAAAAGGCAAAACTTATAGCTTTTAATAGTATTTAAAAAAAAGCTTTAAATTTTTTTGAAAAGAAATTTAAAAAATAGAAATTTTACCAGCTATACGCTTGCGCTATAATTTTCGACCGCTTAAATAAAAATGCCTAAAATATAATAAAGAATTATAATTTAAATGCTTATAATATATTAGAAAAATTTATTTTAAAATATTAATTTAAAAGCCCCAATATTTATAAATAAATTATTTAAGCATTATATATATTTAAATTTATTAATTATAAAAGCCTAAATAATTATATTGAGCAATTTTAGCAAGCCAAAATAAAAATTAAATATTTAAAAGGCAAAAATAGTATAAAATTTAGCAATTTTTTTTAATTAACCGCTTTTTTAATAGCCTAATTTCGGAATATAATATTTCAAAAAATTTGTTCTTTAAAGGCTATAAACTTTTATTTAAGCTAAATATTAAACAAAGAATTAAAATACCTAAAATTAAAATAAAATAAGCAATTTTTAAAGCTATTTAAAAATGCTTTAAATAGAAAAATTAAAAAAACAGCAAATATTGCTATAGCAATATATTAACAAAGGGCCGGCAATAATAAAAAATAAATAATTGGGGCTAATAAAAAGAATTATTATTAGGCAAAAGATAAAAGGGAAATAAAAAATTTAAAATAATAAAGCGAAGGAAAATAATATGCATTATATTAAAATTTAAAATACAATAATAAAATATGCTAAAAATAGCATTTAAAGCTTTTTAAGAAGCATATTGCTAAATAAAAACAATTTTTTTAAAATCGATAGCAATTTAAAAAATCCGGTGGTAATTTAGTTTTTTAATTTTTTTGCCTAAAATAGGATTTTATAATATTTATATACGGTATTTCCGCAAATAATAAATTTACCGGTATAGCGATTTATTTAGGCTTTAATTTAGTGTCACGGAGTAACATGGTGCAGCATGCTACCGCTAAGCTAGAGCCACAAAAGGCCCGTAGTGTTCCCGAACGAGGGAATACTCCTGCACCCGATATTTAAGCCGTGTGACAATTATCCCCCCCTCTATATAGGCCTTTGTTGGCCTTAATAGAGGAGCTATTTCCATGGCTCTTTCGGCCTGCGCTGTTCGGGCGCCATTTGGAATAATTTGTTATAACTAGAATACCGGACCCCCAGCCCTCCATAGGATTGGACCATGGCTCTCCATGGAATCGGACCATAGAGTGGCTATCAGCTAGGTCGGCTCGGGGGTTCAAGCCCTAATTTAAATGCTTTTGCTGGCCAATTGCCCTTTTGCTTGCTTGCTATTCTTATGGCTTCTATAGCCCTTTTATTCTCTGGTATTTTGCACGCTGCAAAAACCGCTTTCTGCTCTCGTCGGCATTTAAACCCCCATTTTTTAATTGCTAAATTATTATTAAAAACAATTTAAATAATAAAAAAGCAATTAAGCTAACGTTTTAATATATTGAATTTTAAAAAATATAATTATTATTTGGAAATATCAATGTAATAAAATAGGCGCAATAGGGCTTTATTTTTAAATTAAAAAGCCTATATAAAAAAAATTAATATATAAAATTGCAAATTAGCGGATATTTTTATAAACGAAAAATTAAAATTGGATAAAAAGCTTGGAAAAGCTTTAATTAAGCTTTGCAATAAATATTTAAAAGCTATTAAATTGCTAATATATTTTGTAATTAAAATACGTTTAAATATTGCTTTTACTATTTTATATTTAAGCCGCTTTATATTAAAGCCTGGGAAAAAATATTAAATTGCTATAAAATGGGGTTTTTAATACTTTTAAAAAACTATTAATTTAAAACTGGTATACCAAAGGCTTATTAAACTATTAAAAAAATAAATCGACGCTAATTGGGTTTAAAATATTATTATTTGCCGCTTTATTTTAGGCTATTTATTTATTATCAATAATGCTTTAATTAGCTGGTTTTTAAAGCGCTAAATAATAATAGCGTTTTTATTTGATAAATTTAAATTGATAAGGCAAATTTAGGCTATAAAAAAAGCTAGATAGCTTTAAAGGCTTTTAAAAAAGCTTAAAGTAATATTTAAAGAAAAGTTTATTGCGATTATTATTTTTTAAAAATAATTAAAAAGCAATAGCATTAGCAAAAAATCCTTAATTTTATTTAAAAATTAAGCATATTAATATTTGGTATTTATTTTATAAAAAAGCCTAGGGCGCTAAAGCAATTCATTTTTAATATATTTTTATTTAAAAGCAATTGGCGAACGAATTAATAAAGGCTTTGCTAAAAGCTTTATTTAAGCGTTTTAAAAATGCTTTAGGGCTTAAAAATTAAAAATTATATTATAAGCCTGCATTAAAAAAAGATTTAGTAAGATTAATGGCAATTAATTTTGAAAATAGGCTATATAGTTTAAAAATAGGCTATTTCCCAGCTCGAAAATAGGCTAAAAACCATTTTGTAAAAAGCCTGGTTACTTTTTCTTATATCCACCACAAAATGATTTAAAGGTTTTAACGGATCGAGGCAGCAAATGGTTAGTAGAAGTTTAGAATCATGTTTTTTATTTTACTATACATAGCATACTATTTAAAGGGTATACTAATTAAATGGAAGTATTAGAGCCTAAGGTATTTAGGCAATCAGGCACCCTTTGGAAAGCCGCCAAGGGACCTGACAGGGGTCTAATATATAGATAAATAGACGGTTGGGCTCTCCGCCCGACCTTCTTCAAGCAATCAATATAGTATAACCTGATCAGTTCAACAAATACTATTTACTTTTCAGTGGCAACAGAATGAAGAGATCAACGACTTAGAGTATAGGTGTTTTGTTGCACATCGGCTCTAGGCAGCAACGGTACCGGCTCTAGGGGAACTTCAGCGCTGCATATGCCTAGAATCTTGGAACTTAGGGCACTCTACTCTACAAGGCCTTCAGGGCATAGCATGCCCTAAAGGTTGCCTAAAGCCGACGTGCAATAGAACTTATCTCAAAGTTAAGCGCGGTCACGTGATGCTGTCCAGTGGACAGGCAGAAATAAAGGGAAAGAAAACTGCAAAAAGAATTGCCAAAAAAAACTCCTAGGTAACCGAAGCTAATGCGAAGGGCGGGAATTGAACCCTAGCTTCAAAGGCAACATCCGCCTAACTCAGAATGGAGGCGCAATTCCATTGGAGCCATTTTACTGTGAAGTTAGTAAATCATCTGCAATTTGAACATATCATACATACTACCCCGTTGAAGTCTTGTTGCACATCGACTGTTCCGGATCGGAAAAGTGGGTTTTTGAAAGGGGCTTTTTAGGACGCGGAAATGGTACTGGCTGACAGACCTGGGGATTTTGGAATGGATTGATGTGTAATATGTCTGGGTTTGGACGCTGGAGGCTTGTGTGAGAAAGAGGTGGCCCCTCAAGGGTGGGTTTTGCTTTACGAGAACTTGGGCGTGGAAAGGGGGACTAGTGATCTGTGGTTTCAAATATTTAGGTTTGCAATTCATTAGACTTTCGAGTAGTTGTCGTGTTGATTTTCGAGTGTTGAAAAAGACTACGCAGCGTAATCTAGTACTTAAGTCATTCATGGCTCCCTTAGAGACTCCGGCGCTCCCTATCCCTGAATAGTCAAGACAGCTCAGCCGTCTCAGCCTCAAATTATACCAAACCCTACCCACTAACCCCGCACGCCACGAAAAAATTGAAACTCCGGACGTGCCAGCGTGCTCCACGGTATCTTCCATAGCACAAAGACCCCCCGCACCACTAAACCTTCTTCGCCTTCTCCTTCCCCTTCCCCTCATCATCATGATCATCCTCACCCTCATCCTCCTCCTCCTTCTTCTTCCCCCTCCTCCTCTCTTTCCTCAGCGCCTCCACCACCACCTCACTCCCCTCATCCTGTTTCTCGTCCCAATCCACATCATACTCATTCGCCACCAATTTAATCTCCTTCCGCAACGCATTAGCTTCCTCAACCAACGCATCCCATCTCGCCACATCAAACCCCTTTGCTTGATATAGCTGGTTTTGGCGTCGCGAGACGGTGAGGTTTAGGGCGGCGCGGTAGGAGACTTCGCGGTTGTGGTAGAGAAACCAGAGGTAGCCGAGCATGATGGTTGATAGTCCTGCTAAATACTAAATTGTCAAATATCACATCAGCTCTCTGCATCAAAATCTGCAAAATCGCGCAAATGCATGGAGCATAGCAAGACAATGCATCCGTCGACTTGAAGGAAGCGGAAGGAAGAAAACTCACGGTAATCGGCTCCATAGTATCCCACCCATAGCTCGTCTGGAACGTAAGATAGTAAATCGTCCCCCACCAAGTCAACAGCACGCCAAAGCCACTGAGTGCCAATCGCTGCGCACTCTTATGCGCCAACTCATCACACTCCTGTTTAATCTTCGCCAGTCCATCAAGCTCCTTTGCCGTCTTCCTCAACCTAACACGCAAATAATGCGTCCTATCGTTAAAACTCGGCACACCGACGCGGATCTCTTTCGAAGCGCCTTCAATCTCAACGGCAAATTCTTTGCCTCGCGCTGCATCGCGGATAAAATCGCCAATTTCGGTAGATGACGACCAGCGCACGAAACGAGTTGAGGAATCGGCGGACTCATTTTCGCGACCCGCACCGCTGTAGACCTCAACACCACCCTCACCAGGGCCGCCGCGCAAATCAGCCATCGTAGCTTCATCCTTCGCCGCCTTCTCACCCCCTTTCCCTTCCTTCGCCTCTCCCCCAATCTTCCCCGTCTTCACAATCTCGCCACCAATCTTCTGTTCATCAGTTCCCTCTTCCTCTTCCTTTCCCTTCTCTTCGCGCTTAGCCTTTTCAGAGTCGGGGATATCGTCTTCCTGAGCCGAGTCTTCGGCGCGGAAATAGACGTCGGGGACTTTTTCGCCGTCGCCCTTTTTGTTGCGGATCAGGGGGAGCTCGGATTGGATGAGGCGCTCGAGGTAGGAGAGGGGTTGTTGGGGGTGCACGAGGAGGGCGAGAGGTTCGATGTCTTTGCGGTCAGAGTTTTTGTCGAGGGTCGTGAGAGGGAGGATTAGTTTGAGGAGGCGGGAGGGGGTGGTTAGGAGTTTTCCTGGTGAGGGGGTGTTAGTAGACTGTTTCGCGAAGAATGGAGCTGAAATTGGGATTTGGTAAAGGCAGATCTGGGAGAGATGATGAGGCAACTTGGAAATAGGGGTTTGAATAGTAACTACCTTTTGTCATGGCGCTGGCTTGTCTCATTCGTCGGACAGGAGGTTTATCAGAGCCCTCGCGGTGCCATGGTGTCCTGGCTTGGAGTTCTCTGGCTTCTCCAACTGCATCGTCGAGTTGGTTGTTGTAGTCGAAGTCTTTCTTGTCTTTCTTGTCTTGATCCTTGACTTCTTTCTCCTGCTCGTCCATACCCTTTTGGTTCAGCTTCTTGGCCTCTACAGCATGGTCTTTCGTATGGCGTAGGGAAGTTGAGAAGTTCTTCTTTAAAAGTAAAGCTGCAGGAGTCGAAGGTCTAATATTCTGGAAAATCGAGGCAGGTTGAGCAAATGTGGACTCGTATGGTCTGCTCCTGAATGTATGAAGGGTTGGTTTACTCGAAGGGAAGGGCGCAGATGGTACAGGCCAAGCCCGCGTTGCTGCACGTCTCATGGTCGAGAATCTGATCGAAAACACATAGAAAAAGTTCGTAGGTATCGGCTCATCTGAAGGGCCTCATTCTGGGGATTTGGCCGATCTTTTAGAGCACAGCTTGTCGCTGCCGGCTGGTAGTGTTGTCGCAGCCGTCGATCTTGGAAATGCTTGGCCTTGGTCCCAGAGACACGGGAACCACGTCATAGCCGGACGCTTATGTCGATTCACGCGTTACCCAATTTGGTGAAACAAGGATTGTGGAATGTGGTGATTCAATGGGAAAGATCTCGGTCCGGACCGAGGTACCAAGCTTTAAGATTGAAGATTAATATTGTAAGGGATGTACTTATATCAGTTCACGGGTTCCATTGGTGATTAAGAATACCTACCATACCTAGACTAGGGTCCATCCCCTCAAAAAGAGCCACCAGGCCCATCGAAGGTGATAAATGAGTTGAGAGTAAAAGTGTGTGCGTCTCTGCTGTAGGTGATGATCCAAAACATTGACAAATTTTTCATCAGCTCAACAACAAAACAGCATTGGTGGTTTAGTGGTAAAATCCATCGTTGCCATAACATAAAATCTTCAACTTCGATGGGCCCCGGGTTCGATTCCCGGTCGATGCAAGTGTTTTGCCTCATTGGCTTTTTTTTGAAGCCTGCATCTAGATGCCCAGCTTGTGGGTATCATCGAGAGACGCATATTGCCCCAGCCGGATCGTATGTTTATATATATATAGTCTTGTGACATTTTATGAATAGTGGAGTTCATGGATAATTTTTTGTTGGCGCTCAAGGCTCCGTTATTCAGAAGCTTCGTGCTGAGATTGAGTTGAGTGACCCAATTCTTTGGAATAATCGACAGCAATAACAGCAGAATTTGCTTGATTCCTCCGTTTACAAGTCCAGAGGCGGACTCCTAGCGGATTAAACAGCTCGCTGCAGTTTACCTAGCCCTTTAAACGCCCGTACTTCCTTTCAGCTGGCTGGTCCCACTCGAATTCGGTGGAAGCTCGTATCGCCTCGTATCGAAGGCAGCTAGCTACATCGATGTACCTATCGATAGCTCCAGAATCCCAATGCTGGACGTGAAATCATCTCATCATCGTCCCCATTCCCAAAGTAAAAACCTGTCCCGCAGAAAGCAGAAATCCTTCTCTTTTCAATCTTGACCAGCAACTTCAGGAGAAGCCAACATGGGAGCTTCAGCATCAAAAGCCTCGAAAGCGGCAGCATCGAACGCCCGCAAATTCCCAACCCGCGTTCCACCCTCATCTTCGCCATCACCAGCTTCAGCTTCGCGGGGACCTACGGTTCATCCTCGTCCTCAAGTTTCGACATCTCGAGACGAAGGTATGCACGCCGTTGACTCCAACTTTCTTGGCGCTAGTGAAAGAGCAATAGCTCCAACTCCCGTCTTCGCTTCACGATTGATCGTTACCCTTCCTCTCCTATGACCTATGAACTGCATACTAACTAATGCTTCCTAAAGCAATCAAACGCGACGCCGCCGACCCCGACTTCCCCCAATTCTCCAATCAATCCGCCGACGCAGCCTTCTCAGCCCGCCTCTCCCAACTCGGTCCCGTCCAACCCTCTCCCACACTCTCGAACTCCTCCACCTTCCTTTCCCACTCCTCCCAAGCACAACCTCAATCACAATCACAACAATCAAAACATGCGCCACCTTCTTCCTCATTCGTATCTCTCCGCAACCCAGCACTAGAACTGCTGCGTGCGAGAGAAGCGTTGGCAAAAGAGGCAGAAGAGGAGATTGAGAATATGGGACGAAGAAGTGCGGTGGAGAAGGGGAGGAAGTTTGCTGATGTTGTTACGATTAGACAGGCGCTTTTGCTGAGGGATGGGAAGGCGGGGATGGGTGGTGCGATGGGTGAGAAGGCGGGGAGGGGTGGGAAGGGTCTGCCGGCGGAGGAGATTGAGAGGATGTTGGGGTTGAGGAGGGGGACGGTGGGGAAGCTGGGGGCGAAGGGGGTTGTTGGCGTGCCGATTTGAGGGGGAAGATGTTGATACGTTGTGAGGAGATGGGGAGCGCCACGGAGGACCCTGAGTATCTATCTCGTGGGCCGGTGTCGGCCTGAACGATGCTATCGACTTGCTTGAGTTGATTACGGAAAGCTGTACGGACCTGATTCGACAAGCCTCTTCTCGCTTACAAGTATCATAGTCCAGCAGGATGAGGCCATCGATCTTAAGGTCTCCTCGGTCCGTCTCTTGGCGTGAGTATTTCAGGCATTGGGAAGGAGTTCGGGAGGGAATTGATGGGTGATTACAATGGACCTGCATTGGGGTAGACTCGTTACCTTGTTCTGGCGGGAGGCGTATTCAAAGCATTCCCGAGTCTATCAATTTCACTGGCCACGGCTTGGAAAATCAAAATATTCCTGTGGGGAGATTATGGAAATGATTCGAATGCTGGCAAAGAGTATCTCGTTCTCGTCGGTGCAGAGGCTATACCGACAACCGCATGATATCATACGAAACACGACATTCAAACATTACAACTCTTCAACGGCAGATACAAGTGCGAATATGATGTTGCTGTCCGCATTACAGCCGACGAATAGGAACACGAAAACGGCTCTTTGGAGTTACTGATGCAGGCAATGGAGCAGATATCACTGCGGCTCTCCTGCTACCACCGCTATCGAATTGTACAGAAACCTCAAGCATGTTTCCGCTGGAGTGGCGTCAAATCCACTTGCCGCCCGCCAAGTCCAAAAAGGCATCGGACTTTACTTCACCGTTAACCAATATCTGTTGCCACTCCATACTATCAGACTTCTTAAATCCGAAAATCGTCGTTGACGTACTCAGAATATCTTGCATCTCGCATCAAGATACTCCCGCCGGCCCCACTCTATGACAAATGAAAGCATGTAGGTACATATTTTCTGGGAAACACCCAGTTTTCTCTTCCACTGCCAGAAATAAGCTTTCTTCTTCCCGCTTCTATCTGTTGCCAGTGGGCAAATCAGCTTCTGCCATGAGATCCAGCTTCGGGTCCGTACCTTTGTGCCTGGACATGGAAGCACCTTCCCCGATATGATACTCCGATAAGTGCTTCACTCATCGGCTGTAAGGTGAATTGCATTACTAAGAACCGCATGGTACTGTGGTCCATATAAATACGTCTTCTTCCCTTTCTTCTTCAAAGCTCATCAGGTCTTCGGCAATTTGAAGAGCATCGCCCCATTTCTCACATCAACACCAAACAAAGTCCACCAGGTCTCTACGTACTGTCTGCCCACCATGGCTTCAGACGGCTACGAATATCCCCCAGCTCCAGTTGAAAATGGTACGTTAAGTCCAGCATCTCTCCACTACAGTCCAGACACTCAACTAATACTCATCGCCTAGGCCAGGAATTCTGCAAAAGATACACCGAGACCTACGCTTACATCGACCCCACGAAACACAACCTCTCCGGCCGAGCCGTTCTAGTCACCGGCGCCTCCAAGGGCGTCGGTCGCGCCGCCGCCCTGGCATACGCCAAAGCGGGCGCCTCCCAAATCGCCGTCGCCGCCCGCTCCCTCAACTCCCTCACATCTCTAACGGAGGAGCTTGCTTCCGCCGCCAAGTCCGCTCAGCGCTCCACTCCCCAAGTCCTCCCGCTGGCTATGGACGTCACGAGTCTGGAATCCGTCACAGCCGCAATCCAAAAGGTCTCACAGGAGTTCGGCAAACTCGACATCCTCATCAACAATGCCGGCTACCTCGAGCCTTTCCTCAAAGTCACCGAGAACGACCCCAAGGAATGGTGGAAAGTATGGGAGACGAACATGCTAGGCGTCTACAACGCCTCTCGTGCCGTCATCCCCCTCCTGGTCAATACCCAAGGTGGCTTCAAGACATTGGTGAACATGAGCAGTGTAGGAGCGCACAATATCGCTTCCGGAGCTTCTGGCTATCAAAGTACAAAGGCTGCTGTGACGCGGTTCACAGAGTTTTTGTGTGTTGAGTATGCGAAGGAGGGTTTGGTGGCTTTCAGCACGCACCCGGGAGGTATCAAGACGGACTTGGCGCTGGGGATGCCGGAGGCTTGGCATGGGTTGTTGACGGATACGGCGGAGCTGGCGGGGGATGCGTTGGTGTATTTGACGGCGCAGAGGAGGGTGTGGTTGGCGGGGAGGTATGTGGCTTGTACGTGGGATATGGAGGAGTTTATGGGGAAGGAGAAGGATATTGTTGAGAAGGATTTGTTGAAGGTTAGGTTGAGGGTCTAGATCTGGTCATCTGAGTTGTCAGGGCATTCAAGCTGATGGGAAACCGATAATGGTAAAGGAGGACATTGACGCTTAGAGCTCAAATACGAGTGTTTGATGAATTCAGTCATCCTCCCAATTACCCAGCTCATCATTCCCATCTTCTACTCTCTAGTCTCTACCGTTTCTCAAACCCCCTTCTCGCAACATCGATACCTCTCGCAACCTCAAAACCCCTGCCGCGCCGCCTGAGCTTGGAACAATCAAACTCCCATTCGCCTCCTCCGGCGCCCAAATATTCCATGCCAGCCCCCGTCTGCGCCAAACAGCGCAAGCAAACGATTCCCACGCCCCTCCTCGCCTCCTCCACTAGCTCCATCCTTAGCGCGGTCCTCGCTCGCGCCATTTGCATAAATTCTGTCTGAACTTCCCAACCTGTTCCTCTTTTCCCCTTTTTTCTTTTCCAGCTTTTTGCCTTTTAAGTTCCCAGCCCTCAGCCCTGCGCACCTGCGCACTTCCCCTTGCTCAACCTCTTCCACGTCTTTGCTAACCATTCTCTATTAACAGTTGGCTTGAGCTCATCAGTGCGCTCGGTCGGTCATGGGCGCCAACCATAAGTGCGTCTATTCCGATCGAGTCAAGGAGGTTCGAGTCCTCTCGAGTTCGACATCTCTAATAAAAGTCCGGTGGGCGACCCACGGTAAAAAAGTCCCGGGTTCGACATCTCATGACAAAAATCCCAAGGGCGGCCCTTGTGAAAAATAGCCGGCAGTTCGATATCTCTTTCAAAAATCACCAAGGGCGGCCCTTGTAAAAAATAGCCGGAGCTCGACATCTCATGACAAAAGTCCAGTGGGCGACTGACGATAAAAAGAGTCCCGAGTTCGATATTTCTAACAAAAATCTGATTTCGATATCTCTAACAAAGGTCTGAGTTCGAGATCTCCAACCAAAAAACGCCAGTTCGAGATCTGAAGCCAAAAATCGCGAGTTCGACATCTCAAGCCAAAAATCGGAGTTCGACATCCTCAACCCACAATTGTCACAAAAGCAAACGGGAACACCAGTCGTTTCTCCCCTGGGCGGGTTCTTTCTCAAAACCTTTATAGGTACCTTAGCGGAGTGGGGGGATTTGGAATTACGGTGTCGACACGGTATTTTGAAATTAAACGGTGTTAATACTATTGCATAATTAAAATCAATTATGCCACTATAAAACCATTAATTTTATTTAACGAATAATAATGGCACAATTAATTCTAATTAAGCCACTATAAAACCATTATTTTTATTTAATAAATAATAGTAGTATAATTAATTTTAAATAAGCCATCATAAAACCATTATTATTTTGCAATCCATTATTTCTATACAATCGCGCAATTATAACTTTACTCTATAGCCACTAGCTGCAAATTTAAAGCTATTTACAATTACCAAGCAACCAAGCAGCCAAGCAGCCAAATAATAGCATGCTTGCTTATTTGCTTGCTTGCTTGCTTGCTTGCGCAGGTATTAAGATAGCTATTGGCTAAAAGTAGCTTATATAGTAATTTTCTAAAATATATTATATAATTAAATATTATAATAATATAATAATAAATATAAATGCTTGTAAATTATGAAACTGAAAAAAAATCTATAGGCTGCAAATTCGAATCCAAATAAAAATAGGGCAATTTTTGGATTTTTTTTTTAAAAATAGCGATTGCAAATAATAATAATGGCGCAACGGAATCAATACCATCGTATCTTTTTTCAACGTTGCAACCGGTGGCGCAACTGTGTCAACACCGTAACTCTTGATCCCCCCGTTCCGCTAAGGTAGGTATCTACTTTTGTACACTCGAGCGCGCCCTTGGTCACTCAGTAATCGTCGGGTATTGAGTGCCTGCAGACAGCTCAATCCGTTGGTGACGCAACTCGAGTTTCTTGGAGGGTTTGGAAGTCAGGTGGCGATATCAAGAGACCCAGAAAACAAGGCAACCTAGCACGACCGATGGAAGATAAAGGACGGCCGGCTAAAGGTGCTCTGTCGTCCTTCCCCATGAGCTGGTTGAATGCAGCTGCTCATGGACTCCACTGAAAGTCCGTTCCCAGATCGATCTGTAATCCGGTCAAGGCACCATGATCTGGAGCTCACTGTGAGGCGGCCGTGAGAGTCTGCAGAGGAGTGTATATAGTACCTACTAGGAACAAAGCATCTCATCCTTTCGGGACCTGGCCCAGTCGCCATGTCGCTCCATGCGCACGAACTGGTGGCACCAGGTAGCCTATGCGCTAGGAATGGGAGAGTATAAATCTGCGGCTTTTCCATATGCAGGGTTCTGAGGGTACCTTCAGCCACATAACCCCTGCTCGTACTATAAGGTACTAAGCCAAGCCCTTCCCGCGGTTCTCTCAGACGTCTTTCCGGCCTTTGCGCCTCCTTGGACATTCCCCTGACCATGCTCCGCCCCACGTACCATACTCGGGTAGGTACGAGTTGACGAGCTGCTGGCAGACACCTTTGACTTACATCTTGCTAGGCATGCACGTAGCAACGGGAGCAAGACTCAACCGGCTCCTTCCATCTTCGGCCCGTGCACGAGTATAAACCCCCCCCCCTCACCGAGTCTCGAACTTCAGCATTCTTCTAGCACTACTTCCGTGACTGCGGGACTGCCGAAGTAGCGTACCAGATCAAGTTGATATCGTGAGCCGAAGTCCAGCAGTCCTTGGCACGAAATATGTCGTTATCAGAAGGGGGCGATTACTTAAGCCCTTTCAGCTCCCAACCACAGGCCATCCCAAAAACCTCACAACTCCGGTGCCAACAACGCGGCTTGTACACTAAGATGACGCGGGCCCGACGCTGGAAAGTAGAATTTGCCTGGCCCTGGCTGTCAGTGCGGCTTGACATCTAACCCAATGTGAAGGTGGGCGAGGCCGTAATTCAATAGTTCAGCCACGTTTTCGCAAGACTTTCGTCAATCGCCGTGGCATAGTTTGGCATAGGTAGCGTTCAATGCGAGACAGAGACGACATGCCTTCGAATTTAACTTGACTTACGTAGCCAGAGGACTCGGCATTTGGCGTGAGTCCTTTGTTTGATGACTGTCCCGGCCGTGTGGAACTATTCGGTGGGGGTAGAATAATCCTTTGTTGAACTCGCTTTCGATTGTTGCGCTTGGCCGAAAGGTTGAAAGATAGGGATGTTTCAACTTGACTTCCCATTATTCCACTGAATGGCAAATCCTCGGAACAGCTGCTCACGGTTAGCAATATCTCGATTAAATCTTGTGGATTGTATCCGTCTAGTTGTGCAAAAGTTGGCGAGAGTCGAATGTGGTACGGAACAAAGAAAGGGTGATTGACAGTGGGCATTAGCTGGCAACTCAAGACGGAGATTGGCAGGCTTAGCCAAAGAGACCCCTAAGCACTGAACGCAAGCCAAGCCATGTGGCGAAGGTTTGAACGATGTTAAGGGTCAAGCCGCTTCTTAGCAGAAGACCGCAATGCAAGGGTGCAAGTATCTCTAGTCACAAAGAAGGAGGGTATACAAAGAACCTGAACCAAACAAAGCTAGAATGACCTCAAGTACCTGCAAATGTCGTCGAGATCCGCTCCCGTTCTAGACGCCCCTGAAGCCTAGAGAGGAATGAAGCTCACAAATGCGGCGGATCGCTAGCCCCCTAGAAGCTGGCGGATCCAGGTAGCTAGAAGACAAGTCTAGATTCTACCTAGATGCAAGCTCATTTCTCCCGTTCCCGTGCTGTCTGCGCCACCCGGGGAATCTGCCATGAAAGGCCGCTCCAGCACCGGAGCACACCCCAGATTATAAAGCTCCCAGCTCCCAGCCCGCAATCCCTTTATTAACCCCAAATTTCTCACCATGTCAACAGTTGAAAACCACGACCTCTCATTCTTCGACGCTCTTGATTCTCTCGATTACTTTGAAAAGGAGTCATCCGTGGAGACAATCAAGACAATCGGGGAACATCCTCATCTGTCACCATTCCCTCGTTCTCTGCCTGAAAGAGGCAGCAGCTTACCGACCCGAACTCCTCCTCCCGTTGCGGCCGCTCCAATAAGGCCCAAACCGCAGCCGAAACCCGTGACGAAGGCACCGTCGGCAGCAAAAATGGCTTCCCCTAAAGCTCAGGGTCAGTGCCAGGAGCTGTGTCATAAGACAACGGCTCTGACTGACCGCATCTCGATCCACGTATTGGAGTGTCTGACGTCTGTCAAGCCGCTGCCACATGGTTTCGAGGGCTTGGCCCATGATTTCGTCGACATCTGCCAGATTCTCTATTCCATCGAAGCTGGCATCGAAGACTGCAACCGCTCTCAGCAAAGATTCCCGTTGGAGATGATTGATGAACTGAACCGCAAGTTTCGCGCGACCCAAGGCGACTTTCACATTCTCGACCAGATGCTGGGCAAGCTTCTCCAACCATCAAGTTCTCTGAAACGCGGTTGGGGAAAGATCTTTGGCGACAACGACATCAAAAAGATTTCCCTCGCCCTTGGTCGGACACGTGAGAGTCTCAGGATGAGCAGTCTCGTTTTCCAGTGGAGTCTGGGTACTGAAAAGATTGAGAGAGAAATGGGGATTGGATATACCGGTCTGGCAGCAGCGTTGGATCGCATGGACCACAGGTCGGGACTTACAAGGACGACAACCAATGCTGGCAACAGCAACAGCCATGAACCTGCCCAAGGTCCGAGCCACGCTGCCGGCCACGCCCCCAACCATGTCCACAACCATAACCACACTCACGGTCATCCGCCTAGCCATGCCCCTAGCCATGCCCCTAGCCACGGTTCTAACCACGGCCCTCAGCAGGCCCAATGGTCTGAGCCACATCTTGTTACGGACCACCATTCCCGTCAGCAGCAACTACAGTCTCACGTGCCTTCCGGGACTTGGTCTGACAGATCTTCTTCTATCCACCCTCAGGACGCTTACATTCACGAGTACCAATATGAGCCAAGCCACTACCAAGAGAGCTTCAGAGGATTCCCCGGCGCAGGACCTCTTAGCCTGGACCTTCGATCCCCAACACTCACACACCACACAGCATCGTCTTCTGCCATGCCTTCGAACTCGGCTCTCTCTACTCCTGTAACCGATATCTTCGACCGCATGACCATCCCGGACGACGGCCGTTCTCTGACCAGCTCTGCCGAGTCCGAGAGCTTCTTTGAAGACCTTGCCGGAATGGATCTTGGCTCAGCAAACGTTGTGCGGATCAAGGCTGATCCGTCATCAATGCCGCGGATTCACCCTCGCCACAGTGCCGACTCGGAATCTGCCAACATGAGAACTCACCTCATCGCCGCCATTCGGAGCAAGAACCACAAGCTGGTTGAGCAACTGCTCAATCGTGGTGTTTCCGCGAACACGGGACCCAACATGCATGCGCTCAAGGAAGCGATCTATGCCCACGATGCAGAGAGTGTGAAACTCCTTCTCCTGTAAGTAGAAAGCAACCCCAATTCGTCTTTTCTTGATTCCTTTGGAGATAGTTGCTAATTTGGAAAAAGCTTCGGAGCCGATGCCAATGAGCCTTGTCGAGATGGCAACACCCCATTATCTCTGTGTGTTGAGAAATCTTTCTTAGCAGCAACGACCATGCTCTTGAAATATGGCGCCGATCCGAACCTCCCAGCCGGGCCAGACCAAGAGTCGCCCCTCGCAGCCGCCGTATCAAACAACATGATAGGCTTCTCGCACCTATTCTTGACATACGGAGGAGACGTGAACGGTATCACGTCGACTGGCAACACGCTACTCATCGCCGCCATCAAAAAGAAGACGCCCAAGAAATTCGTCGAGCTCCTGATCGGCTATGGCGCAAATCCCAACGCCAAATCCAGGGAAGGCAAGACTGCCCTCTTCGGAACCATTGAGATGGGACGGGCAGACGTCTTGCAATTCCTCTTGGAGCATGGGGCAGATGCGAACTTGCCTGGTCCCAAACATATGCTCTGGCCGTCGGTGTGGCAGCCTGCCTGCCTGCAACTCCTGCTTACCCACGGCGCGTCGCCTAAGAAAGCTCCCGGTCTGATGGAACTCGCTTCATCCATCAACAACATCGAATCTGTACGAATTCTCCTCAAGCACGGCGTAGACCCCAACATCAAAAAGGATGGGGTTTACACACCCCTCTGCTCATCCATCCGAGACGACAGGGCCGACCTCGTTACTCTCTTGCTCGCCAACGGCGCCGACCCCAATGTCCCCGCCTCCGAGTATCCTTGCTTCAAGTGTATCACGCACGACCGTGTGCACTTCCTCCCCGCACTCGTTGAAGCTGGCGCCGATTTAACCTCACCAAAGGGTATTGTCGAAATGGCTGTCAGCTGCAAGAACCTCGAGGCGCTCAACTGGCTCCTTGACAAAGGTCTTTCGCCCAACGAGAAGAATCCTAAGGGTCTCACACCCCTCACCACCGCCATCCGCGAAAACGAAATTGGCATGGTTGATCTCTTGCTGATGCGCGGCGCCGACCCGCTGATTCGTGGCGAAGACTGGCCTCTCTGCATGGCCGTGCGCAATCCGCTGGTCCTGAAGCGCATCCTTGCTGTCGTAGATAGGCCGCAAGCTTTCAAGGGCATAATTGAGATGGCTGCCCACGCGAACCAGTTGGAATCCGTCAAGCTGCTGATTGCGGCTGGTGTGTCGGTAGAGGATAAAAATGGCGGTGTCTTCTCGCCCCTCACCACTGCGCTGCGCGAGAATAGGCGAGATATTGTGAGGTACCTTCTCGGCGACGGCGGAGCTGATGTTAACCTCCCCGGTGAGCATCTTCCCGTCGTCAAAGCGTTGAGACGTTTCCACGGTGAGGATACCGAGATGTTGGAACTTCTTCTGTCCAAGGGAGGTGATCCTAATAAGCTATACCGCGGATGGAATGGTATCATGCAAGCTGTAGAAAACGGCGATGTTGACGTGTTGAACTTATTGAGCAACAAGGCTGGCTTTGACTTGGAGGTCAAGGACGAGCTTGGCCGCACTGTCGTAGAGATGGCTGGTTCTCGAGGCTGGGATGAGGCTGTCAAGATTCTCCAGGCGGGTGACATCAGGTTGAAGAGGCATTAATCCATTCGCTTTAAGTTTTCATTTTTCACATGGGTCACTGGTGGAGCTGGATGGATCTTCCTTCTTTTTCTTGTAGACTATTTGGTTAGCCGGGCAAACCTGATCTTATCACCAAGAGTCTACCATGCTGTTAGCAGTCATATGAATCTTATTCCATTACATCCTGAAGACTCGTTGCTTGACGTACCTTTGCTTATCGAGGCGTTGTCAATACAGTTAGGCGAAAAGAGTCAAGACGATCCTCCAAAGCCAGGAATAACCCAAATGATCAGAACGTGAATATTCCGAACAATCGGGAATATCCCCAATAATCAGAAATATCTCGAGTGACCAGGAACATCTCAAGCGATCAGAAATATGCCGAGTGATCAGAAACATCCCGAATGATCAGGAATATCTTGGACGATCAGGAACATCCCCAAGGATTAGGAAATCTCGGTGGTGTGATCGGGACATACGTTGGAGGAATTGTGAGGCGAAGGCCGAGCGACGTGGATTGTGTAGATGATGACAAGAGAGTAGGAGCGGGGACGGTGGGAGAAGCAAGCCCTATATAACCTCTCGCACTCGATCAAGCCCAAACAGTCGCTTCAGAGCACCATGCGATCTCGTAGAACACATCGATCTCTCTGTATCTCTTAGAAAATAATGGTTTGCCCGAGGATCGCGTGAATCGTGGTCCAAGAGAACAATCAATCGATCACATAAGGAACATCGATCCCTCGGCCCTCTAGGGGGGTAGGGTGACTCGGGATCGGGCCTAGTGTCGTCTGGCCGGGTCTGGCGGCGCAGCCCAGAACCCACGATTGAGGAGAGTGCGCCGCTTACCTTGGCTTCGACCCCACGCACGCCGCAAGCACCAAAGAGACCGAGCACAGCCCAGGTAAATATGTAGAAGCAATTCAAATAGTCAGGTGACAAATCAAGCCAACACGAGCAGCCTACAGCCATTGTCACCAACGACTGCCCGAAGAGTCCTTCAATGCAAGAAAAAAGCAATAAGAAGAAAAAACTCGTGAAATGAATAGTGAACTTACACGTCACCACTCATTGCTCCTCACTTTGAAATCACAATATTCTGCATCTCCTAATCCGTAACGGCGTCTCGCCGTAATAGAGCAGAAAATTCGATTGGTATCATGATAAACGCAACACCGACAGACCAACTAAGCCACAAGCCTAAGCCTACGCAAACTTGATCTCACCAAACAGGCTCGCCCGCACCTGCACCAGCGCCGCCAGTTCCAGCAAGAACTCTTGCAAAACAAGCACATTGGTCAGTACGTGGCTGACCGTCACCAGTTTTTCCTCCTCGTCTTTCTCATCCTTCAAGTCAGTGGGGGATCCCAGAACACTGCTATCTCTCCTCGCGCTGTCTTCTGCCTCACCCGCAGCGCTTTCAGTGTCGCCAGGGTTTACACCAGCTGCTGTCCGTAGATTAGGGAACGGTATGGCGGGTGACGACGAGGGCAATGCTACTTTCCGTGCGAGGATACTTTGGTCGATTGCAGCAAAGGCCGCAAGTTGACTGTTTGGCACACCTTTGCTGCGTGATTCACGCAGCGGATTGGGCGAGAGCGCGCGAGAGCTGGTTCCGCTGGAGCCGGGACCACGAGAGCTCATAGGAAACTGGGACGGCGGCCCGTCTTTCATACTGCGTACGGGTGCCCCACTCATATTCGAGCTGCTCCTTTGGTCTTGGCCGCGTCTGCCTCGAGGTGACGAGGCCCTCGAAGTATTGGCGAGATCGGGAAAGATGCGCTGAGCGAGGGAGTCAATGGCAGAAGGACGACGCCGTGGTGAAGTGGAGCGAGACCGCGATCCAAAGCTTAGTCTATTTTGTTTTTGGCGGACGGTGGCTGGTGTGTTTGGGGCAGTGGCCGCTGTGTGAAAGGCATCTCGTCGTTGTTCTAAAAGATCGTCGAATCGAGGTATCGCTGTCCGGTAACTATTGACCTGTTGGACAAGAACCTGGAGAGTCTTCAGCAAGATGGGAATCTCTTTCCATTTTGGCTGCCGGCGTGCTTTGCGAAGAGCAAGAAGTTGAGCCTCTTCTCCGGAAAACGTGTCCGACGATGCGTCGAGATTTGGTATCTCCCGTCGTGCTTCGTCTTCTTCGTCGAATTCGTAATCCGATGGATCGGGCACAAGCCAGCCTTGGATATGCATGTAACCGCAGGCAGCCAAATCGACGATAGCCGCTGTGAGACATAGGTTTGTCTCAATTGAATTGGCAAAGAAATTCTCCAACACGTTTATCATGGTTTTGAAGACCGGATCATCGTGTCGCAAAGTATGGTCAGCGACATCTCGCGGGGCACCAGGTACTGCTGCATGAGTGGCTGGCAGCCTGAATGATCCTCCCGTGGTCTTAGGCGCAATGAGAGGGATGGAACAAGGATGACTCTCCAGCAAGGCTAAACTGTCTTTCAAGTGATCCTCGTACATCTCGTTTAGGTCCTCGTGAGCACCGATTTCGCCTGCCAAAGAAACGAAGAAATCAATCTCTTTCTCGTGTGCTCCAACTGTTCGTGAAGGAGCATCTGCGTGGATTGAACCCGTTCGGAGTAGAGTGATTACTGCATACCGATGGTGTCTTCGAAGGATGACTGAAAGCAGTTGAAGTGTCACGGCCACAGTTTGTTGGTTTTCAGATCGCAGACTGCCGAGAATAAGATCCACCAGGTTGAACAATTCCGGGCCTGATGGATGCTCCATTTTTGACGCCATCATTGTCGCCAGGTCCAGAGATTTCCGTCTCCTCGCTGCGCTTACCTTGGTCAATGAGGATGACTTGGTCTGCAGTGCCGCATCAGGCAAAGACAGGAGGTAATGGAGGATCATTTGGATCATTTCAGGGTGATCCAGTGATTCGAGAATTTGACGAAGGTAAGTTAGAACAGCAACGGATGAGCCACCATCAATGTCTGAGGACTCTAGAAGCGATGGATATCTGGCAAGATCAGCTTCTGATCACGGTTCCTATCAGCATGGCTTACAGTAACTGGCGTAGAAAGATCATCTGAAAATGCTCGAGCAGTGTTGACTTTACTTCAACAGAGTTACAGTGTTCTAAAACATCCTGCCAGAAAACCAAGTGGGAGAGGAAAGTCTCCATGTGACTCATGAAATCAGGCGATACTGAGCTTTCGATTTCAGAGGTGGTGACAGGATGGGTGTAGTCGGATAATGCCAAGATGGCAGGAAGCTGATTCGATGGATAATCGATGACCAGTTTTCGGCTTAATTGGCTGTAAAGAGCGCCGAGACCCGTGGCCATCAGTGTGGCCAGGTCGCTGTCCACAATCCACTGTTCTAGAGCAACAGAGGTAGACGCAGACTCAATGATGTATAAGAGGCCTGTCCGAGCAAAGTCGCCAACTCGGCCTTCATGGTGGATATAGTCGATCAGGAGATAGAATAGCGGGAAGTCCTCTTTATGCGTCCTTCCGGTAAACTTTTCATGGCCGTCTACCTCGTCAGACGGGGAGTGTTCCGCATCCACCGCAAACCAGGCCGGCAATATTTCAGGCTGCAGCCTGATTTTGGTTGTAATTCCGAAAGCCAGTTCCACCACCTCGGACTCGGTTTCCGAGCTCAGGCGGATACTGTTGGCGCCCGTAATGTGGACCAACAGGTCCATCAAGCTCTTGGAGAATTTGGCATTTTCCAGGAAGTCCTCCTCCTCGCTCTCGATGACGACGGTGAAAAAGGACACGGCCTCGCGGATGATGAGCTCATTGTAGGAGGTGGTAGCGATCTCGCTAATGGAGACGTAGGCCTGGTTGTGGGAGGTAAAGGCCAGGCACGTGTGCGGCGAGGGACGGCGGGATTCATCGTTCAGGATGGAGGTGAGCCCCTGCAGGCGAGAGCGCAGGATCTCGGCGTCGCCGTTGTCTTTGGCGAGGTTCGCGATCTGCAGCAGCTGGTTGTACTCGCGCTTGAAGCGTTGGAGGCGCTTCTCGGGGTTGTGGGCAGCTGCAGCCTTGCTCTTCTGAGTCGAAGGCGACAGCGACGTGCCGGCTATAAGGCGGGACCACTAGGGGGCGCATGAGCATCGCAGTGACCGAGGGGAGGTTGAGAAGCTACTCACGAAATCCATGATGTTGTAATCATTGCTGCAGACGCAGGGGCAGGTCTGGCGAGGTGGTTACGGGACGTTGATAATACAAGCAGCCTTAAGCTCTAGCGTTTCAAGGCTGGCGAATGGCCGAGCTTCAATCTCTCCGCCAGCCAGGCATGTCAGAGCTCGACCCGCGAGGCTACCACATGGCTGTGCAGCTCCCGCTAGCTCCACTTTATTTCCTACGAGGTAGTTTTCGCCTAACATTCAATTATATCAGGATTGTTTACTGCGCGGGCGAGCTGCCACTGTTCCACTTCAACCGAAGATTCACTTATTCGCACTTCCACTGAAGACTCATGCCTGTAGAGTACTTCTCGTGAACGTGCCGTCGCTCTCTGAGGTCCATCCATGTCCTGGTGCATCTCGTGCACTTTACGCGACGACGCGCATCTTCACGGCCTTCGACAGTCGTCAACACGCGTGTCGCATCCAACATGGCAGAATACGCCGAATGTATGAACAAATAGTCCCGGGCGCTCACAAACTCAGCTGACGCTATCATCTGCAGACTTAACAAACGCCAACACGGCCCTGAACATCTCGCTGGTTGCGCCGAGCGAAGGTGGCTTGAAGAAGCTCAACTCCTTCAACCCGACCTTCACCCACACCATTTTCGGAGATGAAGAGACCATATTCGGATACAAGAATCTCAAAGTCAACCTGCGATTCCATGCCTGTGATATGAGACCGAACTTGCACATAATCGGGAAGAAGTGCAAGACTATCGGCGAGACGGCTCCCACCGATGTGAAGGAAATACTCGAGGAATTCCTTCCGCAAAGTATGCGCAACTTCCTGTTCATTTAGCAATCAAGCTCATGCTGACTGTGGTGCTAGATGCCTATGAGAAGACTGCAGCCTTTGAGTCCGCCATCGCAGCCGATCTGTACAGTGAATGGAAACCACCCGGTGAACTCATCACGACTCTCGAAAGCGACGGCAAAGTGTACGAAATATGGAAAGGCAGCCTCTTAGACCCCGCTGTTCAGCAGATGGTCAATCGTCTGCAAATCCTCGTCCTTTTCTTCATCGACGGAGGTAGTCTCATCGATCTCGACGTCGCAGAATGGAGTCTCAAGAGATGGTCCATATTCTTCCTTTATGAGAAGAATGAAGCCACTCCGGCTTCCAAGTCGCCGTATCTTTTCATGGGATATGCCACTGTGCACCGCTTTTACTACTACCGTCCCACAGCGACTCCGACCGGATCATCCGACAAGACGGAACGGGTCAATCGACCAGCATCGCTGGACTGGACATTGCCACCCCCTGAAACCTCCGCCCTCGATGACGAAGGTCGAGCCCGGATATCCCAATTCCTCATCCTCCCTCCCTTCCAAGGCAGCGGTCACGGCTCCCGCTTCTACAATGCAATCTTTGATCACTACCTTTCCGATCCTGGTACCCAAGAAATCACCATCGAAGACCCCAGCGATGCATTCGATGACATGCGCGACCTCAACGACCTTACCCGTCTCCGCAAAATTCCCCTATTCGCCAACGCGCGCATCAACAACGTACCAGTACCTTTCAAAACCCACAGGCGTCTTCCCACATCCCAAATCATCGAGCGCCGCGACGCTCTCGAAGAGTTGCGCAAGCAGCAGAAAATGGCACCTCGCCAATTCAATCGCGTGCTCGAATTGCAGCTCCTCTCCACTATCTCCACCACGGTTCGCCAATCCCTCGTCGCCGAAAAGAGGACCGGTGATGAGGCAGAACTGGCCAAGGAGGAAAGGGAATATTACCGCTTGTGGACGCTGATTTGCACGCAGCGGCTGTACAAGCATAATAAGGAGTGGATGTTGCAGCTGGAGCGTTCGGAGAGGGCGGAGAATTTGGAGGACCCGATGGGCCGCGTAGAGGTGGGTTATGCGCGCTTGCTAAGGGTAGTGGAGGAGAAGGAGAAGGGATCGGAGCTGGCTGAGGGAGCTGGGTCGATGAAAAGGCCTCGGGATGAGATGTCTCAGGCTGAGGAAGATCAGGGGGATGAACCGGAAGCGAAGAAGGCGAAAGTTGACGGATGATCAGATACCAAGGCCTTTCATGACACATAAGGGCTCCGGCGTCTGTTTGCTGGTCTGCATCTGGCTTTCAATTTGGGCATATAGGGGCGCATTTGTGCTTTTTCTGCTGGAAGGTTCAACTCGTTATCTTGCCGTGTTGCTGAAAAGCAACTAGCCACAAACCCGAGCCTCTGCAATCCAAACGCGAATTCGTACTGTAATATACGGGTAGCCTTTTGTACTGTGCTTTTCAAAATCACGTGATGACTGGTATATAATCTGTGCGATCTCGGACCAGACGGATTTCATACTATATGTTTCATGTTGAACTCTTCACCTTTTAACCATAATATGCAAGACTTTTTCACATGTTCCACAGAACTGTATCGACCATTATCTACTCTATTCCTGGAGAGCCTCTAAAGGAGAGAGACGGAATTTAAATAATCAGTCAGTTGTGATCAAGCAATTGTAATTCTGTGACTAGAAGCGGCCTTCTAAAATCTAGTCCCGTTGACCCCCTGAACCCCCTTGCCCAGCTGACTAGCCACAACAGTAGCCTCCCTAACGGACCTTGCCACACTCCCCCTAACACCTCCCTCCTCCAGCACCAATAAACCTCCTATTGTACATCCTCCAGGTGTGGTAACTTTCTCCCTTAGAAGCGCCGGATGTTCTCCATCCAGTACCATTCCGGCCGTTCCCTTCATAGTCTGCGCCGCCATCTTCTGGGCCTCCTTCCTCGGTAAGCCCATCGCAACCGCCCCATCTATCGCCGCCTCCATCATCAAGGCAAAGAACGCCGGGCCACTGCCACACAGCGCCGTACTCGCGTCCATATTCGACGCCGGCAGATACACGACTTGGCCAATCCTCTCAAAGATCCACGTCACAAGCTTCGCATCGTTGTCTACCAAAGGCGGCTCAGAGTTCGCAATAACAGTCATCGACTCGCGAATTCCTGCAGCCGTGTTCGGCATCACGCGGACCGCCTTGCAGAAATCTGGTGAGCTGCGCTCGGCGACGGAGAGTTCGCGGCCGTAGAGCGCGTTTTCGATTTGGGAGATGGGGACGCCGGCACAGATGCTGATGAGGAGCTTGCCTTTTAGAGCATCGGCTATCCCCTCAGCGCCCAGAACATCGTTGACCATGTAGGGTTTGCAGCCTAGGATAACGACGTCTCCTTCGGCGCAGGCGGTGACATTGTCATTTTGGACTATCTTGAAGGCGGAGGAGTAATAGGAGAGGGATTGCGAGATGCGTTGGGCGGATTCAGGGCGTCGGACACAGGCGATGAAGCTGGAGGGCAGCTTGGATGGAAGATCGGAGGAGGACTGGGAGTTTGCAGACTTTAGGGAGGAGAGGATTCCGGAGAGGATGGCGGTGCCGAGATTTCCTGGGTGATGGTCAGAAAGGTGCTGAGTTGGGCGGATGGGGGTGATATCGACGTACCGCAGCCTAGTACGGTCAAGATGAGGCCTTCGCCATTGGTGTTGCTGTCTTCGTCGGCCATGGTGCTGTCGCACGCGTTGCGACTGAAGCAGGAAGGCGGCTTGTTGCTATCACAACAGACGTTTAGTGAGTGGTCTGACTGCTCTCCCAACAAACAAGTCAATTGAAGATCCCCTCTTTCCCCAAATCGCCTCTGCTCACACATTGAAGCAGCCTTGCGCGTGCACGGTGCACGTTCCCAAGAACGTCATGTCGCACAACGCTAATGGCGGGGCCTCACTCGAGCCGCCGACAAGCACCGCCGACGCTCCTCTCGATGAGCATCCAGCGCGACTCGACATGGCCGATCCTTTCGAAGTACGAATCCGATTCACCACCCAACTGCAGAACCTCAGCGCCTCCGTCACCTCCCAGCAGAAGGCCGCCCACTATGCCCTCAAGTACAAGGACATGGACGAGGACCTGCACTCGTGCATCCTGGAGCAGCTCGAGAAGGACTCCAACTCCATGAACAACCGCGCCAACATCATGTACTTCATCGAGCATCTGTGCGATATGGCCAGTAAGGAGGGCCATCCCGACTATCTACGCATGATGCAGCGCGATATCCTGCGCATTGTCGATGCTGTTGCGCCCGAGGACGGGTCGGGCGCCGCCAATGTCAAGGTCGTGAGAAGAGTGCGTAGACCCGCGCAACTGAGCTTGTCCATATTCTTACTTACTGCCACCTCAGGTACTCCAGTCTCTCCAGCAGAAGAGTTACTTGCTTTCCCAGACCGTCACCGAGATCGACGAGTGTCTCCAGTCGCGAGACACCCTTCCTGACGCCATGGCCCTATCGCCTGACAGCGCATCCCCCGGCGAGGCCTCCCTTGCATCCGAGAACCTCAGTAAAGCACCCGGCGCAGGCATTCCGCGATCATCCATCACATCTGCCCAGCGGCCCGACAGGCGCCAGATCGAGCAGCGCATTGAAGAGGATCGTGAGCGTCACAAGCGCCTGCGAGAAGACATCTGGGCTATTCCGCATAGTGACGGCCCGAACGTCGAATTTGAGAGAATGTGGGATGAGACCAGCGATGTCAACGAAGACGACTACGACATTTTCGAGCAGGAGGCGGCCGATAGGGAAACCGCGGCTATGGGAAATGTTGAGGAACGGGGTGCTACCCACGAGGACTCTCCCTATAAGCCTTGAAGCGCTACTTGCTCATGACTTGCATATTGGCTCCGGCGCACGGGATGGGGTATCCTGCATACTTGATTTTCACTGGTGTTCAGGCGACAAAAAGTCCCGGGTCTGGCAATGTTGCCCGTGATATCGGCGTTTATAAATCATCTGGTGGGTGCACAAAGCATTCCAAGGTCTCAATACCATATGGAATGCCGTGACTTTTCTAGCCACCTGTTACTTTGTAATTACGATACATGAAAGATTGACCTATCAAGGGGATCAAGAAATTCTTGACAGACTTCATGATTAGTCGCAAGTTCGCTGATTGAGTTTGTTGTTTCAATTATTGGATCTTCCCTGATCATTGGGATTTATTCCAACTCTTACCTAGCCACATGTTTCCAAACTGCTCACAATTGCTTGGACTTTTTCAGATAATCTGATTCCTCCTAGCCGGTTCTATTTTTCCTAATGCCCTGGAATGATTCTAATCATTTGGGATTTTCGACTAACTGGGTTCCTGTCGGTCACTTGGACTATGCCCAATTTCCCGGGTTACTTCGATTTCCTCCAGAATCCTTGATGAAATGATAAGCCGCATATGACGCTGCCAGTCGATCATTCATGGGTACATGTACAAACAGTGTACTCTAGTCCGATGACTGACGGATGGCCCCATATATTCGATCGCTAAGCAACCTCCCACGGTGTGACGTTACTGACGTAAGGCTTCAGGTTGAGTTGAGGTGTATAAAAGCTACCATCCTGCGGAGTCACAGTCAACTTCAATCCAGCAACCGTTTATTACATCTTAGCAAATCTTTTTCGAGTCTGACACAAAAGAAACGGAACGAACCTAGTCACCATGAAAGCTATTCTTGTCGAGTCTCGAGGCGGTACCGAGGTTTTGAAATCCAAAGATGTACCCGATCCAGGAGCCCCAAAAGGCCATGACTTGTTGATCCGGTAAATTGAAATAAACCCCCGTCCGCAGCTCGTGATTAAAGCTGACTTCAAAAAGTGTCAAAGCCGCTTCTATAAACCCGATTGACGTTAAGGTACGAGCCGGTCGTTACGACGATTACCCAGGTCTGCCCCCCCCCCCCAAATCACTCCAAGCCTTTCTATTTCGTTCCAAGTTGCCACTAACTATACCTATAGACTACTATGATCGCGTCCCCAAGCCGCACCAAATCTTAGGCTACGACGGCTCCGGCACTGTTGAAGCCGTCGGGCCATCTGTAAAAAACTTCTCTCCTGGCGACGCAGTCTTCTACTCCGGCTCGCCCATCCGCCACGGCTCTAACGCCTCTCTGCAGCTTGTCGACTCACGCAGCTGCGCCCTCAAACCCTCCTCTCTCTCTTTTGTCGAAGCCGCCGCTATGCCCCTGACGTACATTACCGCGTACGAAGCGCTTGTTGAACGCCTGGAAATCCCCAAGGTTGCAAACGAAGCTGAAGCTGAGCAGGCCGGACTGTTAATCATTAATGGAGCCGGGGGTGTGGGGGCTGTGGCGACGCAGATTGCACGGAAGCTGTGCAAACTGCCGGTTGTGGTTACGACGGCGAGTAGGCCCGAGACGGTGGAGTTTTCAAAGAAGATGGGCGCGACTCATGTGGTTAACCACAGGGAGGATGTGGTGAAGCAGGTTGCGGAGCTGAAGTTGGATGTGCCGATCAAGTAAGTCCAGACGTACAAACACGCCTTCCGGTTTCCGGTTCCGTAAAGGGGCAGAGTGGAGATTTGGAAGTCTGGATAAAGAATTAACGGCACCGACTTGACGACTGACCTTCGAAATTTAGGTATATTTTTATCACGCACTCAACGGATACGTATCTCGATACGTGTGCGAAGATCTGCGCGCCGTTTGGCAAGGTGTGTAGTATTGTGCAGGGCAAGGCGAGCATGTATGGCACGGAGTTCATGGCGAAATCGCTATCTTTTGTGTGGGCATTGTTAGGGACGAAACCATACTATCAGGTTGACATGGAATCGCACGGAAGGATCCTCGACGAGCTCAGGGGGTTGGTGGAGGAAGGGAAGGTTGTGTGTCATTTGACGCAGCGCTTGCCGTTGACTTTGGAGGGCGTCAAGAAGGCGCACGAGATCAACGAGAAGGGTGGAAGTATTGGGAAAGTTGGGCTGAGTGTTGACGAGGTGGGAGATGCGGTTCCTTTTGCGTAGGGGATCTGGAAATGAGAAATTGATGGGGACTTATATTCCAAATAGTAATTGGGAATATCATGATATGTCAATTGATCGATAGTATCCCAAGCGATTGACAGTATACCACTTGATTGACAGTATCCTGAGTGATCGAGGCCTCAGGCTGTCACAAGTGAATTTTTGATTATTAGAAGCCCCGGGGGCGGGGGCGGATGGAAGGTGGAAAAGTGCATGCTAATCGGCGGGCAAGATATTTTTGTTTAGAATGAAGCTCTGAATTTGGTATTAAGAGTGTATTCTGATAAATAAATGATGCTTAATCGTGTTTACCTGAAAATTGAAATTGAAAACATTTTAAACTGAAGAGGCGATTTGGCGCAGCCCTTTTCTTTCTCGAATCCAAGAGTTGCAACCAGATTTAAACCCATTTTTTGAGCGTGGTTCAACGTTTATATTGAAATCCAAGTTTTGCAACATAGGAGCAATTTATAAATGCTTAACAAGTCCTCACGTAATGACTACTACCAAGAGATCAAGATCCGGCTGATAGCTACCTATACCACATTTTCTCACCTCTCACACTTTATCTCCTGAAAATTAAATGCACCGGCCCCCCCTGCGGATGAAGAAAACGCAGAGGCGTGCCCGGCGGGGCCAATAGCTCAACCCACCGCCTATTGATCTCAACCGTCACGTACATACGCAGAAAACTTATTTGCCAGGCCTGCAACCTGAGGAGCGCAAGCGTTTCCTCGATTTCGACCCGCTCCTGCCGTACACGCCGCTTGAACTCGTCAAGGGTGATATCGTATGGAACGCAGAGTGCCTCGAACTGCACGTCAGGTCCCGGCGCATCCCTGAGGTCAGGACGGTGCACCACGACTCTGTATTTGAGGTGTGGTTCGTCTCTGAGCTCGGGATTGAAGTAGTAGGAGGGGATGATAGTGCGTGGGCGGTTCTCGGTGCCTGGGGGACCTTTGTCTGCTGCTTGGTTCCCCGACTCTTCGTTAGAGACGGGAAAGGCTCCAGGTATGTGATATATTCGGTCTTGGACAGGGTTTGGCCTTCTGGATTTCGGCAATGGCTTGATAGGCCTTTCTGCTGGGGTCTTGCCGGTTATGAATGCTCTAAGCCTGGCCAGGAAACCTGTCTGTGATTTGCTCTTAGCTTCATCCTCCAACAGCTGCCTACTGCTCTTATGCCTTCTATCAGTGTCGCTAAGTCTAGCTTCATCATCCGACCGCTGGCTCCGGCGCAGACTTCTCTGAGCTTCTTCGGCGTGTCGCCGCCTCTCAGCGTCTTGGGCCGCCGCTAGACCGCGGGTGCATTGTAACAAGAGATTCTCCGCACTTATTCGGTGTTCAGGGTCGAGCATCAAGCATTCGAGGACGAGGTGGCGGATTTGTGCGGACCAACCGTTGAGTGAAATGAGATCTTGGCCGAAAGTGTAACCTTTCCTGAGGATTTCGGTTGCTGGGTGCTGAAAAGCCTCCAGTATTGTTCCTCTTGTTCTCCAATCAGGAACCATCGCTTCACCCATGATTCTGCCGACTTGCCTGTTGAAACTTCAGTTAGTATAATTTGACGTGTGAGAAGCGTCAGGGACAACCAATTTGCAGGCCTCACCAAACATTCATCTTACTTCCAAAGTAAGCATCTCTAGGGAAATCTAGTGCAAAGCCAGGCACCTTGAGAGTCAATGGCGCTTGCTCCTGGCGGTTGAAACATCGTCTCTAATCAGCCGTGCTTCGACAGGAAAGGCATACAGATATTTCTCGATGATGAGAGATGACGTACCGGAGTAAGGTAACCTTCTGTCCCCCGGATGCTACCCAATGATCTGGCCGTCATACCTATCAAATGTCAAAAATCTGCATCTGAGAGAAGAGCACATGGGGTCTGGCATACCTTTGGCAAACACCGCCAAACCAAAGTCCGCAATCTGAAGTATCTCAGCAAATGAACGGCTCCAGGCAAAGAAAGCAGTAGCAACAGTACCTTAGCAATAGGAACCTGCTCATGACCGCAGCGGATTCTGTCAAAACCGCCAGAGCGAGCAAATTTTCTGTCGTTGCCATCGTTGCCACCGAGCAGAACTTTGGCCAGTTTAGATTAGCATAAACTCATCTGGCGTGTGGGTCATCCTACCGTTGTCAGGCTTGAGATCAAAGTGAGCTATGTGTGCAAGTCAGCCATGTTCGATACTGGGTTTGAGGACGCTCGCGAACCAAGTTCATACTCCAACCTCGCCGCTACCCTGGGATCCTCAGTACCACGTCTTAGAGCCAGAGCCCCTTTCGCAAGGCAAAGGAAAAGCGACCACAGCTCTATTTCGGAAAAGCTCGTCCTGCAAAACGTCGTTAGCCATATAATGTGCATGTATGCAGGCTCTCCTGCCTTTAAGCACCTCCTTACCGGTGAGCCCGCCTCGCCTTGATTTCATCGCGCAGACTCCCATCGGGGCAATATTCGAGATAAATGCGCTCGACTGGCCCAGAGTCGAGAGGAATGATTCCAAGGCGAAGTTCAGTGAACGGGCCTCCAACAAGCTGCACAATATGCGGGCATACGTCGACGAACAACCTCAACCAACCGGCCTCGTATGAAGCACTACCTCTGCCCGGCCTCGTCTGTTTTATGGCAACTTGGCTATACCTGGTGTATTGGCGGCCAATGTATCTGTACAGGCCGACGATCCCCATACCTCCTTTGCCAAGGCACCCCACTGCCTCCCAGTCGGGACCTAGGTAGCCGGACTGCCATTGTGTATGGCTTTTAACCCAATTATCTGCGTCGACACCCAAGTAGGGCAGGGGGCGATTCTTGGGCCGTCCGAGGGGGTCATTGGGAAGCGGGTTCATCGCAGCATGCGCTGGACAAAGCAGGCACTGAAGAGAGGAACAAGGAAGTGACAGAGTGGTCTGGAGAGCGACATTGGAGGTGGGAGACCAGTGAATCGGACCATAGTGAAAGGATGACGGGTCCTTCGGACTTACAGAAAGTGGTTTCATGTTTTCAGACAAAGGAAGCTCAGCGGCCGAAAGCAGCGACAGGCGAACGAGGCTCGTGGTGACAACTGACAATTGTACTCAGCTTGGCCCCTCGAACATCCCCAGTGGCTAAGAACATTCCCACATAGTGATGGAGTATGAGCATTTCGAGCAATTGGAAATTCTCTCCACTCGGGGAGCAGCACAGCCGGCTCTCCAGTCGCTTTCTCTGTTGCTGTGTCCGGCACGTTGTATTGAAGGCTTCAATGAAGCTGAAGAGGCGCGCCGGCACTAGAGTAGAATGTTGTGGTGGCCCGAGCGCACGCATTATTTGGGTCACCATGCCAAAGCCTGAGTCGCTTCATGTTCATGCGTGCCCAAACCGTCCAAGTCAGCTGGCCCAAGCCCAATAAACCGATCCAATCTTCTGACGCCCGAAGTCCACCACGCCTTAAGCATCTGGCTTCTGCAAAAGCTGAAACTATCTGTCTCCCCCGTCCTCGCCCTCTCTTCGCAAACGTGTTTGTTCCCTGCCGCCTGCATCTTTATTCCCCCGAGGCTGCCTGTGTCTGCTTTCGTGCTGCTCTGCTCTGCTTGCGCGGAAGACTCTCTCTAGAGCACTCCCTAGACTCCGTTAGACGCCCAGCCCAGCCGCGACCCTGACCTCATCCCGTTGCAACCAGCTCCGCTCGCTGTTCCGCCTCACCACCGCATTCCCGACTTCCTGACCGGCCCTCCCTCTTGCTTGCTTTGTGCCCCGAGTCTCGCGCTCGCGACCGTCCAGCTGCCACCGACTCTCCTGACCACCACTCTCTCCCTATTCGACGACCGCACCCACCCCCCAAAGGAATGACACCCACCACGACTGCCCTCTCCTCCAAATAGAACCAGCCCAACCCATCCAGAGTCGCCTTCTCCTCGGCCAACCTTCGTTCTTCCTACGCCAGCCGCCGTCGACTGCGCGCCTTTGCACATGCGACCCGTAGCTTCCCTCGACCGGCTTTCAGCATAATGGAGAGCATCTACCGACCTCTAAGCCTGACCGAACGAAGAGCTTCCATTGCGAACGACGACGAGTCGTCGCCTACACGAAACGCCTTGACCGTCAATACCGCCAACACTCGAATGTCTGCGAGACTCGACAAGGTTACCCAGTGCCGGCCGCATGGCCCTCTCACACCCAACATGGCCACTCCAGATGCAGATGAAATAGACGAAGAATTCGCCCCACAGAGACCTCCCACGCCCGTAGCGAGTCCAGGTCCTGATGTTATGCGGCCAGACTGGAGTGCTGCTGGCGACCAAGAAGACCTTTTTCTCTCCCGTGTCCGACGTTATTTCAAGGACAGATCAGGTCCGGAGCGGACAAGAATTCTGGCAGATCTACTGAATCTTTGCACGAGCTCTCAACTCAGTTTCGTGCATCAATATGTCAGCCCACTGCTCAAAAAGGACCCTTTCACGACATTGCCCAGCGAGTTGTGCCTGCGAGTAAGTGGTCTGCCTTTGACAGACCATCACAACACTGACACTGCTTCCAGATCATATCTTTTATCGATGACCCCAAAGTTATGGTTCGCGCATCACAAGTTTCGAAACGTTGGCGAGAATTACTCAATGACGATGTGACGTGGAAAGACCTCTGCTACAAACACGAGTACAAGCGCCGACAGTCTTGGGATTCTCCTCAAGAGGAGCCTGCGAATATCCAGAATAATTGGAATGATAATACACAGCTGTCTCAACCCATCCGACCCTCACCTTTTCCTGTACCCTCGCTAGCCAGCCTTGATGGCTCTTCCCGATCTTTTCCCGGCTCCAATCCCGGCCAAGGCTTCAAGGCATTCCCCGGTATCAACACTGCTTCCAAACTTGGAAGACCAGTCATGAGTGGTAGACACAAATCTTTCTTTAAACAGAGATACCTAGTGGAGACAGCATGGAGGACTGGTGGACGTCATTCAACTCGACAAATTACCCAGGATCAAGGTGTTGTAACAAGTCTACACTTGACGCCAAATTACATTGTCGTGGCCTTAGATAATGCCAAAATACACGTCTTCAACACAGATGGCGGTGGTCAGGTTACTCTCCAAGGTCATGTGATGGGGGTATGGGCTATGGTTCCCTGGGGTGATACTTTGGTCAGTGGCGGCTGTGATCGCGACGTCCGGGTGTGGAACATGTGTACCGGGTGAGTCATATTAACGATATAAAATTCGAACACGAAAAACTGATGCTCTCGCAGAACAAGTATCCACACGCTGCGTGGACACACGTCGACCGTGCGATGTCTGAAGATGTCGGACTCGGAAACGGCCATCTCCGGATCCAGAGACACGACGTTGAGGATATGGGATATCAAGACTGGTCTCTGCCGAAATGTGCTGGTAGGCCACCAAGCGAGTGTCAGGTGTCTTGAGATTAAGGGCGACATTGTAGTATCGGGAAGTTATGATACTACAGCTCGGGTATGGAGCATCTCAGAAGGCAGATGCTTGAGAACCTTGACTGGACATTTCAGCCAAATCTACGCAATTGCTTTTGATGGGAACCGAGTAGCCACTGGTAGTCTAGATACCAGTGTGCGGATTTGGGACCCTGTTAACGGGTATGCTGCTCCCTTGTCGCTTGTGCTGTCTATGGCTGACAAAGATATAGCACTTGCCAAGCCATTCTTCAGGGCCACACGTCACTGGTCGGGCAACTGCAAATGCGTGGTAATACGCTCGTTACCGGAGGCTCAGATGGCTCCGTCCGGGTGTGGTCACTGGAAAAGATGGCGCCCATTCACCGCTTGGCTGCCCACGACAACAGCGTGACAAGCCTACAATTTGACGAGACGCGCGTAGTCAGTGGCGGCAGTGATGGAAGGGTGAAAGTATGGGATCTCAAAACTGGCCAGCTCGTCCGTGAACTGTCTGAACCTGCTGATGCGGTATGGCGGGTGGCTTTCGAGGAAGAGAAATGTGTCATCATGGCCAGCAGAGCAAATCGCACCATAATGGAGGTGAGCTTGTTTTCTGTGCGGATTCCGTTGCCTCTAGTACTAACAAGAGCAGGTTTGGTCATTCTCTCCGCCTGCTGAAGCATCGAGCCTGTTGGCACAAAGCGGAGCAATAAACGACTTACCTGATCGGCCTCACAGCGCACAATTTCCCTACCCGGCTTCCGATCAACAGATGACAGGTTTAATTCCCGGCGAAGCATCTTACAGTGCAGATGATATCCACATGACGGATGCCGGGCCTTCTACTGCTCCGCCGAGGGAGCGCGGAAGCTTCTTCCATGAATGATGAGGCATCAAAGGCGCAAGAACCACATAACAAATATTGCTATCACCCGGCTCTCGCAGTATATATCGGCGAGAATGCCGGCCGTCACATACAACAACCATTAACACGGGGACCGGACAGGTCGTTCTTTTTCTTTTAGTTTCCTGGCCCAAATAGACTGGACATGCGGTAGATGCATATACGGCGCACTCGGTGCTACACGCGGGTTTTGCATGGTAATCGGGGTAATGGGATGGCATGGGGCTCGGAATAACTTTGTCTTAGTTCATTTGGGATATGCACAAGATGTATCACCGGAGCAATCAGGGCATCGACAAGGAGGCAGGCATGTAGAACGCATTGAAGCAACGAGTTATGCTTTTTAGGAGCCCTGGCTGTGCAATTACAATTACTTGAAATGCTGAAGATATAACAGAGACGAAGAATATTGGTGCGAGTAGAACTGCTGTCTGTTGGCATTTTTCTTCTTGACTATTCCTATTATTAGCAGGACCAGAATGGCCGTACATGTATAAGAAGTCAGGAATGTCACTGCGAGAATGTGTCGTTCATCGACATGATCGGGTTGTACATGTACATGTTGATGCGAGGTGCCTCAAATTTGTGGCGCCGCGCCGTTCGGGTCTTCCCGTGGCCATACTTCGACCGGTCGCCGGCGCCCAACAAATTATTCCGGAGGCTCTCGACAAATCTGACAGCTTCGTGAGCTTCAACTAGCCCGCCTACACCCCACTACCTCCTCCCTACGATCCGACACCACCATGTTTTCGCGTGCGCTGAGGACGAGTCGGTCGGCTCTGGCTCGCCAGTCTGCCTTTGCCCCAAGCTCCTCCTTGATGAAGAATGGCCTCGCCAGTCGCAGATCTGTTACCACAGACGCCGCTTCCGCACATGCCGACAAAGATGCTGTTCCAGAGGTGCGATTTCTGCAGATCGGGGACTTGGAGATCGCGATGCTAAACATGCCATCAGGAAGACGACAAGCCCTTCCAGGTCCAACTCTCCGACGAGAGCTTCGAGACTTATGAGCTCGACCCGCCTTCGTACACCCTCGACACCACCAAGAAGGAGCTGAAGCAGATGTACTATGACATGGTTTCCATGAGGTATGATTTCCTCTTGTGAACCCTGCTCGTGCCGGTCATGCCCATGCGAACCTCCTGCTTACGCTTTGCGCTCTTTGACCAGACGTATGGAAATGGCCGCAGACAGACTCTACAAGGAGAAGAAGATCCGAGGTTTCTGCCATCTTTCTACCGGACAAGAAGCCGTCGCTGTCGGTATCGAGCACGCCATCACCAAGGAAGACGATGTTATCACCGCCTACCGATGCCACGGTTTCGCCATGATGCGCGGTGCTTCCGTTAAGTCGATTATCGGAGAGCTTCTGGGTCGTCGCGAGGGTATTGCTTACGGAAAGGGCGGCTCTATGCACATGTTCACCAAGGGCTTCTATGGCGGCAACGGTATTGTCGGCGCTCAGGTTCCCGTTGGCGCCGGTCTAGCCTTTGCTCACCAGTACGAAGGACGCAAGAACATCAACGTTGCTTTGTACGGTGACGGTGCTAGCAACCAGGGTCAAGTCTTTGAGGCTTTCAACATGGCCAAGCTGTGGAACCTGCCTGTCCTTTTCGGTTGTGAAAGTATGTTTCTGTCTGCCGGAAATGTCCTTTGAGAGATCCTCGCGCTGGGACATCGGTTGGGGATGACTTGCTAACCTCGGACTCTAGACAACAAATACGGAATGGGTACCGCGGCCAACCGCTCTTCGGCGCTCACCGACTACTACAAGCGTGGTCAATACATCCCTGGTCTCAAGGTCAACGGTATGGACGTCCTTGCTGTCAAGGCCGCCGTCGCCCACGGCAAAGCCTACTCGGTCGCTGGCAACGGTCCTCTCGTCCTGGAATACGTAACCTACCGCTACGGTGGCCACTCTATGTCCGACCCCGGTACCACCTACCGCACGCGCGAAGAGATCCAGCGCATGCGCTCGACCCAAGACCCGATCGCAGGCCTGAAGCAGAAGCTGCTTGACTGGGAGGTGACGACCGAGGACGAGCTGAAGGCTATCGACAAGAAAGCCCGCAGCAATGTCGATGCTGAAGTTGCTGAGGCGGAGAAGATGGCGGCTCCGGAGGCGACGCCTAAGATCCTGTACGAGGATATCTATGTCAGAGGCAGTGAGCCACAGTTCATGAGGGGACGGACGCCCGATGAGAATTACTACTACTAAACTAGAGACTGGGCGGCGACGGAGCTGGCAGCTGGTTTAGGGGAAAGGGAAGGGTTCTAGTGCAGAAGTGTACAATACCATAGACGGCGATTTGCAAAGAACTCGGTTGCACTATTTGTTTCTCCTTATACCAGTTCTCCTGCGTATCATTGCTTGGAGTTGAACATATTTATGGCTTCCTGTGACACCACGCTTTATGGTCGAGACATCTCGCAAAGGTTTGAGTCGTCCAGGGAGTCCGGTTTGTACTTCCCCGAGTCATCGGAAGCATTGTGTCAAGATTTGAAGAGACAAGCTACCAAATGTGCATGAGTACTAGTAGGAGACTGTTGGCGTTAATTTCATAGGAAATGCAGAATCGATATCGGATGAGTAAAGCAGTGCCCCTTAGGTTGTGAATCTTCGATTGAGAACATTGAAGATGGACCATTTAGTAACCTTTGCCTTGACGGGCGATACAACGAGAGACGATGAAATGAGATTGAGAGACGACACAGTGAGAGACCCGATGGACGATACAAATGATCTTATTCCCCAGCGCCTTGGGGCCGGCTTCTATGGGGATAGCAGGAGATAAAGCATTTGTGTCGACCCGAGTCGACCGTTGCAACGTGCTAGATCGTGCCACTTCTAAACGGTCCAGATGTAAATGCTCCACTCTCAAAAGAAGTAGTAGGTAAGCTGAAACCCATCTGGAAGTTCCAAACTCCATTTGCTAAGCCTTGTTTCATTTAGCATATGGAATACAAAAACTCTAGATGAGATGTTCATATTTACCTAGGCTTTTAGCACACCCTTGGAAGAATAGGAAAGTATCTAGAAATGGCATGAATAAGGACACTAGAGTCTAGAGATGAGAAGAGTATCTGGAAACGAGAGATAATATTACGAATGCATACACTCAAGGCACCAGCAGCTGACCCAGAACAGAAATATATAAAGATGATGAAAGCTATAACCAGAAAGTAGTAAAATAACCAGAAGTAGATGATCCCGGCTAGTAAAGAGTAAAGCAAGTAAAACCAACCGAGCAGATTAGAAAGGTTTCTAGAAACAAGCATCCAGAGCCGGCCCAAAGTCGCAATGTCATTCATTACCTAGGTTGAACGGTATCTAAGCGAAAGTGTCACGGAGCTCATGTACTGTTCTTATTTTACAAGCCGGTCTCGTAAAGTTAGACGGTGAGATACCCGACACACTGCTGAAAATGGAGCCGCGGAAGGTTGAGAAATCCAAGTGTTGGTATCAGTTGGGGAACGAAAGTGATCACTTAAACGGGTAAAGATTAAGGTAGCAGGCAAACTAACATATTTCTGGTTGGGTCTAATTACGGAGAGGTCTCTTGCGGTGGGTTATCCATCGGCTAACAGAGATCCAAGTGAGCCAGGAAGTTTTCGGGCGACGAGCCCCAGCGGTGTAACCTACCTAGGTACATACATGTATAACTTAATGGACTCGCCAAGAGATTTCAAACGGCAAGTCCATCCCGCGGTGCCGATCTAAGCGTGGCAGTGGAGCTCTTTTTGAACTCTGACATGAGGCACTAAGCTTCGGCCGGCTCGGGAGCGCTCGAGCACGCTGGCATGACGTAGCTGCAAATACCGCGCGTGCAGCCGGCCTACGCGCATGTAAGCACCTTGAAAGCAATCGAGCTACGTAAGAGCCATTGTTCCCCCTTTCTCACCAATTTTATAAACCGCAGTGTTGCTCTCAGACACAAAGACTCTCCCCTCCACAAATTGTCACTTTTCGTTTTTGATTTCGAGCGACTGGTGTTTCCGCAGCTCGTGGATAAGCAGTCTGCATCTGCTATCGCGTGCTCTCTCCGCCGTTACATGTATCTTCACCCTTGACCTCACCACGACTGACGACTCCTTGAGACGGATTGAACTCCAAAATCCACGAAATAAATCCCCGAAATCTTCCATCGGTTTTGCGAAGCAATATCCATCATGTCTACTCTCGAGAAATCGTTACCGAAGCCTAAGATTGAGTTGTACAGCGGGAAGTACTTCGCCGCCTGTGGACTCGGAGGCATCATCGGTATGAACTATCAACACTCTCATTCTCAATCATCAGCTAATGATACATCTTTTATAGCTTGCGGTCCAACTCATGCTAGCGTCACACCTTTAGCACGTATGCCTTGAGCTTTTTCAACAACCTCTACTAACGGGATTTCACAGGATCTCGTAAAATGCCGCCGTCAAGTCGACTCATCCCTTTACAAATCCAACATCGGGGCTTGGAAGACCATCTACCGTGCTGAAGGCCTCCGCGGTGTCTTGACAGGTTGGTCTCCCACCTTCGTGGGTTACTGTTTTCAAGGTGGAGGAAAATACGGTTTCTACGAAGTCTTCAAGTACCTCTATGGCGATAAGATGTTCCCGAACGCGAACAAGACAGTGGTATACCTAGGAGCGAGTGCGAGCGCCGAATTCATAGCGGATATGGCCCTTTGTCCATTCGAGGCGCTTAAGGTCAGGATGCAGACAACGGTCCCACCTTTTGCGCACACTCTGAAAGAGGGATGGGGCAAGGTGGTCAGCAAAGAGGGCTATGGCGGGTATGTTCCTCTTTCGTATTACTCCCATGGATCAGTCATCTTCGCTGTGTCTTGTGAACTACGACTTGACTCGAATAGAAGCTAACATCCTACAAGCCTCTACAAAGGTCTCTATCCCCTCTGGGCGCGCCAAATTCCCTACACGATGGTAAAATTCGCAACATTCGAAAAGACTGTCGAGCAAATCTACGCATACCTCGGCAAGCCAAAATCCTCCTACAGTGGCCTGCAGCAAACCGGAGTCTCCTTCCTCGGTGGCTACATTGCCGGTATTGGCTGCGCCGTCATCTCTCACCCGGCTGATGTCATGGTATCCAAGTTGAACGCAGATCGCAAAGCGGGCGAGGCGGCGCTTGCGGCGATGTCGAGGATTTATGGGAACATCGGGTTCAAGGGATTGTGGAACGGGCTGCCGGTTAGGATTCTGATGATCGGTACGCTGACGGCGTTCCAGTGGCTTATTTATGATTCGTTTAAGGTGGGCCTGGGATTGCCTACTACTGGTGGTCATTAGATTGTGATGTCGAGGGAGCGGACGTTAGGGTCTGGGATGTAATGGCGTTGCAAAAAGGGGGTGGTTGTACATAGAGCAGATCAGGGGGCTAGTCTCATGGGCAACCCTAAGTTCGCGGTTCTATGAAGGGCAGTAATACTAATCACCTGAAAAGGCACCGTGTGAAATTTTAATACGCTTGTCGAATCCATTGCATTTGCTTGAGGGCGTCAGCTTGCGGCTTTATGATACAATCAATTCTTAGAAACCTGGAATGGTACGTACCGAAATAAAGACCCTGCAAGCCCCGACATCTTACCATGCAGTCTCACAGATCCCGTGACCCCGTCCTGATATCCAATCTCCATATTATGGAATTCTCGTTCCACTAGGTACATACTAACTCTAACAGACCATGCGCCAATTCCGAGTCACGTATCCGCATATCCGGGTCCGCAGTCTCCAGTCTTCCACACAGCCCCCTTGAGAGTGCACTGACGGTGCAAGGCAGAAGGGGAATGGTATATGTACTGAATAGGAATAATCAATTCCGTCCTTCGGGACCCGGCTGTTTTGAGAGACTCTCTTCACCCCTCCCCATGGGCAAAGCCACGGGACCGGTGCGGCCGGCTAACCACTTCCTTCTCATCCGCAGATCCCGCCGACCTTTGACTATGTCTTTTGTCTTCTGAAATCCAGTTTGTTGCACGTCGGAAAAGCTGCGGACTGCATGTCCGGACCAGTAATTCACAAGCTGAAAGGCGCGATCTTTCGATCGGGATGAGACGGTAGTTGGCGATGCGGAGGGGGGCTCCGGGTCCGCTCGATGAAGTCCGACTGCCCTCTGGCCTTTAGGTTCGATTGCGAAAGACTAAAGTTGTCCTGGTTTTTTTTCTCTTCGGATAGTTTGTGTGGTTGCAATTAAATGGCCTATGAACGTAATTAGCCCGACTTGTCAAAAGGATGTCAATTTAAAGTTTTTAAATTGAGAGCTGGCGTTCCAATTGGTCACTGGAAGTCTGAAAAAGGGTAGTGAAAAAGCTGTCCTGTCATGAACAATTCACCGTCATTGTCCCGTTTATCGTGAACTTGTATGAAATCTTGTCCCGCTGATTGGGATCATTTACAGCGACCCTATATTTCCATGAGCCGCCTCTAATTTCCAGGGCTGCCGATCACCGCATCTCCTCCAGCGCCCTAATAACCTCCAGCGCCTCTTCTCTCAAACCCTCGTCCACATCCTCCAGCGATCTCTCCATCTGCCTCGCAAAGCCCACCACCGCCCCAACATCTCTGCCCAATCCTTTCACCTTACTCGGTGCACACTTGCCCAGTAACGCCGCAGCAAGCTGCAGCACCGCAACTTGAAACTCCGAGAGATAGACCCACGACAAGAACGCCCCCTTTTCACTCGAGCTATTACTGTCTTGCAGCTTCAAACCCGCCGCCAACTTGACCATTTCTATCCAGGACTCTGGTGGTGGTGTGATGGCTTCGGAATCGACTACGGCGAGGAGAACCCGGATACAGTCGATGCCCCGCGTCAGCTCGTGGTCGCTGTGCTGACTTAGATTCGCTATATGCTTAACATCAGCGGCGAGCGCCTCCCAGCCGTTAAGCTCGAGAAAGCGCTCTACCGCATCGGTGTCTGCATCGTCTTCATCGCGCGCACTCAGCAGAGCTTCAAGTGCTGTCAGAATCGGCAAGCGGAAATCAAGGCTCTGCTCATTTTTCTTGCTTTCGTTATTACTAGTATTGTAAATTTCGATGCTTTTGAGATAGAGCTCGATAAAGAGGTCAAGAAGACCAGTGGCTTCTTTGCGGAGAGTGGAGTTGGAGTCTTCTTTGAGCCAGAGGGAAAGGGTGCGTAGGGCAGCGAGGATGAGGGGTTCGTTTGGGAGGGTAGTAGCGGAGAAGGCAGATTCCCAGGCTAGGGTCAGGCGCTCGATGCCGAGGCTAGAGGGGGTGGTTTGTGAGCGTGCGGTAGCATCGAGAAGAGGGGCGCCGGCGGTGGAAGCATCATAGCGGTCGCGAAGGAACTCTATGGAGAGAGAGAGAGTTTCGGCGATGCTGGCGCGGATGCGGAGGAGGTGGTCGGGGGACAGTAAAGGGGCATCTGTGTCGTCCTCGTCTTCGTCGTCGAGGGCAGATAGGAGGAAGCTGATAAAAGACGAGCAAATATCGAACGCAGAAGCTAGACGGGTGGATGTTGAACTATATTCGAGCGTGTTGAGGGATGAGATTAATGAGGGGAAACTGGATTTGATGTCGATGAGGACAAGGTTAACGAAGAGGTAAGCGAAGGGCTTGTCGTCTTTTGCTCCGGCTTCAGACGAGCTAGGGCGGCTGAAGAGACGTTCGGCGGCCTTTTTGGGATACAATTGCAGGAGTGAGGCGGCGAGAGATGTGTAGGCACTGCGGCTGGCTGGAGATGGCTTTTGCAGAACCGCTTCTCTGATTAGAGCTATAAGTTGACTGAGCCATTTGGGATCCGCGGGCAGAGCATCGCGAGGCAGTCTTTCGAAAGTGTAGCCAAGACTAGAAAGAAGATGCACTGGATTAGTGTCTTTGAAAGACCTTCTGAAAAGTCTTAGGAGATAAGCCACGGTGATGTCGATGCTCTCTTGGACATGTGTAACTTGCTCAGGAGAAGTAGAAGCGTTGCACCACGTGTAGGAAAGAACTTCCAGAGCTTCGGGATGCTGTGGAGCAATCTCGATGACAGCAGAAAGATCGTTTATCTTGAGGACCTCCTGGGCGCCAGCAGTAGTACTGCTTACTGTCATTAGTATCTGTAAAATGTTGGTGGACGTTTCAGGGGAACTAAACAACGATTAGTCACATAATTCCGTGGATTGGGCAGAAGACACACCTGTCAACTAGAGCATCGATCAAGACCTTTGCACGACCATACAACTTCTCATCGTTCCGAATGGAATCCGGAATTTGAAGCACGAAGGCGTGGATCACGGCCACAGCTATGTCCACCATGTCATTCGCCTCACTTCTCTGGATGGTCTGGCTTGTGCGAGCCTTCAGCAAACGGTCTAGGAAGGTCGGGGAGATAGCTCTCCATATTTCAACGAGACCTTCAGAGTCCTGGTCCTCAGACTTGCTGGTTTTCGAGGCTTGCGTTTCGAGGACGGACTTGAGAAGAGCCAGGGCCACGAATCGGGAGGTGTCGCTTTTCTCCTTCAGGAGATCCAAGATCTTCTGGCGGGCGACCCGGTCAGGCTCAGACCCTTTGCCGTTCATTTTTCTGTATGAAGATGGGAATGGTCTCAGATGCAGATATCATGGGGTGGGTGAAGACATTGAAGATATTCTTCTACCAAAGTCGAGCATAAAGCGGCAAGTCTTGACGATGGTTGGTGGAACGTCGGGAAAAGCTGCCGGCTGCTGATTCCGCATGCATGATTGAGCTTCAGCCTCTTGACAGCTGGACACGTAGAGTACTTGTAATCATCTAAGAGCTTACAACTCCGTCAATCTCTATATCCTTCTCACAAGCCATGCGCCTCCCGCCATAGCCATTCCCGCAGCCATGGCCAGCTCTTCAACAGGCCACCTCGATACCCCGACTACTGGCTCGAACTCCTCCTCTTCCCGCAGTCCCGCGAATCCAACCCCCGCAAGCAGCAGCAAGACGCCGTATGCAGATGGCTTCGAGGAAGACCAGGAGCACTCTTTACTATCCGAGGATCCATTAGAACAAAATGACCCACAAGACATACTGTCCTTCAAGCGCAAACAGAAGGCTTCCGCCCTCCCCAGCTTCCTCTCCTCTCTCGCCGGAGGCCGGCAGACTTCCCAGTCATCTACTCCAGGCGCTGGGCTAGCAGGCTCGAATCGCTTGCGGAGAAACACGGCGTCTTCGGGAGCGGGCGAAAGCCATGGAATCAACAATGGTAGCACAAATGGACAGGCGGCCGCTGGAAATGATCAGAACTACCAAATCAACGCCAAAGACGGCACCTCGATGGATTGGTACAGTGAGGGGCCAGGCAGGCGAGTGGGCTACGACGACCTCACAGCCATCGACTGGATCTTTGAATATACCAAGGAACGACAGCGTCTCCGAGCTCTCTACTCCGGCGCAAGCGGGCTGGTAGGCCACGTCATCAGACTACTCGATGCCAGTCAGATTTGGATCATCCTTATACTTACCGGATTGGCATCTGGAATCGTTGCTGCGGGCATTTCGGTTGCTGGCGACTGGCTAGGAGATATAAAATCGGGATATTGCTCGGCTGGAGTGGATGGTGGGAGATTCTACTTGAATAAGTACTTTTGCTGCTGGGCTTATGAAGAATGGTCGCAATGTAGCGACTGGGTACGGTGGAGTGATGCGTTGCACATAACAAATGCTGCTGGCTCGTATATTATGGAGTACATATTCTTCATTTCGTTTTCTGTGAGTGTGTTCCTGTGCTTTATTGCGGTTGTCTCCTGTGGATTTATTTCTTGCACTTGCTAGAAGCTACGGCCTTGCTGACCGACCAGTAGGTCATTTTTGCTGTATGTGCAGCTGTTTTAGTGAAAGAATTTGCGATTTATGCGAAGCATAGCGGTATACCCGAGATCAAGACAGTTTTGGGCGGATTCGTGATTAGGCGTTTTATGGGAACTTGGACACTGGTGATCAAGTCTCTTGGTCTGGTAAGTCGGCTTTCGTATTTTCTCCACTTTCTATAAACATTTCGACTGACCGAAATAGTGTCTGGCCGTGGCATCGGGTATGTGGTTAGGCAAGGAAGGCCCTCTTGTACATGTGGCATGTTGCTGTGCAAATTTGTTCACGAAACTTTTCAGTAATATCAATCATAACGAGGGTTAGTCTAGCGTCCCTTTCTCTCCATGGTTCTGAAGTCTGACTACTGTATAGCACGTAAACGCGAGGTTCTATCCGCAGCAGCAGCAGCCGGAATCTCAGTCGCCTTTGGCTCCCCAATTGGCGGTGTATTGTTCAGTCTGGAAGTATGACCTTCATTGTGTTTAGCCTGGACAATAAAATTAGAACTAACACACTGCAGCAATTATCGTACTATTTTCCCGACAAGACAATGTGGCAATCTTTTGTTTGCGCCATGACTGCAGCTGTAATGTTGCAAGCACTCGACCCCTTTCGCACCGGCAAAATCGTGCTCTACCAAGTGACTTATACCACCGGCTGGCACAACTTTGAGCTGGTTCCTTACATATTACTTGGGATTGCCGGTGGTATCTATGGCGGTCTGTTCATCATGCTCAACATGAAAATTGCTTCCTGGCGAAAATCTGCCGCTTCGTGGCTCCCCGGTCCAATAACGCAAGTGGCGATTGTTGCACTGCTCAGTGCCCTGATAAACTATCCAAACTTGTACATGCGAGCCCAATCCGGCGAGATGGTATACAATCTCTTTGCAGAATGTTCTCAGATCCTCGACGATGAGTATGGGCTCTGTAAGACCGGGGCCGAATCGGCAGGCACTGTCATCCTCCTGATGCTAGCCGCCGTCTTAGGATTCCTATTGGCGAGCATAACATTCGGACTCCAAATACCAGCGGGTATCATCCTTCCGTCTATGTCCATCGGCGCACTCTTCGGTCGTGCTGTTGGCATCCTGATGGAAATGTGGGTTCACAGCCACCCAAATTTCATAGCATTTGAGTCCTGCGAGCCGGATATCCCCTGCATTACACCAGGCACATATGCCATCATCGGCGCCGCAGCAGCCCTCGGTGGCGTCACCCGCATGACCGTTTCTATCGTCGTCATCATGTTCGAGTTAACCGGCGCTCTAACCTACGTCCTACCCATCATGATCGCCGTGATGGTCAGCAAATGGGTTGGCGACGCCTTTGGCAAGCGCGGCATCTACGAGAGCTGGATCCATTTCAATGAATACCCGATTCTCGACAACAGCGAAGAAAGGCCTGTTCCCGACGTTCCTGTCAGCCAGGTCATGACCCGCGTGGAAGATCTCGCCGTGCTCACTGCTACCGGCCATACTATTGAATCGTTGAAGAATGTGCTCCAAACTTACCCCTTCCGCGGATTTCCTGTCATCTCGGATCCACGAGATGCAGTGCTGCTGGGTTATATTTCGCGGGCGGAGCTATCGTACAATTTGCGCGCTTCGTCACTGCCACCGCGCTCGCTGCCGCCGTCGACGGAAGCATTCTTTATACACCAGCCGCTGGCCGATCCCACCAGCACGCTTGATCTGCGGCCGTGGATGGACCAGACGCCTATCACACTTCCTTCGCGATCAACATTACAGTTGACGGCAACTTATTTCCAAAAACTGGGACTGAGATATGTGTTGTTTTGTGACAGGGGCGTGTTGCAGGGGCTGTTGACGAAGAAAGATATGTGGTATGTGCTTAATGGGACCGAAGAGACGAGGAGAAGCAGTGTGGTTGAGCGGGATGGCTATGTGAGTGGCGTTACGAGAGAAGAGGGAGGGGAAGAGGAGAGAGGATTGTTGAGAAGGCATGATGAGGATGAAGATGTGCCGTCTTTGACGCCGGCGATGGATCGTGGACCGATCTTATGAGTTGATGAACATACTGGTGCACGGGACATTACATACACAAAGAAGATATTCCAGCTTGAAGACATGCTCTCCGAGGTCCGACGGAAACTAACTTAAATTTGCGGCGAGATTCCACAGGCATAATTGAGATGTGTGCAGAGATAAGAGCCTGAAATCTTAGTGAAAAGGTGAAAGGCAGCAAAAGACTGAGCTCGGATTGCTTAGGGTGACAGGGTTAGCGAAGGCGAGAGGAAGAAGAAATAAGCATCTGTACCACTTTCCACGGCAGTTTGTGTGAATACACTGACCACAATTTCTTTTCCGTGTGCTACAAGTCATACGACGAAAGTCTGAACGCCCTTCAATAAGAGAAGCATCCGTGGGAATTAGGAAAACTCCGATCAACTGAGAATATTCCCACGGATTGGCCATATCCCCATTGTTTAAGAATGCCCCCAAGGATTAGGGGTATCCCCAGTGACTAGGAATATCCCCAGGAATTGGTAATATCCCCAATGGTTAAAAGTATCGCCAGTGATTAGGAGTATTCTTAATGGTTAAACCGACCTACACCTCTCCTCCCTCGAGGAAGCAGGACCTGGATTTTCCTTTTTCGTTTTCTGATCGGACTTTTCTGCTGTTGCAAGCTTGAAGCCTCCCCTTATGAGACAATTCCCTTGGCATATTACTTCACCATTGGCAACAGACAAGAGAATGACGGGTAATCGACGCGATATATTGAATTACCCCGTCCGCTGGGGTACTAGGCAGGACTTTTCCTATTCCACCATACCTCATATAGCTAGCCCCTAGCATCCGTATTTTACGCCCATGCCATGCCATGCAGAGCAAACACGCGTGTCTGCTATCCCACCCCCCAAACTCCGAAGATTGAGATTCCCGAAGCCCTCCCTATCCGTACACACTCCACCCAGTATACGTCCCTGAAAAAGCAGCAAAGACCAATCCACTAGCCCTCGCTCTTCTTCCTCCTCCCCTTGCCTCTCCTTTTTGGCGCACTGGCTGCGTCATCACTGTCATCCTCGCTCTTCACCCCCACACCCTTTCTTCCCGACGACGCCTCCGGCTGTTCTGCTACCTTGCTCACGATTTCGCCCAAAAAGTCAAATTGCTCGTCTGATTCGATGGCGCTCTTCAGGTGTGCGGCCGTGATGCGTTTGGAGGATTTCGATTTCGCTACTTCGCTAGATTTGGTGACGAGGGAGATCATGAAGAGCTCCAGTGCTTTGGCTATTTGTATCAAAAGAATGTTAGCAAAATGCGACCACCAACCCTCGTCAGAATTTGGTTTTCTTGTTCTCGCCAGCATACAGTGACCGACTTGACAAGGCTTGATAAGGGGCAAAAACTTACACACGGCGACAGGCGTGACCTGCGCTACCTTCCCGACCTCCTCGTCCGCCTGCATGATCCTCTTGATTCTTGCCACGGGAAACTTCGTCTTAATATCTATGCCACGACTCGGTCCAAGGCCATGGCTATCGTTGTTGCCATCGTTGTTATCCTTGTCGTTGTGGTTATTGTCGTGATCCGGTGCAGCCTGGGATTGTGCTTGTGCTTGCAATTGGGCTTGCACAGGGCCCGGATCGGCGTCTTCTCCGTACGCGTCTTCGTCTACGTCCATATCCGCAGTCTGGGCAGCTATCTGGGCAGCGGCGGCAGCTTTCGAGCCACGCGTGGCGCGCCCCATGCTGTGCTGGTCGTGTTGGTCTCCTGCACCGGACGCGAGAGCCGACTGGGCTGTGGGATCGGAGGCGAAATGGGGGGCGGCGAAGTAGGGCGAGGAGACGTAGGGGTCCTGGAATTGGGACTGAGACTGATGTCGCGGTTGTCGCTGGCGCGGGTAGGTTTGGAAGTGGGCGGAAGGCAGTTGTTGTGGTGCTTGCCTTTGCGGTGACTGTGGGGCAGCCTGGAAGGAATGCAGGGCGGCGGGATTGGCTCTGCGCGCGGGGAATGTGTTGTATTGGTTCTGTGTCGGGTAGAATGGAGACGGGAATTGGGTGTAAGTTGGCTCGGCGGCAGGCGCAAAGGACGGCGGCAGCAAAGGCGACCGAGGGCGATAGAGCGGTGGTGGTGAAGGGATATCGTCCATGAAGGCTAGCGACGATAGGTCAGGTGACTGGGGCCTATAAGTATCCTCGGTATCATTGGCCATGGCTGCGCGGATTGCACGTCGAGCTTGATAGAGCTCCACTGCTTTTCGCCCGATGTTGAGCCCCAGATATATTGGGCCGGCTATGAGTATGTTGCGCCCGTTGTAGTATATGTGTATACCAGACTGGTTGTCCTATCACACCTGCCCAGATATACAGCTTGAAAACCCTAAGGTAAGCGAGAAGGAAGGCACGTATGCGCGCTCCTCTTTCTGGGTCGCCCAACAATTCTTGGACCTGGTCGACAAAGTCTTGGGCAAACAAGAAAGTGCGCACGGTGGCTGCGGGGAGGGCGCGGGCCTCGAATTAATCCGTAATCCGGGTCGGTGTGTGTCGAGTGGGATGCTTCAAGTCTTTTTTTTTTCGCGGCGAGTCCGAGGGGTAGAGTAGGCCCTTATTTATGGCTGGTAGCGGGCGCGTCCGCTGAGCATTGACAATTATTGAGCCGAGCCGCCCGCCAATCATCCCTGTCCCCAGGCCGCCCGTCAACACCACCAACATGGCAGCGACACCAACTCGCATCAAAAGAATCGCTGTCCATGACTTCGGCGCTTGACCCTGTCGCCGTCGCCGTCCTCAACATAGAGATGCGACAATATCGCCGCAAACCGCGCCACCTACTGCGTGCCAGACGAGTAACCGCGTGCGCCTCTCGAGTCAAGCCACGTTGTCCGCAAATGATATTCCAAGTAATTGGAAATCTTTCATACTACCCCTCGTACGTATTCACAAATGTCTCAACCTCCTCTCCCCTACAGACGCACACGTTGTATGAAGACACACGAGCCTCCCGAGCCTACCCCCTGAGTCGACCTCGACGAGGACGGCCAGAGAACGGGTGGGCGCTGACGGACCACAAATAACTTGATCTAATCTGACAACACCTCCCGACAAAATGTCAAACAGCCTTCGCAGACTTTCCTGCTACTATTCGTACAAAGATGCTGACGACACAACAGGTCGTGCCATTCAAATAGTCCGTGGGGATATCAAGACTTCTATCTTGCCTGCTAATCTACTCATCCAGCATGTCCCGAAAAACCAACGCCTTTTTTTCTCTTCTAAAATCGCAAGCTGGGAAACCTCGGCCCGCTTTCTGATCCATTGATAACACCGCAAATGCATCTACTATTCCTCTAATCGTGCCTAGATGCTAACACCGCTGGCCAAATCCTCATCCGACCGCTCAACCAACCGCTTCGTGATGGCATCTAGACAGCCCGCAGCTGCCGCCACAAAGCCCAGGTAAGGCTTGCTGGGCGCAAGCACGCGGCTCAGGTATTCGGGGTGGAACTGCACGCCCACATACCAGGGATGGTCCTTCAGTTCCAGAATTTCCATCCGCTCGCCCTTGTCATCCTTGCCCACGAAATGCAGTCCGCCCTCCGAAAGCCGGTCCACGTATTCCGGGTTCACCTCGTAGCGGTGCCTATGTCTCTCGTTGATGGTTTTCTTCTCGCCATACATCGCGCGCAGTTTCGACCACTCACTGCCTTCCTGGAAGATCGTTGGTCGGTTGCCGAGTCGCATGGTGCCGCCCAGCGCCGTCTTGTCGATCTCGGGCATGAAGATGACTACAGGGTCGGGACACTGCGAGGACAATTCGATGCTGCTCGCGAGCGGGATGTTGCAAACGTGGCGCGCGAACTCAATCACGGCAATCTGCATGCCTAGGCAGATACCCAGGTAGGGCGTTTTGTTCGTACGCGCCCATTCTGCGGCTTTGATCATGCCCTCGGTGCCGCGATGGCCAAATCCGCCGGGAACTAGAATTCCGTCGGCGGTGCAGACTTCGTGCCAGGCTTTGTGGAACGCGGCTGGATTGTCGGTCTTGGCTTGCTCTTCGAGGTGGGAGGCGTCGACCCAGATCAGATTCAGCTTCTTGCCGCAGTGCATGGCTGAGTGCTCGAGGGACTTGATGACGCTGAGATACGAGTCGTGTAGGTCAGTGTACTTGCCTACGAGGGCAATTGACACAGTGTCGAAGAGTCGGTCTTGTGCTGTTGTGAGGGTTTTCCATGCTTGCCAGGTATCCTGTCCTCGTTTGACGATTGCGGGGGACTTGGGTACGTTGTCGAGCTTCAAAATTTCTTTGATCGTGCCCACCAAGCCTTGTTTTTCCAGAAGTAAGGGTACGTGATAGGTCGACGCAACATTGTGAACTGCAACGACTTGCTCGGGCTCGACCTGACAGAACATGGCGACCTTGTCGGTAGTCGCCTTGTCGAGAGGCACCTCACATCTGCATGCAATCTGCGCATATTAGTTCCGGCTTTTTGCATACTTGAGAAGGAGGCCTAACCAGATCCGGGCTCAAGCCGGCACTTCGCACATCCCTGATCGCCTGCTGGGTGGGTTTTGTCTTCTGTTCACCTGCAATCACCGGGATGAGCGAGACGTGTATCTGCAGGAAGTTGTCCTTGCCAGCCCGCCTCCTCAGCTGTCGCATAGCTTCGATAAACGGCGCACTCTCAATGTCTCCCACTGTGCCACCCAGCTCAATGATGCACACGTCGGGCGTCTCGTTCGTATCGTCGACAGGTATCCGCGCAACCCTCTCGATCCAGTCCTGGATGGCATCGGTCAAGTGAGGGACAACCTGCACCGTGCGGCCGAGGTAGTCGCCTCGACGCTCACGCTCGATCACATGCTGGTAGATCTTTCCAGTCGTAATGTTGTTCTCGCGAGTCAAGGTGATGTTGAGGTATCTCTCGTAGTTGCCTAGGTCGAGGTCGACTTCACCGCCATCGTCGAGGACAAAGACTTCGCCATGCCTGCGCGCCAGTCAGAGAAGAGTCACCAGATGCAGGCATCGAGCGTCTTACTCGGTCGGAGCCATGGTGCCAGCATCGACGTTCATGTACGGGTCAACCTTGATGGACGAGACGTGCACAGCCAATTAGCCCCTCCTCAGTGAGCGCAGTGGTACAATCAAAATACATATCTTCAGACCGATCGTTTTCAGCAGCAGGCCGGTGGAAGAGGCTAGAGGAGACGTGGCATATCAGCGTATATTCATTGCGAGAAGAAAGCTATTCAAGAAGCCACATACCGAGGACGCCTTTTCCAATGCCCGAAATGACACCTGCGAGGCCATCATGTCAGAAGAGGGTCGTAGCAGAGCAAATTCCAAACCCACCTCCGGAAACGAGAACGTATTTCATCTTGCTCGAGCTGCCGCCGGGAGGCTTGTTCTCTGCGGAAGACATAGGTGGAGGGCTGGAGCAGCGCAAGAGAAAAGCGACACCGTCTGTCAAGGCCTGGCGAAGCGCAATGAAATTTTGACGTGGGGCGCGGAGCGCGTCAAAGAAGGCCCCAGCTCTAATGGTGGGGGGAGCCAAGACCCTTTTTACTCGAAAAAACTAAGCCTTGTGCGACCCTGCCGCCATTCACGTGACAGATCTCCATAAATAGCTGTCCCGCTCCGAATGCACCAAACAGCAGCGCTGCACCGTCATCCATTAAATTCACGACACACTTGACGAGCATGCTCAGCTTCGGTGATATGTATATATTGATATCGCAGCAGATATGGCGAGATATGCGCTAGCTAGTCCCAGACTTGCCAATCCCAAAGCCTGATTCTAAAACAGTAAATTGCCTCCCTACGTCCCTCCCCAGTGATGTCGATTCCTTTCCAAATTCCCAGAACACCGAAAGGAATCTCGTCACTCGTGCTCCCCGGGCGTCTAGAAACGCCCTCCATAGAATGCCAATTTTGCATTGCCGCCCATCAACATGGCTCATCCATCTCATGTAGTCGTACATAAGGTATATTTCCATCTTAACATGGATCCTCCTATCTTTTACTTCTCTTGCTGCGCTGCCCTCCCTCCAACGCCTGGGGGCCACCATCCTCGTCATCGTCACTCTCATTTCTAGCCCGTAGGTTGCCCCGGTCGTTTCCCCTTTTGACCGAAATAAGGCAACCCTGCTCCTTCAACTGCTTCGTGAGTTCGGTGCTTGCTCGCATGCCCGGAAAGTCCTTGGCGTTGAAGACTTGGAACACATCAGTCATCACCGAGGCACGCGTAGGTGCGCAATTGCCCGGGATCATCCGCGTCGGATCAAGTACGATCAGTTGGAAACGAAGCTTGAATCGTCCCGGCGTGCGGCAGGACAAGTCTGGGAAGCAGAAGAAACACCCTTCCTCGTCGTTTTCGTCACGGCCGACAAAAGGCGATGCCACCAAAGTGCCCATAAGTCTCCTTTGTTGCCGACGATCGGTAGCACTCGGCATCGCTGTCTCCTCGCTAGTCCCGTCTTCGCTGAAAAGAGTACAGTGGACAACGAGGAACGGGTTCCGCAACATGGCGCTGAGCTCGTTCGGGGAGGAACTTGGATGATTGATCGATAGTTGCACAATTGGCGGCGGGTCGATGACTCTCCTGTCTCGCTCGCCAAACCCGCATGCTCTTGCCGCTATAGGTTGCTGTCGAATACTAACAATGTATTGTGGCTTTTGACTGTGAGGAACGATCAGCTCTCTGTCGATACGCGGGGTTGCTGCTAGCTCGTACTCCTCCGGGGCGCTGAGCAAACCCGATATCTGCATGACACTCGATGGCTTCCTTGCTGGCGGTGGTGATCGCTGGGCTGAAGGATCATTATATCGTGGCCTTGTCGGCATAACCACTGAATTCGGATATGGCTGCATTTTATGATCGGTGGGCGAGGCACTTTCACTGCCGTAGTAAGCCTCGCGAGCGGCTGGCAGACGATTAACATCCGAGTCATCTTTGAGATAGTTATTCCGTCGCTGACCTATCTTTCTTGCCATGCGCGGCTGAGCCATCAGCCCATGATTGAGATGGAAAGACGGCGACTGCGGTCCTCGATCCATACTCCCATTTCTCGAGGACATGTCGGCGCCTAGGGAGTGGGGCGACTGATCCGGTGGGTAGATGATATGCCCCAGAGGAGCGGAAGGATGCTGCTCGCTCATATGGAGAGGATGGGCCATCCTGTGTCTTGCAGGCTGGGCCGGCGTGTATTTCTCCTGCTCTCGGGGGTAGGGACTGATGGGCGGTAGGGAGATTGGCGAATCTTCGTAGTGATGCCGATGCAGGAAGCCGCTAGCATCGGCACTGTGTGTACCATGTGGCAGTGGTTGGAGGAATTGCGGTTGGTTATGCGGTCGGGTCGGGCCTGCCACAGCCATTGTGGTCACCGGAGGATTGGGAGGATAGGACAGTGAAGCTGACGGATATGGAGATCGAGACATGTGCCACGAGAAGGCAATAACGAAGCACGCAAGTACCGCATGAGTGAGCAAAAGCAGATGCGCGAGAGGCCGGTGAAGACAGTGGTGAAGGGCGAGTTCACGGGCAAGCTGGCGCCAGTAGCAGAGTCGAGACGGCACAGAAGCGTCAGGAGGTACGAGAGGGCAGGGTCAAGTAGACAGCTGCTGCTCTCGGCCAAGGGGACCCTCGATCTCGATGCTCGCGGCCGTGCGTGCTCTGATCTCGCAGACCGACACGAGGGTAGAGGCAGTCCCGGCTCCCGGACCAGGCAAAGGATGCCAATTGGAGCCGAAGTCGACAGATGCAGCAGCCTGGAAAAGGCAATACTGACGAGGCTCTCAGAACTGAGGTGACCTTCGCAGGGGCCCCCACGCGAGGACGAGCCAGACCAAACAACTTTCCTGCGGGTCGAGTCTCAGCGGCCTTGTGTAACGGGCGGCGAGCGACTCAGCGAGTAAGTGGTGGTGATGTAGCTTCCAAGGACCGAGAAGATGGCGCCTGGGTGCGAAGGAGGGGAAGACGGCGCTGCGTCAGGCCAATAGGAGGAGAGAGCTGGGCGAAGGAGAACAAGCGGGCTTCCAGGAGGAAAGGGAAGCTTTTTTGGCACGGGAAGGTTTTGAGAATGACGAGGAAGAATTGGGGGTGGGAGAGAGGGAAAAAAGAGAGGGAGTTTCAAGTAGTAGAAGAGAGCTTGAGCAAGACAGGACCGTGGGGGTCGGCGGAGAGAGTCTTGCGCGGGCCGCAGTGTTGAGAGGCAGCAAGCCGTTCGACCGTCGACACTCGACAGGCCTTTTGTAGCTCTGGATGGCAGCGTTAGACTATCCGCCGTTCTGGGATGCTAAGCAATTAAAGTGCAAACACCACGCAGCGGCAAAAGCTGGCGGCGCCGACCATTGGCTGGGCCACGAGCATGACAGGCGCTGCACGGGCAATTGAAGCTGGGGCAGCGGATCGCTAGGCGAGCTGAGCCTAAAGCGACGCCCAAAACTTGCTCCAACACCACGCCATCACCGCGACGGTCGACATCGTCCAATATTCCCGCTATCCGCCGTGATGCTGCATGCGCTCGCCCCAGGGGCCACGCATCCCCGCGAATCACATCGCTGCCGACCCCACTCCCCAGGAGGAATGTGCACAACCAGGTTGAGAGTGCCTGTATCGCAGACATTCCCGGCTTTCGGGTCACAGGTGTGGCCCTCGGCGGGCCTCCCCAACCTCGAGTCCTCGACTCACATCCGACTTGTATCTGTCAAAACCTTGCAGCACGATTAAGCCTGCCGCCTCTATACGTCGGACTTTGCCAGCGTCGCAGTGCTAGGCCCTAGCCAAGTGCTATACTGTAGCACTCGCAGATACACTTCAAATCTCCCAGCTTGTCACTTCTCAGACTTCGACCTATGTCGCAAGCCCTTTTCTCCGCAGCCTGAATCCTTGCCTCCGTTTCCGCGCACCCGGCTACTCTACTCTACTTGATCCAGTCCATGAGGCAAGGCCAAGCGTGACTTCTGGTGCGGGCTGCGGCCGACCCGGCACCTGGAAACTGAACGTCGAGTATGATGTCCTTGGATCATCTCGAATAATGGCGGTACGTCCCCGCCAATTAACATGATCCAGACGATCAGATATGGGCTGCATCTCATAAGCAGCCCTGAGCCGGCCAGCCAGGTTGCACCGACTCGAGACAACAAATAACAAGCCAACATGAACTCTTTCTGCTGTGTCGAAACCGGGCTTGGAGCAATATCGGCGCTCACTACTGTGCATGCGTCCTGCCTTAGAGTTCCAGATTGCGTGGAGGCCGTCCCTCCATCACGCGCTCCGCTTCGCTTTCCCATCGAAGTAAGCCTACAATAATACCACATCGAATAATCCAAAATCCCGACGGAATGCTGCTTCACGCCAAGGGAGCTTCCTCTCTAGGGCCCCGTCCTGCACATACCCGCCTCGGCCCAGCATGCCAGCCACGCCTTTACCAGATCAACAGATTCCCTTCCAATCATGAGATGACATGAGATCCACGCCGCCCGCCAATATTTGCCTCCAGCTTCCTCGCTACCAAGCGGCCGGAAGACGCTGACGACGCCCTTGACCTCATCCCGCCCGTCCCATGGAACTCGCCGTCCATGTAAGTCATCTGCAGTGCTCGCTCACCATCTGCTGTACTGTCAGCCGACTGCGACTGCAGCCGCTCATTTCCCGCTCTGGGCGCTACGCCGTGCAAGAAGTTAAGAACAGTCATCTAGTGACATATGAAATATGACAGAGAAACCCGAGCCCACAGCCGCAGGTGCTGGTTATGGCCGTTCCAGCCCTCTGGCTCTCCCGCTCGAAATGCATGACATGCGGGTCCTGGGGACCTGAAGGCTGAAGGTTGTTTGTCTGCAAACACATGCCCCTCAACCATTTCCAGACGTCCCCGGGTCTTGTCAAACCCAATGACCTCGCCTTACCGCTGCTTCGGGATTTTTGTAGTGTACCTGCTGATGGCGATAAATTGCGAAGTGAGGCTCTTTGCCACCTTGGATTCACACCAGGTCAGATGACCTCATAAGGCAAATTTCGAATTCTTACTCGGAAGCAATCTGGCGGGTTCCTTTACCCTCTGCCGCTAAGACAGGGTTCGAGATCCAGACGATGACTGTACAAAAAGCACCGCTTTAATATCACTCAGACTGAGACACGTGTACAAGACATTGATCCTTTCAACGACAGTGCCATAAACAACGATCCAGACACCAAACTCTTTCCCTCCCCTCTATTTAATTAGTATTCGCACTTTAAGTGGTCAGGTTTTCACCCATTGGTTTTGCTCTAAAGACAGTATAGAGGGTCACACTCTGGCTACTCACTTCTCTGGCCGAAGGAACTTCACCGTTCACGCCTACCTCCCTTCTTTTCTTTCCCTCTGCCTAGTTTCCCTCTCGTTCCTCGACCTCTCCAAATCCCGAAAGTCTAAACCACGTGTGACGGGGACTGGTGCGAGTAACCCAAGTTCACGAGTTTCGATCCATTTTGTCGGATGTCGAAAGCGTGGGACTAGTTGCTAGCTCTTTTCTACGTTCCAGCTTATTACCTTTGCTGCCCTGATCTCTCACAAAGGCCTAAACCATGTACACGAGGATGTCGACCGCAAAGCTTCGGATGTTCTCTAAATCCCAATCCGACTTCTTTTGTCGGACATCGAAAGCGTGAGACTAGTTGCTAGCTTTCCTCACTTTCTCAACCTAGTCTCTTGCTCTGTCAAGAGCCTGACTACTCTTGACGAGGTACATGGTTTCAAGTTGAGGTCGCTTGATTCTTTGGTTCTGTCGGACGTCGACAGCGCGAAACTAGCTGCTAGCTAACGTGCTAATCTGCTAGAACACCACGATTTCCCCTTCTACATTCTAGCTCTGGTACCTGAGAACCTTGCTCTGTCGAGGCTTAAACCAGCTGGTTGCGATTGAAGCTTCTTGCTTTCGGTTTCTGTCGGACGTCGAAAGCGTGGAACTAGTTGTTAGCTGAGGTAGTAGCTAGGTAAGTACAGTGTAGCTAGAACAGCAGCAGTCAATGCCAGGATCGCACACTTACTTGATCGTTCAAGGCGTCAACTTTATGAGCTTGCATAATATGACAATTTTGGCTGCTGTCCGACTTTTATTTAGTCTTCAAATGGGAGGTACTTTCTTGTTCGGTTTTGGATTTCCATGTACCGGGTTGTCGTGAGTGTCAGTATCACAGTGCAGGCATTTCACTTCGATCCCAAAAATGTTATGAGTTACCAATTCAGGATACGAAGTGGATTGCGAAAGTTCTAGTGAGCCCCCGTTTTTCAAAAATTTGAGATCCAACTTGAGTGATGTGTCTTCAGTCCTGATCCAATATTTAGCATTCACACCATTGCAGTGCACCGGCTGCCAGGCTATATTTAGGTCCCACCAAACTTCAGACTTCAAGCTAAGAAGACATGCCCCATCAAGGGTCACAGTCGCGCCTCATCTTTAGTACCTCGTAACCCTGGTCCTTGCAAAAACCCTGCCCCGACCGGTGCTGCCAAAAAGCCCTAGCCACGTGTCTTCGGTATACCTCCCATAACCCGTGTACCCATTATCCGTATTTCCCGTACTGTTATGTTGTCTGTTGCACATCAAAGGCGCCGAACTAGCTAGTAGTTGGGAGCTACTTCGTAGTCAGACTTTGGTTGAACCCTCTGCAACAGGCTACAGCCTCGAAAGGTATCACGTTCTCCAACCATGTGGTCCTTGCAAAATCCAGGACCTTGGCCCCGACGAAACGTCCGAACCACTTGCAGGTCATGGACCTTTCTATCTTCCTGATTCCTGTTTCGTTTTGTTGGAAGTCGAAAGCGGGGGACTAGTCCCTAGCTGCTGGTTGGGTAGTATCCAGTGAGCACCTGCTACTTTTGCATGAAGCATCCGGCAGTTCTATTCGGTTTCTAGTTTTGTCGAACGTCGAGAGCGTCAAGCTAGCACCATGAAAAAAGTATGGATACAGTGCCTGAGATCCGTAGGTTGATATTCCCGATTACTTGGAATATTCCCTCCCAATCACTCGGGACATTCCGAATCACCTAGAATAAACCAAGTTACTCGGAATATTTCCTATAAATTGGGATAATTCCAACTATTTGGACAGTGTGAATGGTATCCATACTATTTTCGTCCCACGGCACCTAGACCGTCACCGTCCCCACTCTCCAGGTAGTCAGCACTTAGCTGGATCGCCGCTGAATGCTGCATCGGACACCATCTCGGACTGGACTTGCAGCCATGCTTCGGAGTCCATGCCGGGAACACTCTAGTCTTCGAATCCGTTACTTGCAAAAATCACCAAGGCACAGTTCACAATCAAGCAATGAAGCACGCCAATGCAAGTATCTTCAAACGAATTCCTCTAGAAAACTAGTCGTAACGCGAGAGCAAGTGAAAGAAAAGACAGCCGAAGCAAGACAGAAACTGTCCCCAAAACGCATACTCGCAAAAAATGATGAGACAAAGACTCCTATGTGCTGCTAATGTACACTCAAGCGTATTCCCGTCTCCTTTCCGTCCAGCCCGCGCAAAAAAGGCCAAGCCAAAGAAAACAACAGAAGCGGATATTCTTGACGAGTAATCTCAGCCATCACCCATCCCAAACTAATCCTCATGACCTCTCATTACTTTTTTCAGGTTTTGGTTTTCTTCCCATCTGTCTAAGCCTGAGCCAGGAACTTGAGCGCCTCTTCCCGCTCGTTAGCTGGCAGCATGCTCAACACCTGCTGCACGCCCTTCAAGCCACCACGGCCATTCGAGCGCAGTAGGCTCGCCACTTCAAAGGCAACACCCTCGGCCTTGAGACCCTCAACCTTCTCGTGCACCGTCTTACGGTTCTCCTCGTACCACATCGCTACCTCACGGTCCGACGTCTTGAAGGTAGCAATTCCCGTCCAGGCAGCCAGGATCTCGAGGTTCCGGGCGCGCGATGCGTTGGGCTTCTTGCCGGTGGCGGACGTCATGCGCTTGATGATGTACTCCTCGTTCAGACGGCGGCGAACGCGCCAGTAGAAGAAGCGGCGCGCGTTCTTGAGGGTAAGCGAGTCGCGGATCACGCCCTTAGCCTTCATGCGGCCGGCTCGGTCGTGCAGATCGGCGAACTGGAGAGAGATCTGCGAGTAGACAGGGCCAAGAAGCTTCTCACGCTCAGTCATCTTGACGCGAATTTCAGATATCTCCTCTTGCGACAGAGACTTGTCGCCAAGACTTTCAACCAGGGCCTTGTAGGTAGGGTCAGTGCGAGCCATGGTCTGGAGTTGTTTGTCGCGGCGGAACTTGATGCCGACGATACCCTCAGGCTCAAGGACACCACCACGTGCGTCCTCATCCGCATACATTTCCATGTAGTCGGCGTTGATCGTAGGGTCAACCACAACCTAGAAGAAGCGGGTTAGCCAAATTTGTTGGGGGAAGAATAACAGGCAGAGAACTTACCCAAGAACCACCACGTAATTCGCCGAAAGGTGGAATGTAAACGAAGATTGGCTGCTCGTATTTCACCAAAGCATCGACGATGTACGAACCATACTTCAGGACTTCGTTGTACATATCACGCTGACCACCAGAGAAACCTCTCCAGTTGGCAAGGATCATGAGAGGCAATTGCTCGCCAGTGTTGAAGTCCCTGATAGCTTGTGCAGTCTTGAAAGCGGAGTTAGGGTACCAGACACCACCAGCTTCGTTAGTGATCTGCTCGATGGAGTCAGGATTGGCGGGATCTGCTGGCGTTACGTTCTCAACCGAGCGCGACTCCACAGCGATGACACCCATGGGGATACCACCAAGGCGGGCACGTCCAACGACAACGGTCTTGGCCCAGCCACCAAGAGTCTCGACGAAAGAGCCTCTATCGAAGAGACCAGACAAATAGCCTTCCTCGTCCTTGACACCGTTGATAAGATGGCGGACATCATAAGCCTGCTTTTGGGGCGGGTAGAAAGTAACATCACGATCCCAGGTATCGAGGGCAGGGCCAATTGGCAGAGGGTTGTTCTTCTTATCGGGAACAAACGCAAGCCACTCAACAATCTTGGAAACACCCTCGAAGTCGTCATTAGCGGTCATGTGAGAAACACCGTTCCTGTACATGATTTGGGTGCCACCAAGCTGCAGGTTGGAAGTGTAAACTTCGCGACCGAGAAGCTTGTTGATAGCTGGTGCACCAGTAAGAATGATAGGCTGGCCTTCAATCTGAACAGCACGTTGGCCGAGACGAACAAGGTAAGCACCGATACCAACTGAACGGCAAGTAACAAGAGTGATAGTAAAGATGTCATCGTAAGCTCTGCTGGTGGCACCGGCAATAAGACCAGAGCCTCGCAAACTCTCGACACCAAGACCATCTTCGGCACCAATGATAGTGGTGATCTTGTGACGAACCTCACCATCCTCAGTGACCTGCTCGGTAATGACATCCTTTCCCTTGCCGTCCTCGAACCTCTTCTTAGCATCTTCGTTCAACCAGAGGTACTTGAAGCCAGCCTCTGGTTTGGCAGGGTCGTTCCACGCGACATTGAAGTGGGGAATGAGCTCCTCAGCAAGACCGATTCGGGCACCAGAGTTGGCAGACAGGTATATTCTGGGAATACCAAGCTTTCTGGCAAGCTCGGTACACTTGTTGAAGAAGTGGTCTTCCTTGGGTCCGAAACTACCAATCTTCCACGTGATGTCGTTGGCAATGATAATGAACTTGCGGCCACGAGGATACTCGGGAGTGCGGGCAGTGACCAACCAACCAACCATGCCGTGGGTGTTGGTACCAGGCTCACGAGCCACTTCAGCCAAGTTATCCTTGTCATCAAGGATAAGCTCGGTGCAGTCGATGCACTCGCCAGTGGGGGGCTGCTTCTCAGAGAGCGATGGATGCCTGCGAACTGCCTTCGCCCAAGCATTTTGGATGGCCTGACGGAAGAGCTCTGGGAAATCGTACACGTACTGCGTGCCCATCAGATGAGCCTTGTATCGCTTAGGCTGCAACCATTCCTTTGTGGGGTATGGAGTGTACACTGGACGCAGATGCATGGCGCCAATCTTGGTGGTGCCACCAATGCTGTGGAACACCCATTCGCCGCCCTTCTCAGATTTCCTCTCAGCATACATCTCGACTTGGATGACATATCCAGAGGTGTTAGTGATGACGACGCGCAGTGGGTATGGCGAGCCGGTCTCTGGGTCAGTACAGATGATACGAATTTCGGCTTGAGTAACACGCAGGCGCCATGCACGGTGACCGAATCGCTCCAAGAAGCCGGAAAGAGCAGCCTCGACTTCCTGAGGCTGGAGAGGGAAAACGGGCGAGAAGTTGATGAAGATGTGGTTCAAGTCGGAGTTGTTGTTACCGATGACCTCGAGAGCGTCAAGGATATCGGTCATAAGTCTGTCTGCCTCAGAGATGAGGTACTCTGCAGTGGGGATCTCGTCCCTAAGTCTACCAGGACGCACGACAGCACGTGTGAAGTATCGCTTGTCGCTCTCCATATCCTTGCCAACAGCCTCGTAAACGTGGATGTTGCGGTTCTCAGTGAAGACTGGCTTGATGTTGAACTTGGAAAGTCTGCCCAACTCAAGTTGGAAAGCCAAGGCAGGCTCACTGTGACGAATGCTGTCATCTTCCTCGTACTCGGGTCCTCGGAAAGTGAAGTATCCTGGGTAGGCGCCGTCTTTGTGGCCGCAGATGAATGTCAGGCGTCGTACTCGTCGGCTGAGGAGCTCTTCCTTGTAGTCCTTGACGATGGCATTCAGTCTTGCGAGGGTGTCCTTGTCGTCGAAGCTCTCAGCATCACGAATGGCAACTTCGCAGACGGCGGAAAGCTCTTCCTCGCTCTCCAGCCTAGGGGCAACTATCTTGCGCTTGCTGCCGCTGAAGTCGGGCATAGTGCCATTTGATATACCGAGGCCGGTGCGCTTCTTGCTACCAGCGACAGGGAAAACCTCCAATGCCCTCTGCAGGTACTCTTCGGCCTCATCCAGGTATTGCACTGGGACAATAACACCCTTTCTGATGGGCTCATCTTCACCCTTGTTCACAAGATAAGACATATCAGAGATAGAGCTGACTCGCTTGAAGGGGTTGCCGCTCTCGATCGATGGAGTGGCAGGAGTAGAGGGAGCAGTTGACTGGATTGGCATGCCCAATTCGCCGTGGCCAACCTTGCGGAGAACGAAGTCCCAGGAGACAATGAATGGAGGCTCGACAGACTCGTTGTGGTACTCAATCTTTTTCAAAGAATAGGCACGGTAGGCACGTCGAATGTAGACTTCCAAGGCAGCCAAAGACACCCATGGGTCTTGGTGACCAAAGAAGATAGGAAGGACGTCGAAGACAGTGTACTTGGAGTCAACGATCTCGGTGAGCACTTCCAGATCAGGTTCTCTGTGATCCCAGCCAGTCTCGCCATACTTCGACTCGACAACAGATGAACGGAGGATGTGCTCCATCTGGGCCTGGCGCTCTTCCAGAGATGGCAAGGCACACTGAATCAAGATTTCCCTTGCCTTCAACGCAACCTTGCCTGTTGCTCTCGAGTCGAGCTCAGTCAACTTGCGGAGAACCGGGCGCAAGTGCTTGGCGACATTGCCAACATTTGGCTTGTTTGGTCTGTACTCGTCAAGAATAGCAATGACAAGGCTGTTCTTGGCCCCAACTCTGGCGTGAGACAGAACAGTCTGAATGACAACGCTCAAGTTGTCCTTGTTCTCGTCTCTGAGCTTCAAGATGACTTCCTCGTCACGCGAACTGCGTCCGGAGAAGAGCTTCTCGACTGCAATGTATTTCTCGAGGAAACCAGAGAAGACGTTGAACTCGTGAACTTTCTGACCGTCCGCATATCGGTCAATAACTTCGACGAGAGGCGTGAGCGATGCCTTGAGTAGATCAACATCGCCGGGTTCGACGTTCTCCTCCATGAACTTGACTAGCGCCTTACCCAGGTTCTTGGCGGGGAATTCGCCCTTTCGTGTCCTGGCCCGGTCAACGATCTGTGTGAATAGAGCGTCAAGCTTCTGAGGCATGCGAGCATGTAGGGCAGAAAATTGAGCATTCCACTCGCCATAAGGAAGCTCAGGATCACGCAGAACCTCGATGAGCTCCCTCAGAGTGCCAGCCATGATAACCTGGTTGTCAAAACCTTCGAGAATGTTCATGAGAATCTTGTGGAGCAGGTGGAACCTCTGTGCAGGCTTGTTGCCAACAATGGTAGGTGGCCCCATGTCAGGCAGATGACCGAGGAAAGTCTGGGCGCTCTTGACTCTGGATGGGTCATCCAAAGCAAGTATACCGAGAATATCACCGGCTTCAAGAGTGGCTCCAGGCTGCTTGATCAATTGAACGATTCCATCTTCGGCGGCAATAAGAGGCATGTACATTTTCATGACCTCGACTTCGGCGAAAGCCTGGCCGGCCTTGACATGCTCACCGTTCTCGACGGTAAACTTGACGAGCTTACCGGGACTGGGGGTTCGGAGTTGGGTGGGGTCGTTCTCTTGCTCAAGCAGACAAGTCTTGCTGTCGACACTGATTCTCGTGGCGCCAACCTCCTCCTTCCAGTAGACGTTGTGACTGCGGCCATTCAACAAGACAAGCAGACCTCCGTCACTCAAGGCGCGAACACCAACTGAGCACTTGGAGCCGTTGATGAAGAGATGGTAGCTGTCTGTGCTGGAGCGAGTAGCCGTGAATTTGTATCGGTGTCCATCGTAGATGAAATCGATAGGGAAAACGGTCTTCAAGATATCTTTCGATGGGACCTGTCCCTTCTCCAGACCCGCCTGGTACTCAGCAATGCAAGCCTCGCTAGCAAGATGTGCTTTGGTGACAGCACCGCAAACGACAGCCAGCATAGGGTCGGGACGCTCAGCAGTAAGTTTGTTGGAGATCAGCTCGTCCAGCCATCCCGTAGTAATAGTGTTGTCTTCGAAAGCGGGGGTTTCAAGGAGCTTGATCAAGTATTCGACGGTGGTTCGGAAATCACCTCGAATGCTGAGTTCCTTCAAGGCCACGACCATGTGTTTCCTCGATGCAGCACGGTTCTCGCCATAGGCAAAAATGTGACCGAACTGACTGTCGGAGAAACTGTGGATACCACCTGCAGTTCCTACAGAGAAGTAACCCCAGACATTTGAACTACTCCTGAAGTTCAGTTCGTGCATCATACCGCTCGAAGGCTTGAAGCCCTCACCAGGGTCCTCGGAGGTAATACGGCAAGCAGTGGTGTGGCCTCTTGGGGTTGGTCTTCGCTGCACCTGTGCGCTCTTCTCGCTGGAGAAATCGTAGTCGATCTCGGTGTGAGCCGAAGGGTCCACTCCATAAAGTAAACGAATATCGCGGATTCTGTGAAGAGGAAGACCCATTGCGATTTGAAGTTGTGCAGCGGGCAGGTTGACGCCGCTGACCATTTCGGTGGTCGGATGCTCGACTTGGAGACGGGGATTCAGTTCAAGGAAGTAGAATTGGTCATCAGCGAAGGAATAGAGGTATTCGACGGTACCGGCAGACACGTAACCGACGAGTCGTCCAAGACGCACTGCTGCCTTTTCCATCTCCTGGAAAGTTGGTGCCTTGGCGATTGTAACTGGAGCCTCTTCGATAATCTTCTGATGCCGTCTTTGCACGGAACAATCTCTGCCGAAGAGGGAAATATTGTTTCCGTACTGATCCGCCAACAATTGCACCTCCAAATGTCGAGCGTTGCCTGCAAGCTTCATGATGAAGATCGGTGAACCGGGAATTTCGCTGGCTGCAGCCTTGTAGAGGGCTTCGAAACCGACCTCAGACTCGGCCTTTCGAATACCCTTGCCTCCACCACCCTCGGAAGCTTTGATCATGACGGGGAAACCAATTTCCTTCGCCTTTTGCAGACCCTCTTGCCATGATTGCACGCAACCCTTCATGTACACATCATCGTCAACTGTGACAATTCCCTCATCGTCGACGCGGACCTGATCCACACCAGTTCCAGACCATGGGATACATGGAACTTTGGCGTGTTGTGCCACAATTGTTGAGGAGATCTTGTCTCCAAGAGATCTCATGGCAGAACCGGGGGGTCCGATGAAGACAATCTTCTTCGGTGACGCTGCCAGGGATTCGGGAAGTTTTGGGTTTTCTGATGCGTGACCCCTATGATATTTTTAGCACCTCCTCGCTGCAAAAATTGACCGCAGACAAAAGCTTACCATCCGGCCCACACAGCATGTACATCCATTCGCTCGGCCACGTCGACAATCAGCTCGACGTTGGCGTAATTGTTGTTGTTAGTCCCTCCCGGAACCTCAACATATTGATCAGCCATTCGAATGTAATCCGCATTTGCCTGCAAGTCCTCGGGAGTGGCCATCACGGTGAACTGGATAGCTCTTTCGTCGCCGAAAGTCTCGTAGGCCCATCTTCGCACCGACCGAATCTCCTTGACAGCGGCAATACCATTGTTGGCAATCAAAACCTGCAGAAAACAAGAGAGTCAGCTATCCGAGTCCATTCGCACAATTGCTGTTTAGCTCAATGTGAAAGGTGGCGTACATTTGTAATGACAGTGTGGCCATCGTGGGCGGCCACAAAATCCTTCACCTTGCTCGGCGGAGCATTCTCGAGCTTGTTGCCCCCGATGAAATGGTCAGCCAGCTGGTGCTTTGCGGGATACGAAGCACTGCCGTTCATGACAGGCACGGTGCCGTTGCCATTGACAGCAGCCATGATTTTCTGCGTCAAGCTCGTGGACTACGAGCAGAAAGAGTGGGAGACGCCAGCTGGGAGAGACAGCGTCGTCGTTCGTTGCAGTTGGGAGGAATCCGCACGGGGCAGAAATGAGAAGTCGATCCAGGAATCAATTCTCAGAGCGCCTCGGACTCCTTGAAGTAAGTATTCAGCGAGCAGTCGTCGGACTTGCAGACGATTGTAAGCTGACTGCTGACACAATCCGGGCTGACTTTAGCTGTAGCTAGGCTGAGCCGAGTCGAGTGGGAGAAAAAGAGGGCGGGTATCTGAGCACGGATGACGATGCTGGGGCGGCGCGCACAGGAATGATTAGTGCAAGTATGCAGACGCAGGAGGCTGGAGGAGAGCCCTTGGTACAGAACAGATGTCTACGACTTTTGCACGGGAGAAGGAGATGGATCGAAAGTGAGGTTAGGGCAGAGAGCAAGCAGGATGGACCTCAGCTGGCGACCCTTCGGGTTTTGTCAGATAGTCTAAAAGCAAAAGACCAGCTAAAAAGGACTAAAAAGTACATTTACAGCTGGGATCCCGGTCGCCCTTTCTCCTTTCTCCGCACGCCATAAATAAATGGGGATCGCTGGGCAGTTGGGCACATAGCTGTGTTGCGGGCCAGCTTCGTACAAGAGGCATGGATGCGGGCTCGGGAAGCTGGACTTGGGCGTGCAGAGGCTGAAGCTTTCCTACTATTCGCCCCGCGCTGGCCAAGCTAAGATCATTACCTAAGGCAGAATCAACGCCCCAACAGGCCGGAACATATAGCTTCAATCAACTGTGCCTCCCGCTTCAACAACATGCACCACCGCCAAACCTTCTTTGCTGCGCGCGCGCCGGCTCCCACTACTGTACTGCTCCTCTGCTTGACTGTACCTGTGTCGTCTGCTAACTCAGCATGATGGCCTCACCTGCAGGCCGGCCAGCTCTGATTCGCGCGCAGCCTCAACTGCTGTGCCCGATTGCGTTGGGAGGTGGAAATAGCCATTCAACGCTTTGCAGGCCCTGGCCGGCGCAGATCGCTGTAACCCGCGCTGAGTCATCCCCGTCCCACCACAATCCATGCTCGCAGACATCGACATAAAGCCTTGAGGACTGGATCTGTGGTATGTGCTGGAGCGCCGGGACCTGTAGAGGAAGCTTGTTCGTGAAAGCCATTTCATGTTTATTATGCTGAACTCATTATTATGCTGAACTCTCGGCTTCAAGAAGACTGTAGAGAGAAATTCATGAGAATCTCTTTCGGCTAGTTTCAAAGGGAGACCACCTTCGGAACACTCACCCACCCTCGCACCATCAGTCGGACTCCGTACGCCCAATAAAAGCGCCATCTAATTCCTCTCGTACGCTCCACGAGGAATACTTTACTCATCCATTACATATATACTTATAGCCCGCGATCCAAGGTACATTTACATTATTGTACTCATGGGGAGAACGGCTATCCCCCAAGAAGGAATAAATAAGCTAGATCGGGGACCATATGTGTAGCCCGAACCGCGAATGACGCACGCACTTGTGTTTCCCTTCCCCAACAACTTCGTCCCTGGCCGCGCCGGGTTCACTCTTGAGTCGTGGCGGATACAGGGGCTCTGCTCATCCAACCAGACGAAGCTCGTCAAGACTCAAGCGGTAACGCCGAGAAATCTTGCGACGAGAACAATGTGGCTTCAAGCCTTGAGATGAAGATTGACTTCGTCGCTGAGCACAAGAGATACTTGTGTATCGGAAAAGCTGTGGGAAATCTGAAACCCATCTTCCCGTTGGCTTCAGTACGGAGACAACATATTCAGGGGTGCCGTGGTTGACCTCAATCTCATTGTTGTAGCCTCAGGGGAGGAGGGGGGGAAGAGACCCTGCGTCTTGGAGTCTCTTGGGTTGACTGACACTTGAAGGGCTTGCTTCAGCTTGGGTGAGACGAGCCATCGAAGAGTCGATGCAGTTAGTCTTGCAGTTTGATGAAAGGACGTGTGAATAAAACACTAGCCCGGTGCCGGTGCATCGAGTCTGGGGTTGATACTACATCAAGTACCTTGGCTCGTGGTGACAATTCTTCTGTACTCTCAACTTCCGAAGAATTCGGGCTCTCATTATCCCTGATAATCGAGGATACTCCCAGTGAAACAAGCAAGGGTATTTATTTCTAGTGGTTGTAAATGCTCCCGAGTCCTAGCATTGTGCCATTGTCACCACGAGCTTGGGATCCCCAGTGCCGAGCATCAATGTAGCACCATAGTCAGAAACATATAGAACAGCGACTGTGCTCCATGTCGCGCGGAAACCAATTTACGGAACTTGAATCCAGTCTGGGGTAGCTTCGATCTAGTAGATGTAGATCCGAGATCTCCCCCCAATCTGCAAGTCAGGTAGTCCCCAGCGAGCACGCGAGAATCGTACGATTCTGACACAATACACCAGCTACCCGCCGTGCAGGCTGCAGCACGAGCCAGCCAGCCCCATCTAGCAACAAAACGCTGCGACAGCGGGACCTATATCACTAGCCTGCCCGAAGTTCCTGACTACATCAACGAAGAACGGATGAAAGTATTGAATGGATCTTCCATTTCAACCGCCAGCTACTATGCAATGCACCACAGCAATCGCCAGCCTCCTTTCGAGACTCCAGGCCCTGCCACCCACAAAGCTAAGCATAAGGCCCGCCGGGCTCCAACTCCTGCAATCCGCCAAAAAATCACAAGATGTTCTCGCAGGCTCCAGACACCTCGCTCAACCTGTAAAGAGTCGCGCTAATGATGCCTCGCGGTTGAAACAAAGTCATGATATGATCAACCGCTCATCCGGCCGCCGTCAAGGCAATATCCGTCAGTCGCCCGCCCTTAAATGCTCAGAATGTACAATGCACAGCGATCCGCTTCCTGGTCGTCGTTCGATGTCGTTTCCGCTTTAATCATAATGCAGTTGCTATCTCAGCTCATACTCTTCAAAATGTCTCCCCCACTCCACTCAGCTTCCTTGGTCTCCCGGACGGCTTCGAGGCTTCTTCTCTTCTAGCATGGTCCCTTAATGCCGAAGTACTGGTAGTAGCCATCCTCCTTGGTGTCCTCCCTGTGGTTGGCTGTGTAAAAGCTTCGTTGGCTCGCTTTCCTCCTGGTGTCGGTATGCCGGTGCCCTCGTCGCTTCTAACCACGCTTCTCCTCATAGGATTCGAGAACTCTATTTCCCTGGCCTCGTCAATATCAACGCCAGGCACGCTCTGGCTATGTCCGTGGCCATGGCCCCCACCGTGTGAAGCGGAAAAGTTTCCTCCCAAGCTGCTCCGTGGTCGCCTGGCATCCGCCATGTAATGACCCAATGATGATGGAGTCCTACTCCCGCTCACACTTGTGCGACTCTCCGGCCTCGACGGTTCGGTGCGTGACGCTGGCCTGGGTATGCTCCCAGTTGCCTGTGAATTGCGAACACTAGATCGACTGCTTGGACGACTGTCACCAGCTTGACTATCGCGAGGACCAAAAGAAAGCTGACTAATTCCAGATGTTGAAATCCTGCCAACGACCCTCGTAGCTGATGGTGTCTCTTCTGCCAGTGACGAAGCAATAGAGCTGCCATCCGTGCGCTTCCGGCTTCTTATGGTAACGGATGACGGCATACGTGCATGATCCTGAGCACCGTCATGTCGAGGTGAGGCTCGTGGTGGGGTGTGTTTAGGACCCGGTAGCCTGGACTTTGCGTTTTGTACTCGCTGTTCGAGTCTTTGCATTTGGGCTGTAAGAGTACGGATGTGATTGAGAGAGGTAGAGTTTGGTAAACCCTTGCCCATGGGCAGCTTGTTGCCTGCAGTTGGCGGAGGACCACTTCTTTTGATTGACGGGTTGGGACGGAACTTTGTCGCCGCAGAAGTCCTGCCGGCGCGCGCTCCAGGAGTAGCGTACTTGCTGGGCCTCGGCGTTGCGCTGTATTCGCCAGAAGGAGGGCGGAGCTTGCTTTTGGGAGCATTCATTGGAGTTCTAAGGCTATTCTTAGCACTTGTTGAAGCTTCGGACATGGGTGGAGATGGTGGGGTTGGTGTCTCGGATACGGTGTCAACTGTAGAAACTGACTTAGTGTCTGGAGGCGTCGTAATCATGGGTGAAGACACATCTGATCGCGGGGAGCCTCGCATGGGTGAGCTGGCAGCTAGCAGATCCATCGAAAGTGGCGGTATTGCTCGTTCGCTCTGCTTGCGTAACTTGTCCTGCATAATTTCGGCTTCGATCTTGAGGTCGGAAAGCTCGTCTCGTAATCGCTGAGTTTCGATTCGTAAATTTTCTCGTTCCTGCTCGCCGATTTTTATTTCCTCCTCCATCATAACGGCGCGTTCGATTGCAATATTGTGTTTCGATTCCAGATCTTCCAGTGACGAGGTCGTGTTTCGAGCCTGTCGTTCAAAGTCGTCGTTGGCTACTTCGATATCGCGTAGTTTTAACTGTAACGTCCTGTAGGCATCCCTAAGACTGGTAATCTCCTTTTGCAGTTTACTCTGTGCATTGCTGGCTTCGGTCTTGGATTGCTTATATTTTGTCTGGCGCATGGCGGGTCAGCCCAGATCAGAGGAAACACATGTAGAGATGGATGGCTCCAGATCGGGTTTGCCTCACCTTCCATTCCTCCACCTCGAACTGCAGGCTTTCGGCCTTCTCTCTCAGGGCCCGTTCTCTCTTCTCCGCCGCCTCGACATCTTTTTCAAGCTCAGCTTCGAGCTCCTGGCTGGAGGCTTGGAACTCCTGCAGCTCTTGTTCCAGTTGCTCGTACTGTGTCTTATAATATGCAATTGCTTCCGCAGCCGACGTTGAATCGGTCGGGGGAGGGGAGGAGGGTGGCTCGCCGTTAGCCATTCTTGCTGATCTCGGCTTCCCACCGCCCTTCGACGGCTGCTGGCCAGATGGAAGCGATGTTGGGGTGTAGCTCTAATTCTCCGAGATTCCGGAGGTTCGAAGCCAGGCTGCCAGGTTGGTCGTAGAAGCAGCGGGATAGGGGCGCCGATGGCGGTGGGCGTGGCTGGACGATGGTGATTCTTAGTGAGGGGCAATAGTCGTTGATGGCGCGTCGTAAGGGATGGCGAGTAGGAAATCGAGTGTTCGAAAGGCAACGAGCAGGAATCGAGTGCTCGCAAGGGCCGGCGAGCAGGAAATAGGGCGGTCGTAGGGTTGTCGAGGCGGTGGCGGTGATGGGCGATTGTCGTTGTTGATGTTGTTAACCTCGCCGGTCGCTCGTCGTCTCCTTGAGCGGGCTGCGACATACACAATCTCGCGCTAAAGACCCCTGCACGCGGCAACCCCCGGAAAACGTGCACACTAGTGGAGTCGTTGTCGCATAGGTATGTCTCTCTCTTCGCCTTTAAAGGCTGGAGCGCTTAGAGGTGCCTCAGACATGCTGCCGCAGAAACTTCTTCGGGACAAGAGAGCCCATACTGCTCTCTTTCACAAGTGAATCTAGTGTGCGCACCCCGGCTGCTACACCTCCCCTTCGCCGCTTACCTGGGCTCTCCAAATCGCATTTCGAAACCATGAGGGCAATGTCAAGGATGGCTGCTGCCGTCTCGTCTCTCCGATCCGCTGCCAGGTCCCCAACGCCAGGTCGAGCATTGAGCCCTGGTCAGATTCTCCAGGGGCGCAAGGCAAAGTACCAGCTGCTGGAGCCCTTGAAGGAATCCTCTGTTTTCAAAGCCCAAGTTTTGGGCCCCGCGGACGAGATCACACCCGATCTGTAAGGCCTACCGTCCTCGCCCCCACACTGGCCCTTCACTTGTTCGCTGACTTATGCTCAGAGCTGTCGTGAAGACTGCAGCAGGCATCTCCAAGCGTTATTTGCTGAACGAGCTCCGTATTTTCAGCATCCCCAATGTTGAGCCTTCTCGATACATTCGGAACCTGCTTGATGTCGTTGCGCCACATGACCTTGATGTTGAGGATAGCCATGCACTGGCTGACAACGAATTGTGCCTCGTCTTCCCCTTCATGCAGCACGATCTGCGAGCTGTTCCGCCCACTGTCATTCAGCAGAATCCCGATCTTCCCAAGATCATCGCCAAATCAGTGCTATCAGCCCTCCGCTTTCTCTACAGTACATACAGTGGAGTACATGCTGGTCAGTAACTACTGTTTCCTGGTAATCCTACTTACTGCTAACATTCTCAGATGTCTCGCCGAACAACGTGTTTCTTTCTGACATCCATGGCCCTTCTCCAGTGGTGAAGCTGGGGGATCTGGGAGAAAGTGAGTAGGCACATATTCGACTCAAATTGGTTCATACTTACTCTTTCAGAGTGATCTTATCAACAAAGAACCGGAAACAATGTCTCGAATGCTGAGCCCCTGAAGTATGGAGTGGATTTGGCTGCTTCCATATCTCAGACGTGTGGTCTGTCGGTATCACAGTAAGTCACCCCTACAGTTTAAAGGAAACGCAGCTGACGCAATAGCTCGTTCATTGGCTCATGCCCGCAACCATCTTTGGGGCTCGAGACCTCCGATTCGAGGCAACCGGCAGGGACCCTACCTCAAGATATTGCATTGCCAAAATCCAGCGTCTTCTGGGTCCCATCGAAACCCCTTTCAAGGAAGAGTACGAGGATGATTTCCGGGTCGATGAATTAATGTCAGGCAAATTTGAGGACCCGGAAACTGGAATGGAGGAGCCATACATCAGATGTGGAACACTGCAGGAGGAACTTGAGAAATTGAACGACCCCAAAGTACCGCCGGAGCTTATCGTCTTCATCCTCCATTTGCTGGTTGTGGATTTCGAGAAGAGACCAACGGCTCTTGAGGCTCTGCAACATCCGTATTTGCAGTCACTCTGTTGAAGGAAGACTCGAGCAAGCTTGCTGACTTTCAGTGGTATTCAAGTCACAAACTCTGGTTCAAATATCTTGCATGCGCGTGAATTGTGGTAGTATTTTCTAGTCTGTGGGTCATCGCTGTATTTGGGAATCTGACCGCTCTCTAGGTACCTTTGCAACCTAAGCTTTCCCCTAAGCCCCCTTCACCCTTGCGCCTTGCGCCTTGTGGCTAACATCGTGTGTACCTTACGAAGTTACGCCACCACATCGCCCAATCAATGTCGCTACTTCTCGGTCGGCCTGCAAGGTCTGACCGGGCGTACCGGCTAGGAACAGATCAGCATGTGCGCAATACGATGCCTAGGTAAGTATGCAGCAGCAACTTACCTTCTGTAGACTCTGGTCTTCCGGAGCATGACCCTTGAGAAACTCGTCACCGTCGTTGTTGACGCACGAGTAGCTGGCATGCACGTTAGGATCCGCTCCGCTGATATGCATCGGCGAGCTTCCATATGTCAGCGATTGTACATGGAATTCAGTACCCGGGGTGCCTTACGTGATTGTGACCTTGGCTACGTCCTTCTTCTGATCGGCTGTCAGGACCTTGTCGCCCTCAATGCTAGCAACGACTGCCTTGATGGTAGCCTCCTTCTAATCCTCGGTGATGATGTCGAGAACGCGTCGGTATTCGTTTCCTTTCTTCGTTGTGACGGCCTCTCCGAAGCTGACGGAGATCTTCTTCGCGCCCTGGACGACAGCCTCTCGAAAGAATCGACCAGCCATTGTGGTCGTAGGTGTCTCGAGGACTTGGTAGAGACGCCTGAGAAGATTGTTGGAACCTGTAGCGAGCGAGCTGGCTGATGGTCGTCGAGTTCAAGGGTGGAAGGGGTTTGCGCAGGGTTATGAAGCAGAGAATATGTCGAAGAACTATCAGGAACAAAAGTAGCCTTTATAATCCCCATCGGGAAGCGCTTGTGATGTGATATTCGTTACTGCTGCGAATAACTTTTGAACTAAAAAGTGCTTAAGCGTATGTTGGTTAGAATGCACGTTGCAGGGTGCCCTGGAGATGGTCCGTGCGCCATAGTGGATCGTGAGGGGATTCGAAAACCACTTCAATCCTCAATGCAGTAGCGCCGACAAGGGCTCTTGCAAGGTATTTGAAATCCCCTACGGAGCTCCGAAAAGCGCCTGAGCTTTTGGAAGGGTATACATATTTCGTCCTCCCCGTAAATAATTTGCTAGTCACTTAATACTATACCTTTCTCCTGCATGCTGTTCAATATAGAATGATTCATTATTCACTCGCAAGTTATCTCGGGTCCATCTTCACTGAATACGTTTTTAGCGAAGCAAGAACAATGTATGACCAGTCCAGGTATAAGCCCTGTTTTGACAATTCATACACCAAGTGCTAGTAATATCGAAGTGCTGTAGACCGCCGAAATTCTGAGAGGATAGGGATCGTTACTAGTTCATCAAACAGTGCCTGATATCATAAGGTATTGAACCATCACAATTCCTGACCAGAATGAGAGCCTAGACTCTACGTAACGGCCTTCATAACTTCGAATGATTTTGCCACGGCTCCAAAGATCCCTCCTTCTGTTCTTGCCATCTCTACAGCAGCCTGATGCAACTTCTCCTCACTAGCCATAGAGGCGTCGCTCACCAAACAGCAGTCATAACCTCGGTCATTTGCTTCCCTCATCGTTGTATGCACACAAACGTCCGTCGTCACTCCTACTAACACCAGATTCCTCACCCCCTTATTTCTCAATATCAAGTCCAAATCCGTATGCGCAAATGCACTCTTCCCAGCCTTATCGATGACCACTTCACCTTCCAGAGGCTTCAACTCGGGAATGATATCCCACCCTTGCTCTCCACGGACCAACAGCCGCCCCAGGGGTCCCAGGTCTCCGATTCCTAGACAACTTGGGTTGTTGCGACTGCGGAAGAGCTCTCGGCTAGAAAGCGTGGAGAGATCGGGACGGTGGCCTTCACGGGCGTGAATGATGGTGTATTTGAGGGCGCGGAACCGTGATAGAAGGAGCCTGATGGATGGGATTATGGAGCGGATGGGCGTGATGTCGTAGCCTTGGGATTCGAGATAGCCCCCAGGGGCACAGACTACAGCGATGTTAGTTGATTCAGGCTTCTATAAAGCAGCTTTCATCGCTGTAGACAGGTAGAATATCATAATCAGTGAGTGATTTTTGATCTTACAGTCGTTTTGCATGTCAATAACTATTAGTGCTGTATTCGTTGGAAGAGGAGGACCATCATGAGGCCAGTTGTACGGACGAGCCTCAACTAGACTTGACATTTTTGCGGCTGGAATTAACCTTGAGGAGCCCTCTTTTGGTATTTTCATTGCAATTCAGTCTATCCCTATTGAGTCTGCCTGTATAGCTGGGTTTTCTTATTATTAGTATAAGTGTCTCACAAACAGAGTAAAGCTGAAACGATGTGTCAACAACTTACTGAAAGAGATCTCCCAATATCGTGACAGTCGTCTTAGATATTCACCAACTTGGCAACTAGTATACTGGGAGTCAGACTCGTTGAACTGCACAAATAAGAAGACACTCCGTTTCAGGATTCCGAAATCGGATGCCGGGAAAAGAGGGGTGTGGTCGCGGGGTAGATGATAGATCTCCACTCACTTCTAGGCATCTTCTATCAAGGACATCCTCACATCATTGATGATTGATCCAGACCCCAAAGAGTTCATATTCTCGGAAAATTTGCCTTATTCTTGCTGTTGAATGTCTCAACCCATGCCGATTCCTACTTATTCTCTCGTTCCTTTCTCTGCTCATCTTTCCTCGGTACACTGTCCATACCAAAAATTCCCACCGTTTCCTCATCTCCAAGTTCATCATGACTGAACCCCCTGACCACTACACCTCTCTCAAAAAGCCCGTCCAATTCTCCATATGTCCGGCCCTTTGGCTCTGGTAGTCGCCACCAGCAGTAGAGTGTACTCAGAAAGGCCCACGCACCCCAAAAGAATCCTGTCTTCCCTTTCCAATTCCACGCTGTGGGATTCAGCATATAAGGTGTCACAACTGCATTGACAATACCAACGAGATTATAAAAAATTCGTGCCAGTACGATCGTCTTCGTCTTCAGTCTCACTGAAGGCAGTTCTGCGACTAGCGAGTAACACACCGAGCCAATACTCAGATCGTAGATGAAGGTATACACTAGCAGCATACTACCAATCGCCCAGCTCGCGCCTATAGAGTCATTTAACGAGATAAAGCCGATGAGAAAGAGAACAACAGTAAGAGATGCGAGACCCCAGATATAGATGGTTCGTCGACCAAAGTTAGCCATGAAATACCACGAGCCGAAGACACCTAGAATAGCGAGAGCATACAAGGCCATGGCCATGTCAAAGGCATCAACGGTGGGCAAGCCGGCTTGTTCATAAAAATATGTTGCATATCCCATGAATGCAGCTCCTGTTCCATTCTGGATGGCCCAGATCATGCACACGATCTCAGTTCTCCGCAAATCTGTTCCCTTAAAGCACTCCCAGTAAGTCGCTTCCTTGTTGGTCGAAGATGTTGCTCCAGCTGAAGCTTTTTCAAGCTCTGTAGTGTGAATCATCATTGCGATAGTGTCGTCAATGTTGAAGCTTGTCTCAGAGGTAGCTTGAGGTGAAGTAAGAGCTCGAAGTGCTCGTTTAGCATCTTCTATTCGTCCGTGGCGGATATACCACCAAGGCGATTCGGGGGCGAGTAAGACGCCGATGATCAGGGGAATGGGCCAGATCCATTGGATTGCAAATGGGATCCGGTAAGCCCACTCATCGTTCCGGCTCAACATACTCCTGAGTACTCCTTGCGCAATCAATTGGCCAACGCCCCAACAGATATTCACGTAAGTCGTCAGGTAGGCTCGAAGCTGCGTAGGACACACTTCCGATGCATATGCGGTTGTGAGAGTCTGGAAGACGCCCCACGGTATACCACAGAGAATTTTGCCTGCTTGTAGCCATGCAAGGTTGCGGGCGAAGAATGGGATGAAGATGAAACATGTCAGAGCAGTAAGAGATGCTATCATCGTCCAGCGGTAGCCGTACCGTTCGCTCACAACCCCGTTGATGGCAAGTCCGAATATCTCCCCGACTGCAGCACCGTTTGACAGTCCAGCCTGCCAGGCGGCAGAGATCTGGTAGTTTGTATTTGGATTGCCAGGATCGACCGGCGAACCGTAACAGCGCTGAAAGGGAGGAAATGCGTAGAGATTGGAGAGAAGAACGACATCGTAGCCTTCCATGATGACGGCTGTGCTGAGAATGATTGAGAAAATTATGGCTTTGGGATATAGCTTGATGGCTCCGCGGATAGTCATATGATGCTCGACATGGGTGGATGCTTTGGCAGCTGAGACTAGACTTTGCAGCCGAGTGTTGACGACTGAAGTGCTTTGTGAAATTTTGACCCCTTGATCGCCTGTGAGGATTCCATCATCCACGTCAAGCTTCGGGATTTCATGCACAGTCTCCATTGTGCCTGCAGAGACTTCAATGAACGGTAAAAGCGTCGTAGGAGGATGGAAGACTAAGAGATGGATCTCTTCACTCTTGTTCTCTTTCTTGAACATGAAGTGTCGAGCTTCGGACAGCTGAGTCCTGAAGCTGGCAAGTCCGAGAGGCCCTGGTTCGGCAACCTATCGAGTTTTGATCCAGGGTCGAATGCTGTTTCTGCTGCCAGAGGTTTCTGGTACGCCTCTCCATATTCTGGAAGTGATACCCAATAATAGGATGCCGTTGGACGGTGAATTGCGGGGTAGGTGTACCGGAGTATATTGTGTGCAGACCTGCATTGCATCAGTAGCTGATCCGGTGACTAGAACTCTACCCCCGCGATGACATGGCGGAATCAGTTCCTATACTGCTGAATGTGACCAAAGCAAGCCATTGCTTCAGAGGAAACGTAGGACAAAACAAGAAAGCAGGAGACAACAGCCCTGCAGGGCGATACGGATTGTGCAATCAACTGAGCCACAGATTTCTAGTCAACTGTTTTTCTCTGGTCGACGACGACGACAACAGTTTTAGATACTCATCTGCCTCCAGTGAGCTGTACTGCTGTCAGAAAACATAGAGTTCCGAGTACATGTACTAACCTTAATATGACGCTTTCTCGAGGTGACATAATTCTCCCGCTCGCGCTACCCAGAATAATTGGCGGCACCGAAGAAAGGCCACTGGGCTGGAGAACACATGTTCCTGGATCTGTAAATCGTGGTGGACAGAAATGCTCGGATCGGGTCCTTGCGCGCTCCGTCGGCATCATTTGCCAAGACAACAAGCAGATCGTGGCTGTGCGGGTAGGTGGTCATAGCTCCCTCGAAGTGCACGACGAAATTGGAAGGGTTCTCGACTGCACGCTGCGACATGGAAAAACCTGCTGTTCGAGTAGTGTGGCTTGTGCAAAAGAATATCGTCGTCACTCCGGGACCCTGATTCGTTCCAGATCCATCTACACTACTAGAGTAGACCACTCTCCGGTCTGTCTGGCTGCCCTCTTCACTTCTCTTTACCAGATCCCGTAGACTACCTAGCTACAAACGCCCTACTCCCCCGCTGCGCTGTTGAAAAGGAGCACACGAGCTCTCTCCATCAACAACATCCAGCTTCGAAAGTGCTGGACCTCGCAATCTCGACATCCAAGCAGCCACTTCAATTAGTTGTCCACGCCAAGCTCCAAGACCATCTAATCTCGGGAGGCTTTGCTACCATGTGTGAGTATGGTCTTTCATGCAGTCACGCTTCAGCCTTCCTGCTACGCCTTCCCAAGTGTCAGCATTCTCCGGCTTCATCGGCTGGGCGTCATGCTGGTAAGGCAGGGGCGAGATGCTCCAGCTTTCTAGCTTGCATTCCCAGCATCCATTCCCAGCATCCACGTGGAAACCCCCGACTCCCCCTCTTGCCTCTTCTTTATCTGCTGTCGCCTCAAGCCCTATTGTCACTGTTCTGCCCACCCTCGACATATTTCGCCCTATTTCCCTGTATCCGCGCCTAGAAAATGACCTGTCTCCTTGTTGTCACTCCCCCATTTGCACTGCCCGCTTGAGCCAAGGAGCTTGACGAGCCAAGAAACCTTCATTGTCCGGCCTCGAGCTAAACATCACGTCGCGCGCATTATATAGCACACCCAACCTATCGACAAAACCTGAAGAAGGCTGCAACCTCGGGCTTCCACTCTGTCTCCAGAGCCGTAACCGGAGAACACAGCGACATGTCCAGCTATGGTCCCAACGGTCTGGGTGCGAGCGAGCGTACTGGCCTCCTGAATGGAGGGGAATCATCGGGTCGACGCAGGAGCACCGTCGCAGAAGTCTTCCTGAACCGCAAATGGACTCCTGGCATGGAAGACGAAAGACGACTCGTACGATGGCCCGCCCATACTTTCAACGTCACCAAGATCACTCTCCTCAGCAACTACGTGAATATCCTGTTAGTATTCGTACCCATCGGCATGATTGCTGGAGCTATGGGCTGGGATCCTACCGTGGTCTTCATCCTCAACTTCTTCGCCATCGTTCCTCTGGCCGCTATCTTGTCCTTTGCCACTGAGGAAATATCGGTGAAATTGGGAGAAACATTGGGTGGCCTGCTCAATGCGACTTTCGGAAATGCCGTTGAACTCATTGTGAGACTCCAGCTTCGTTTTGACCACTGCTTTCATCAGCTAACACTGCACCAGGTCAGTATCGTTGCCCTGAAACAGGGCCAGATTCGTATTGTTCAGGCGAGCATGCTCGGTAGCATCTTGTCCAATATCCTCCTGGTCCTCGGCTGCTGTTTCGTCGCCGGTGGCATCCACAATACTCGGACAGGTACTGCAAGCAACATTGAACAACGCTTCAACGCAACCGTAGCATCGACCATGTCCTCTTTGATGGCAGTTGCCTCCGCATCCCTGATTATCCCAGCCACGGTATGCTAGATTCCACGTCCCATATGCCCGAATTTGCTGACATGATACGAACAGCTTTATGCGGTCCTCTCGAAATCCACTGAGAGCTCACAAGAGGGTGTCCTGATTCTTTCGCACGGCACATCCATTGTTCTGCTGATCCTCTATGTCCTCTATCTTATTTTCCAACTGAAAACACACGCCGAACTCTTCGATGCCGAAAATGCAGCTAACGGCGACGACGATGAGGAAGAAGAGGCACAAATGACTCCCTGGGCGGCCGCCTTTGTTCTTGTGGGAGTCACCATCGCCGTAGCCATCTGTGCTGAATATCTCGTTGACAGCATCGATTCGCTTGTGCAAACCGCGCACATCAGCAAGACCTTCATTGGTCTTATTCTGCTCCCAATTGTAGGAAACGCAGCAGAGCATGTCACTGCTGTCGTCGTTGCCCTGAAGGACAAGATGGATCTCGCAATGGGCGTGGCAATCGGATCATCGATGCAAATTGCTTTGCTTGTGACACCTTTCTTGGTGGTGCTGGGATGGATCATCGATCAGCCTATGACGCTGAACTTTGAGACCTTCGAGACGGTCATTTTCTTCGTCAGTGTGCTGGTCGTGACGTACGTCATCCAGGATGGAAAGAGTAACTACCTGGAGGGTGCTATGGTATGTTTTTCCCGTCTTGTGTTTAACAAGCCTCTGCTCTGCCGCCTGTAAAAGGGAGGCTTGGATTAGTTTATTGCTGACACGATGAAACTACAGCTTCTGGGTCTTTACATCATCATTGCTATTGCATTTCTCGTTTATCCAGACGACGCCGGAACTTCGCCTGACCTCGTCCTTGCAGCTCGGAACTTGATTGGTGTTTGAGTAGGTTGCTTTAACAAAGAAGGGGCCAGGATATATGGAATCCATGGGGCGCAGGCTAAGAAAATACAATGTGGAGGGCTTGGGGTTGGAGTCTGGTCTGGCAAGTAGGTGATGGCTGCGGCCGTGGCAACAGGCGTTTCGCAACGGGGCCTCCGGGTTTGGTCATGAGAAAAGGGGGCTATCTGAAAGCACGGATTGCGGTCTTGTTCATAGCTGTGCACACCGAAACTGTATCCTTATTGTCAACCAGAATCTTCAAATCAACCAAAGACTGGATCCAATTTGTACACGCAGAAAAAAATTATACAGGACCTCAACAGCACTTCACGCCTAGCCAAGTACTCAAACGCCAATGCCATAGAATTTTGCAAAAGACAAAGCCACACCATGGTATCTCAGCGTAAAGACAAAGCCAACCCAATCCTAACCCATCATTGCTCCAGCCCATCCTTCGAACTAGCCCGCGACAGCGCCGCTTGTTTCACATTCCAATTACTTACGTCTGGAGGACCAAGCCTTGCTCCTTGCCTCCGCTTTCTTTTGCCTGCCAATTTCTGCTGCAATTTCTGCGTTCGCTTTGCCCTTGCTTCTTCTTCAGCCAACTCTGCTCTCGTCTGCCATTTCAGAGGCTGTTTTGAGGGCAATGCTGGAGACTGCTCCGTAGATTGAGATGGAGACGATTGACTCTCGTCACGAGCAGCGAGTTGCGCTTCGGCGTCTCCTATCTTAACCCGCTTGTAGCCTCCATCACTCTGCTCGGACACCGCGGCAGGGCGGGAACTCGAGCAGCGGTAACAACTGGTCTTGGAGGCGAAGTTATGGTGCCCGCAGTTATCGCAAAGCCAGTCCCCATGACGAAAAGTTGCTGGTTTCGTAACCGAGTCAGACCGGCTGTTGTACCGAGGAGCAGTTGCTCCGTCGCGCTGCTTTCGTTCTTGTCTTCCGTAGCTCTTCTGATCCACCTTGGCTGTTGCCGTGGGACGAGCAGCAGAGCAACGGTAGCAGCTGGGTTTTCTGCGGAAGTTGTGGTGGCCACAGCCTTCTGTGCCACATATCCAGTCGCCAGGAGCAAATGCAACGGAATTCTTGACGCGATCAGCGTCGCAAGAATAACACTTCGTGCGAGTCGCGAAATTATGAAAGCCACAACCTTGACAACTCCAGTCTCCATTGCGGATGGTGCCATATTTTTGTTGTGCTGCATAACGCGCAGAGCCGCATTGGGAACAGCTGGTTCTCCTTGGAAGGTTGATTTGGTCGCAACCGTCCATATTACACTTCCAGTCTTCGGGAGCGGTCTGCGGCTCCTCACTGCCCCCCTGCTGCCATTTTCGACTATTGCTCTCATGGCCATTCCGTTTGTCCCTTTCCAGATCCTTCTCACCGTGTTTGTCAGGGGCGTAGTTCTTCCTGCGCTTGGCGGGCTTCTCTTCTTCTTCTGCGATGTACTCCTCGGCTTCTCTCCGACACTCTTCCTCATCCTCTGGACTAACAATCCACGGTTTCGTGAGAAACTGCTGCCTGAAAGTCTCAAGCTTGTACCAACAAACCACTTCTTCATTCGTAGTAATGGCATCGAGACTTTTAATCCTAACTTGTCTGCTCCTGAAGGGCATCCGGTCATAATATCCAATGGCGCCCCTGATTTTGACCACTGCGCCGACATCGATATGCGAGACCTTGAGCGGTACTTCTTCCGATGCTGTCGGTTCTGGGGGAGGCTGTTGGATAAGTTTGGTGCTTCTGTCCTTGTCCCTTTTTATGCCATTCTGTACAGCCTGACCGCCAACCACGTTCGCAGGAGGAATGTAATCGGCATCTAAACACGTAGCTTCAATGGTGGATCCAGAGCTGTCATCGATGGTAAAGACAACCCGCCGATTCACCATTTGCTCCTTAAGTTTGACCGGGAATTCATCTCTTCCCACCACAACGCCAGTTATCAAAATCCATTTTATTGGATGATTGATATGAAAGTGATACTCATCAGAGATAGAGCGATGCCGAGTGAGCGCGAGTACGGTCGCGATATGCATTGGAACCCATTTGTGGAGCACGGGGGAGAGATCAAATGTGTAGGCTGGATATATCCTTGGTTCTTCGGTCGCAGGTTCGGCGTTCTCTTCATGGTCTTTGCCGGAGCAGTCTGAGGAGTCGATTTCAGCTTTCTTGGGAAGGATTGTGTTTTTTATCGAGGAGGCTTGTGGTGGGGCAGCGGAAGAAGCGGTTCCAGGATCCTTTTTGACCTTGGTGTACTTCTGCCATGGAGACGACTGTACTATATTGTCTTCATCGCCTTCCTCTTCGTCGCCTTCCTCGCATAGTGAAGGGTTTCCAGTAGTAACCTTGACACCGGTGTATTTCTGCCATGGTGAGGAAGAGGGCAATGCGTCACTGTCGTCGCGCTTATGGGGAGATGGCGAGACATGTTTGACGGCGGTGTATTTTTGCCAGGGCGAGGACGGCAATTCGTTGCCGTCGTTGCCATCGTTGCTCTGGTGGGAGGATTGGAGTTCAGCATTATCTGCTGCATCGGGTTCGTAGTCGAGGGAAGGGAGGTCCAGCTGCGATGCGATGTTCGGGGGCGATGAAGGCAATGTCATGGCATGGTTGCTTTGCGCTTGTCGGGCTTCGCCTTGGTCGACGCCGCTGGACAAAGATTTGCGTTGTGTGCACCGCTCCTTTCGCGGATGATGCGAGCGAGCACCTTGCTCGCGGCTAGGAATGCGCTGTCGCAACCTTGTCGCAGTCGCGAATTGTAAAGGTGGCTGGCCGAGATTCGTTGTTGTTGACAGACGCATGTCGTGCGACCTGCAGCCTGCAGGAACGGCCGCCTCAATGCAGCGCGATGTCATGCGCCAGATTCAGGACTTTCGAGACGAGGGCCCAGAATTGGTTGCTTTTTTGTTGATTTTCTTTTGTTATGCAGCATGCTGGCTTTTTGGCCGGCTTCTACCTTAATGGATGGAAGGCTGATGCTGCTCACAGTCTGCCTCTCTCGCAATCTTCACTCTTCGAAGTTTCGTACAGCTTCAAGTTACAACATGTTCATCAGTCTCTAGGTGATTCGACGGATACATCAAGAGAACAAGAAACTATCATGTATTGAATTCTGACCTTTGCAGGCAGGCTAATCGTTCAGTGTTCAAGTAACACCCAAGTGATATAGGAGCCATCATGTCAGCAGTTCCCGTAGGCCCCTTCGATTTTCCCAATCACGCTGCCGCCCACCACCCAGTGATGAGAAGACCAGAGATGGGACGATTATGGAACACCAAGCTCTGCCTTTCTAGTCAGGACTCAAGTTCGCCGACCAGGTCGGGGAGTCCAGCACTCACGCTGCTTCTACTTCAAAATATATACAGTATGAATTCGGAACAAACGCCCAATCAAGGCAAAGCCTGCACGACAAACTGCTCGGTGTGAGCTTTGTACAATGAAGATGTATCAAGGATCGCTCCGGTGTCCGACTCGATGAAGTTGACTTCCAAGTTGTTCTCATCCACAAACGTCACCTGCGCATAGCTGTAGGAATCGGCATACGCAAACTGATTGTACGAGACATTCGTGCCAACATCGGTCAGTCCCTCGATATTGCCAGCACCGCCAGCGATGATGTACATAGGCGCCGTGGGATTGTTGTAGCCAGCGGCATCCGCTGTGCCGTTGTATGTGGGCAAGAATCGCTGCGAGTTGTGCACGTGGCCGAACATGGCCAGATCCACGCCGTACTTGTAGAAGATGTTCTCAAAGGCTTCTTTACACTGGGTACATGCAGTGTCGGCGGCGCCGGTCGTGTACCAAGGGCGATGTCCACCCACAACGAGCCACGGGGTCACGGCACGATCCACAGAGGCCAAGTCGGCTTCGAGGAACTCGATTTGCTGGTTCGTAAAACCAAATGGTCCGCCGTTGAGGTGGGCAGAGCCACCTGGGCCATCAGGGGCATTCGTGAAGTCAGTCTCTGTGTCGAACATCGTGACATGCACCATGCCATACTCGAAAGAGTACCAGAATGGAGGGTTGGCTAGCTGCTGAGCCTTGTTCGCACTAATAGTGGCAGTCTGGTTCGAAGACGTAGATGTAAAAGCGGTGGGCATGGTTTGGCCGAAACGATTCATGAAGTCTGTGAAGTTTTTCTGACCAGCAGGGCAGAAACCACTTGTGAAGTCGATTTCCGTACAGTCAGCCTCATGATTTCCTGGGCTGGCCATGTAAGGCTTGCTGCCTGCAATGGGGGCCAGTTGATCGTAAAAGTTTTCGAGGATGGCCTCGTAGGCTGCCTCTCCGCTGAACAAATTGTCAAGTGTGAGAAACCAGTCATCGGCGTACGCAAAGTCGCCGGGATGAACGACAATCTCGTACTGGTCGAAATTATCCGCAAGCCTGCCAATAGTTGTGTGATTCAACGATGGAGCGACCGTAGGGATTTCTCGTTTTCTGGACATATCTCCGTCGATAGTGTAGCCGTTTTCTCCGTAAACGCCCAAATCAATAACAACACTCATCGTAAACGAGGTTTTGTCGCCAGCAGTCCGAGGGGTGAAGAACTCGGTGACGCTAGAGTTGGTCGACACAATCTTGTAGTAATAAGTGGTCGCGGGCGTCAGGCCGGTAAGAGTCACAGCATTCGTGTAAGTACGAGAGCTGCTGTACGTATCTGAGGTTTCCGAGCAGACATTCGACGAGAGATTAGTACTGGAAGTACCGTACTGAACACATGATGAGTTCAGTTTCTCGTATGTGTTCCATCCCACAGAAACCTCTGAAGTTCCCAGACGTTAGCACAATAGCCTGGACAGGTGCAAAGCCGGACGGCCTACCATTGGCGCCCTTCACGGCAAGACGCTGCTGGAAAGGGGTCGTCAAGTCTGAGGGGATGGGCGGATAGTTGACGATGGCTAGAGCACCAGCAACCAAGAGAGGCACTCCCTTGAGGCTGGAAAAGGCGACCATGTTGACAGAGATTGCGACTATCCTTCACAACAACACTTTCAAAGTAAACTGACGACGGCAACGTCTATGATATGTAGCTTAGGGATGCAGGCTGACGGAACCACGTGCTCGGCGAAGCACTCATGATAGATGGGATTTGGACTGGAGAAGAGATGGATGGGATTCGGAACAGAGCCGACTGGACGTTTGATGTATTAGCAGGCCACATCAGGCCGTGGGCAGGTGCCATGGCATCCATAATCCAGGGCAAGAGCCAGTAAGCTGGTGCAGTGGTGGTGACAGCTCGGTCGGTGATTTTCAGCGTTGTGACCTCCCTTTTCTGGATAGTGGCTGTAAGATTTCGGGAGGCGCCCGGCAGATCAAGTCTTGAACCCATATTGAATTGCTCTCCTGCACGTGTGCTTTCCTTCGCTCGTGGAGCAACGATTGGGTAGCCGCGGCCAGTGAGACGTTCAATTGAACAATCTCGACGTCGGCCTTCTTCAGAAAGAGGCATGCTCCCGTCCCGACACCGCTCTGCAAATTAAACGGGGGACGTCACGCGGCCGCATCCTGGATAATTCAAGCAATTAGTAATATTCCTAGTAATACAGAGTATTTCTGATCATCAAGATGCGGTATTGAAGTGGAAATACAAACTACTTAAAGCTGTCCGAAGATCGATGTTCGACGGTGGTGGCGCGCCGGCGTCCAAGTAGTAGACGAGCAGCCACAAGCCTCTTCCCACGTGCATCGTTGGCGTCTTTGGCGCCCGGGAGGGCTAGAAGCCGTTGCGGGCTTGACATCTGCTGGCGTCAAGCCTTGTTGCGTACGGCCTTTCTTCAAGGACAACTTGATATAGAAAACTTGGATGTTCAAATCAACCCTTCACATTGCCCAAGGCTATATCATGGCCCCTAGGTACTTATCGATGTATGCGCGGGATAAGCTTTGCCAAGACAGTCTCTGCACTCAATGTATGTGGCACAAATATTGAATGCCGGCCCCCATTCGCACAAGCAGCTGCGTGAAATCTTCGTGTCTGCTCCCTTCGTGAGTTGTCGCACATCTCCTTCTCCTCCCTGTGCCCGTCAGCAGCACCCGACCACTTGTTTTTCTTCCAATATGCAACAAACATGACTTGGGAATCATGTTGCAATTGCTGTTTCTTCTCCTCCCGATCGCCGTCACTCTCGCTCAGTATCCTCCCGTGTCACATCTGAAAACAATCACCTCTCCCGTCGATGGCAATATTACCATTTCCTACACCACTCCTACACCGGGGACCTGCACTACCGTTTTTGATACCCAGGACCAGTATACCGGATGGGTCCACATACCTGGCGACTACCCGACCAATACCTTCTTTTGGTTCATAGCAGCTCGCGATCCGACCGAACAGCTGACGGTATGGCTCAATGGAGGGCCAGGCTCCAGTTCCATGATCGGCATGTTCACCGAGAACGGTCCCTGCGAAACTGTTGAGATATCAGACGGCCTGCTCGGGACAATTGCGCGGGAATGGGGCTGGGACAGAGGCAGCAACATGCTTTACATCGACCAGGTGCGCTGCTGACATCGCGGTTCAGCCCATCACGATTGCTAACATCTTTCAGCCTAATCAGGTGGGCTTTTCCTACGATACGCCGACAAATTGCTCCCTCGATCTCCTGACATCGAATCTCTACACTCCCGAGCAAAAACTCCCTACGTCTCAGCCAGCTGATACCTTTCTCAACGGCACATTCAGCTCCTTGAACGTCAACAATACAGCAAATACGACAGAAACCGCTGGTTTGGCGATTTGGCACATGCTCCAAGGCTTCCTAGGCGCCTTTCCCCAGTATAGTCCCTCGAATGTCACGAATTCATCCACCGTCGGCGTCAATCTATTCGCTGAGAGTTATGGGGGGAAGTACGGGCCGGAATTCGCGACTATATGGGAAGAAATGAACCGGAAACGTTCCAATGGCACAGTATCTCCGAGCGGGACTCTAGACATCAAGCTCACTTCATTGGGGATCATTAATGGCTGTGTTGATGACCTGATCCAGGCCCCTTTCTACCCCATCATGGCAAATCACAACTCCTACGGCCTAGAGGCCATAAACCCGACGCTGGCGAGCCTGGCAAATGCCAGTTTCTATAGTCCCGGGGGCTGCAAAGACCTCATTATTCAATGCAGAGCTGCTGTCGCCGCCCAGGATCCAAACAATGAAGGCGATGTGTCGACTGTCAACTCTATATGCTCCTCGGCGCAGAGCAGCTGTTCGACTAACGTATTGGAGCCATACTACTCAGCTGGCAGGAGCGTGTATGACATTGCCCACTTCACCCCTGATCCATTCCCGCCCAGTACTTATCTCGAGTACCTGAACAGCGCCGCCTTTCTCTCCTCCATCGGCTCCCCCGTAAACTACACCGAATCCAACAACCAGGTCCTAGAAGCCTTCACATCCACGGGTGACTACGAGCGGCAGTCCTACGTCCCCGCCATCGCCGCGCTCCTGGACATGGGCATCCGCGTCGGCTTGATCTACGGTGACCGCGACTACATCTGTAACTGGTACGGTGGCGAAGCCATATCCCTTGCCGTCGCCGCCAACGCCTCTGGCAGCTACAAAACGCGCTTCCCGGCCGCCGGCTACGCGCCCATAATCACCAATTCCACGTACATCGGCGGTGCCGTGCGGCAATATGGCAACCTCTCATTCAGCCGCATCTACGAAGCTGGTCACTCTGTGCCTTCCTACCAGCCTGAAACAGCCTTCCAAGTCTTCGCCCGCATCATCATGGGCACCAGCATCAGCACAGGAGCGTCCATAAACCTCTCCTCCTACAACACAAGCGGACCGCTGAACTCCACAGCCACAAACTCGCTCCCCTCATCGCCCAGCCCGACTTGCTGGCTGCGAAATATCCCCAACGGCTGTACGGAAGAGCAGGTTGAGATGATCAAGAAAGGCGAGGGAGTCATCATCAATGGCGTACTGTATGATGCGAGTTCGGATTGGAGTAGCCCGACAAGTACCCCTACGCCGACGGTAGTGGTCACGGTAGTTCAAACGAGCTTCGGAGATGCGACGACGACCGTGACGAGGACTGAGGACTTTACGGGACTATATACGGCGACGGCGACGCCAACTTCAGGCGCCACTGCATCGCGATTTGCTGCCCAACGCTTGTGGGTCGGCTATGTTGGAGTATTGATGGCTTGTCTTGTGGCCTAGAGAGTGTATACGTCGGGTTTTGGCGTTGTTCATCGGAAATGGCATCCCAATTATATTGGAGGCGTATGAGTGTGTGAGACTAAATGGCTGTTTGGAGAAGGGCGTATTATACCCATCTTGGAGTTCGGGGTGTACAAAAGGCGTGGGGAATGATTTCTCAAGGAACCACAAAACTTGGACTCGCTATCGCGAGTATGGTGCAGTTAGAGCATTTACGCACTGCAGCTGTAGTTCATTATGAGTCTATGGTATGGCACAGTGGGCACATCTGCATTTGATGCTTTGGGAATCTAAAGCCATAATTGAGGGTATTGAAACCGCCTCTCCTACCCCTTCTCAGGAGAGAGGGCGTCAGCAACTAAGGGTATTTTCTTCAACCTTTGGAACCGCTAAGCCTTGTGGGGGCAAGAGAATTGGCTGCGATTTGTCCGAATTAAATAATAGAAATTTAATTTGATCTCTTATACCCCACAACGTGCCTACTTGGTTACCAAATAAGGCCTTTTGGCTACCAGATAAGGAATTTCAAAAGTTAAAGAAAATACCCTAAGTCGCTGACACCCTCTTTCCTCGGAAGGTGCGGGGAGGAAAGGCGGTTTCAATACCCTCAATTAGGTTATGAGTTGATATGAAGCTTTCATTTTCTCGCATCGCACGATTCCTTGGCGTCTTTCCAACGCAAATTCATCTGTAATATATTCCCGACCTAACTATTCACTGCCTTTTACCACGACGGGAAAGGCCTGATATGGCTTTTGAACTCGTAATATCAGAGTCCGCCCCGATGTCCCTCCCTTTGCCTCTAATGTAACAGAGCGGGATAAGCAAAGTCGTATTGATCAGCCATATGGGGAAGAAGATGAAGAGCAGCGTCCGCAAGTTGCGTAGGAGAAAGTATGCATCCAGGCCACACTTGTCAATAATCTCGCGATCTGAGAATCGAAAAAGATCGCGAGGGACTCCCAGACCCAGAAAGCTTGAAAAAGGAGGCGCGGTTTGTTGGCGTTCGGGAATCATCCCTTTCAGGGTCTGCTATACATAACCATGGCAAAGATAGGGACTTACTAGATCCAAGGAGTGTCCTTTCTGAAAATCATGAAGAATAGGAGACAAAAGCCAAAGAAAACACAAGCCGTGATCATAGAGTAGCCGAGGGAATCCAGACCTTCACCAGATAAACTCTGGCCAGGGGGCGTAACGGGGATGGGGATTGGGTCGAGCAGTCCATGGTGAGGGAGATCTTGCGGATGGACGACTCAACCTGCAAGGAAATGGACGGAAAGGGTAGTGAGGGGGGCGGACAAGGCGAGGGAGCGTGTGGAATCAAACCTCTACTCTTCTGCCCGCTCTTCCGCATCTGGACTACCCACAGTCGCCTCATCCTCCTCCGACGTCACGCCCACACCCGTATCAGGGAGGGCAATTTTGTATTGCCAGGGCGTGATTGTCAGTTCCAGGCGGTCCGCGACCACACTGTGGCACTCGAGCGGGTGTGAGCCAGCCGTCATGGATGCGCAACAGCAAGCAAGCTCGGAGACACTGGTTTTGTAGAAGTGCTGGCTGACCTTGAAGTCGACACAGCACTTCTGCCACTTGCGGCGCTCGACTCGGGCTTTGCTGAGGTCGCGGGCCTTCAACATCCTGTTGAGAATTGCGCGGTAGCGCGGTTTACCGGGCTGTGCGCCTCTCGGAGACTGGGATAATTAGCCAATATTCTCACAAAACAAATGGTGAATGGTGCGAGAAGACTTGAAAATATCAGATCTACAGCCTTGTCAAAGGCGATATCATCAATACCAACGTGTGGCTATGTTGACCGTCGTGATAAATTGATCATCATGTAAGGATAAGCAAAAGAAATCAGGCTTTGGGATCATACCTTTTGCCTAGGGTCTGCACAACCAATTTCACCACGACACAGTGCGCATTCCCAAGCCGTCGTAGGCCTTGACCTTTCCGTCATCTTCCGTTGGCTCTTCCAACGCTGGCTCAGGGGAGCAAGGATGGCCTTTGGTTCCGAACGGACGAGAATTCGCGAGATCAGCGAGAGAGCTGTGGATTGAAGACTTCAGACAAGACAAGGCAACTCGGCCTTCTGGAGGATCAGGCGTAGCATATTTAGTCCATCAGAGCAAACGACTGGAGTCCAAGTGTTAGCCTGGTCCCCACTAAATTTTACTTCTGCTCAGTACAGGATGCGCGCATTCAGTTAGGACAGTCTCGTCTTTGCCCAGGGCTTGGACATATGCTTGTCATTTGTCGGTCAAGATCATCAAAATGCTTCGGTCACACCGAGGGAAAGAAATGGTTGACTTACCCCTGGAATGAGTTTAATCTGGAGATGTCATCAGACACCCGACGAAGACCTCGAGAGCAACCTAGCAGATCTGCGAGTGGTTAGCGACCGACCAACAACTTTGTTCCATGTAGAAGAGGCAGAAGGTTGAGATCAGATTGGCATGAATGGTTAAATTTTGTTTGTGTCAACAACGGTGTTACCCGAATCAGACTCGTCATCTAAAATGCTCATCACGGTAGAATTGAGAAGGGTGCGAGGGCATGGAAACCTACCAAAAGAGTGACGTGTGTCGCGCAGAATGAGGAGCAACGCTCTGGCGGATTGAGGATACTCGGCGACGACGACGGGAAAAGGTCGCTTGTCGCAGGTGGATGTGCGAAGGCGGCCGAGAGCAAGCGATAGCGCAGTATCGATCGATCCCCAATCCAACAGCTCAAGTCTGCCTCGGCATCTGTCCATCACCATGAGCTTGAGTCCCGCGATAAATGTATGTATGTAGTATCGGTGTGACATTCAATCAGTGGACGAGGTTTTCTAGGCCTGTCGCAAAATGGCGTCTCGTCAAGTAATTTCGGAGCCCAGTGCCATTTCATCATGTTGTGTTGCGAATATTCGTGGGTCGGGGAGAGGATCAATGCCGTACCTATTAGATAAATATCCAGCCTGGAGCAGTCAGCAACGGTGCCACTTCAAGAAAGCGCACAAGAGAAAAGGCAGATTGCGAGGTAGCTCAGAAATAGCCATTTGATTTCGTCGAGGACCTTTTGGGTCTCAGTCGGTAATTTCCAGCTGTGCAAGCACAACAAATGTTCATCACAGGTACCGGGGATTGAAGAAGAAGAAATGGGTGGAGCTCACCTTTGAAGAATCTGGAAGTGCGCCGAGGTCGCGTCTGACTGGCCAGCAGCCGCAGCAGCAGCAACATCATGGCAGTGATAGTGATGGCAGCAAGAAGCTTCTGCAATGAATGGTCAGCCAAGGCCATGCAGAGATGGTGTCGAAGCAGAGCCAGATCGTGTGTTGCTCAGACTGACGTGCGTACGTTAAGTTTCATTCCCCGAGAGGTCAAAGACTCTAGTTTGTTTGGGCGTGTGATTGTCATCATAGCAGGATGGGACCGGGTAAGGAAGAGGCATTACTCACAGTATTTGATGGGGTGTGGCTGCGTTGAACAGCGGCGAGGCGTTGTTCACATCGTGAGAATTGTTTTCTCGAGGATGTGCGAGTTTGAAGTTTTGGTGCAGCTCTCGGTTTTTTTTTAAGTCGGCACCAGCCGCTAGAGCCCAAAGCGCAGTAGCGCAGTCGACTAGGGCACGTCGCGCCTGAGGCTCCTTGTGCATTGACGCCAGGCCAACACACCAGACGTCACTCGAATCTAGGTATGTACCTACATGTATTTTGAAGTGCTTAGAGCTCTCCACAAAGTGCAACTCGGCCGAGATGATTTGCTGCGTGCTGGTCGGCGTTCCTACCATACATCATGCACTCGATCCAAAAAAGCAAAAGCAACGCTGGTGCGCTATGACAACGCCTATACGGAGAATCACTCTACCGCCCACACAACTCGTCTATTCCGGGAACATGCTGGAAAGTAGCTCGTTGATGCCGGCTGCTCGAGAGTGCTTTGCCCCTGTCCGGCCTGAGCCGGTCTCGACCCTTCTTCCCGCCATCATCAGACTCCCGTCGCCAGCTGCAGGAGCCGGTAAATCCTCGTGGACGTCGACGTGATTGACCAATCCTGCGCGCAGTCGTCCTCCTTTCTGCCGGGCGTCGATGGCGGGGCATGTCTTACGCACGCGGGGTGAAGTCTCTCGCCCCAGCAAGACACAGGTCCCCCAGGAACGAGCCTAGCACCGAGGCAGCCAAGACGGTGAGCAAGGGCGAACCGCTCTACCATGGTCCAAAGACCGTGTGATGCAAGCCCTTTTTCTGTTCATATACTCCTCCTTTTCCTCGTGCACAGACTGCATGTGCCACAGCTGCTCAGTCTCCCATACTCGGCGTCTAGATCGAGTAGTAAGGACTGCTAGTCAGGACAAGCTACGTCAGAGAAGCGCTCTCAAGCATACCGAGCTCCACACTTCAGCCTCTCCGCATATGCCCGGCTCGTGATACGTTTATACTGTTGATCTGCTGCTGGAAAGATTGGGTCCATCCTGTATTAAAACTGAGGCCGTGAGCCCCAAACGTTGCTGTCACTTTCTCCCAATTCCATCTCACTACTATCACACTTCACCCATCACTCAAAATGGCGACCAACGGCGAAGCTCCTCCTCCTGTCTCGCAAGAGGCGATCAACACCAACATTGTCACCCTGACCCGATTCCTGACTGAAGAACAAGCCAAGCACCGCGAGGCCACGGGAGATTTCACGTATGCTTCCATCCCATCTCAAGGACGAAGCCCTTAACTGACGTCACTCATAGACTCCTTTGCCACGCCCTCCAATTCTCCTTCAAGTCCATCGCCTACTACATTCGCCGCGCCTCCCTCATCAACCTTACTGGGCTTGCCGGCTCCTCAAACACCACCGGAGATGAGCAGAAGAAGCTCGATGTTATTGGTAATGACCTGTTCATAGCCGCCATGCGCTCTTCAGGCAAGTGTGCCGTGGTTGTGTCCGAAGAAGAGGAAAACGCCATCTTCTTTCCCAACGAGAACAAGAAAGCTCGGTACGCAGTGGCATGTGATCCAATCGATGGATCGTCAAACCTGGATGCTGGTGTTTCCGTGGGCACGATCTTCGGAATCCACAAGCTGGCCGACGACAGCACTGGCACAAAAGAAGACTTACTTAAGCCAGGTACCGAGCTGATTGCTTCCGGCTTTACCATGTATGGTGCGAGTGCGCAGCTCGTCATTACAATGAAGGAGGGCACTGTCAACGGCTTCACGCTGGACAGTTCTCTGGGCGAGTTCATTCTCACTCATCCTGATATGCGGATACCCAAGTCACGAGCGATCTACTCGGTTAACGAGGGAAACTCATTATACTGGGAGGACCATGTCAAGGAGTACTTTGACTCGTTGAAGTACCCACAAGAAGGCGGCAAGCCTTACAGCGCAAGATATATCGGTAGTATGGTTGCTGATGCTTACCGAACCCTGCTCTATGGCGGTATCTTTGCCTACCCAGCGGACAAGAAGAGTCCAAAGGGAAAGTTGCGTATTCTCTACGAATGTGCTCCAATGGCTCAGGTTTTTGAGAACGGTACGTGTCATTACCTGCCCTTGTTGTCTGAGTGAACGCCTATTGACAACACACAGCGGGTGGACAAGCGTTAAATAGCAAGATGGAGCGCATGATGGAGGTCGTGCCTGAGCACATCCACGACCGATCTGGAATTTTTATGGGAAGCTGGGATGAGATGGAGAAGGTCAAGGCGGTGCATGCGAAGCACCAGAAGAAATAGGAGGTTCACACAGGCTAGTTTATCGCATTCAGCGTTCCATGGAGGTTAGCCTACAGGAACACTGACAAGCTTCAGCTAAGACCACACATGATTATCCATGTCACATGCGAACCGCACTGCGATCTGTGTACTGTCCAGTCCCTCATCCGTCTCTAGTACCAGTCTCCATATCCGTGCGGCCAAAAGGATGAACTCTAAGCCACACGGGTCGCGGGGTAGATCCAGACTAAAGTGTCACGAGTATGTAGGTACAAGTTACAATTCTTGTTGCCTATCCCCAATCAACAGGAAGTAGTACAATAACCCCAAGTCCTTCCGTACTCCAATAAAATACGGCCTCCCAGTACTCAACAGTCACCCTTTCTCGTCAAGCTCCCCATACAAATCTAGCACAATCGCAACCATGTCTCACTCTCACCAGCACCCCGACCCTCAAAACCTCCAATCCACCTCCCTCCGCGACCTACAAGCGCCCCTCAAAGCCCAGTACAAAAATGACCCCTCTTCAGCTCGCATCACCCTCTCCAGCACCGGCACGCTCGACGGCCCCAGCATCTCTTGCAAGCTCCCATCCGGCACCGCCGCCTCCCGCATCGCGGGTCTACATCCCCTCGCCGGCGGTCCATCCGCTTCCCTCTCCTCCCAGCTCTGTTCCGGCGACATGCTCCTGGAGGCGCTCGTAGCCTGCGCCGGCGTAACGCTCAAAGCAGTCGCCAATTCGCTTTCCATCCCGATCCGGAAAGGCGAAGTGCGGGCAGAAGGAGATCTGGATTTTCGCGGCACGTTGGGAGTTGATAGGGAGGCGAAGGTGGGGTTTACTGACGTGAGGGTGTTTTTTGAGGTGGATTTGGGGGATGAGGAGATGGAGGATGAGGAGAGGGAGGAGTTGGATGGGAAGTTGGAGACGTTGCTTAAGTTGACGGAGAGGTATTGTGTGGTGTTGCAGACTATTAAGGGGGGCACAATGGTAAGGAGTCGAATTGCCAGGTCTTTTGGACAGGGGAATTGAAGAAGGCTTAAGGGGTGTTGGCCGGGTGGATGCATGCTATGGCTAATTCAAGTACAAACTTGTGTTCACGAAGACAGCACTGAGAGAAAAATCTGGCTTATCTGCGACTTGTATTTGCGAATGAGCTGGTGGTTTGTAAAGACGATGCTTCGTCTTTCATCGCAGGAATATTCAAGCTTAAAATCCATGTTCGTGAACGCCACCCATTTGCCCCTTAATTGTACCCTAACCCCTATCCATGCTGCATCCCGCTATATGTATGCCCAGAGGATAGATGCCAGGTCCCGAACTCCCCTTGAAAATATGCAAACGCCCCGCCTGTGCTATTTCAGCCCTCATAAATTCAAGAATCCCCAGGCATACTTCAGTGCTTTGTGCGCTTGGACGAGCGGGTTCCCTCGGGTCCGTTCCTGGCATCGAAGGCTGCCTTGTGGGCTTTGACCTTCTCAGCGGCGCGTTGGAATTCTTCTTCCGACGGCTCGTTTTCGAACTTCAAGTCATCGAATCCCTCGAACTCATCCTCTTCGAGTTCCTCGGCCTCGCCTTTCTTGTTTGCCTTCTTTGCTTCCTTCTCGGTCTTGAGTTTGCGCTTCTTCGAGACAGACCGATCCTTCTTCGGTTTGGGGGCGTACTTGGCCTCGAGTTGGGCCATGAAGTCCTGATGTTTGTCGCGACTCTTTCCCAAGATCAGCGCCTGCAGGTCTGCTTCTGCGTCGGCCTTCTTGCTGCCCTTCTTGCCCTGTTTCTTGCCGAACAGCTTGTCATGAACGCCCAGCTCCTTTGCGTACTCCTCAGCCTCTGCTGCCTCAGACTTGGCAGCTTTCACACGAGCGTCCCTTGCCTTCTTCGTCTCCTTGACGTAACGCTTGTAAGGCTCCACTTTCTTGTCCTTGATCGCGGCATCGATGATCTTGCGGAAACGCTCGTCGTCCTCCAATACATTGCTCAGCATGACCACTTCGTAGATCATATCCATGTCACCCTGATGAGAGGAGTAGGCCTCCAGAAGGTCGTTCTTCTCTTGTTCCGATCCTTTGTATTCGTGGGCGAACTTCTCGATTTCTTCGGAGATGACCTCTTTGAACTGCTGGCTGTAGTATTCGGACCAGTTAAATCCATCGCTGTCAGCGAGGCTCTCGGACGTGGAGCCGGTCTTGTCGAAACGCTCGCGGCGCACCGGATCGCTGAGGATGGCATAGGCAAAGGCGATCTTCTGGAAGCTTTCATGGGCGGTGTTCTTCAGGTGCTCTTCGACCTTGTCTGGGACGGAGCATCAGCAAGATGTTTCAGTTGGGAGAGTGTCCAATTTTACCTGGGTGGTGCTTGAGAGCGAGGCGGTAGTAGGCCTTCTTCACTTCAGCAGCGGTCGCGGTTTTGGGGATATCAAGGACGTCATAGGGGTTGATGTTCGGCTGGGGAAGCTCGTTTTCGAGATCGCTATCGACGTCCTCGCCGTGTGAAGACATCTTCTTGGGGCTTCTTGGGAGATGTTGGGGGAGGATGAGTTGGGTGTGTAGTAGATGTGACGCGTTCGAGGAAGGAGGACGCGACGAGACTTATATCGCGGCAGAAGCTCGGCGCTGCGGCAGAACAGGTTGACTTCAGCCACCACACATTGACCAAAGCCTCCAGCGTCAATTGATTCTCGACAATTGCATCGGATTTCATCAGCTCCCATGGAAGGCAAGCAACCGGCTATGGTGGAGGCTGGCAACCACCGAGGCTACATCCAATATGCCTTGTCTCTAGCCAGACTGTCGCCGCCAAAGCCAACCAACTACCGCGTGGGAGCACTCCTTCTGGACGCCGATACAAATACCGTTCTGGCTACAGGCTACACCCTCGAGCTGGACGGAAACACGCATGCAGAGCAGTGCTGCCTCCTCAAACTGGCACACCAGCACAAGCTGCCGGAAGATGGACTGGCGGAGATCCTACCCAGAAATACGGTCCTCTACACCACGGTTGAGCCCTGCGGCAAACGGCTCAGTGGGAATCTCCCATGCGTGGAGAGAATCCTGAAGCTGGAGACGGCCATCAAGACCGTCTACGTTGGTGTCAAGGAGCCTGAGAAGTTTGTCGGTGAAAACACGGGACGCGCGAAGCTGGAGCAGGCCGGCATCCGAGTAGAGCTGGTCGAGGGCATGGAGGATGAGATACTGGCGGTAGCCACGGCCGGCCACGAGAAAGGAGCATAGTCGTTATTAATAAATGGCACGCAGATGCGAATTCGGGCTAGGGAATATGGATTTGTCAAAATCTGCGATACGGCAAGACTATATGACCCTGGTGGTACTCTCCCTCTCTGATTATTGCACACTTCTCAGGCGCGGCTGGCTGGCCGAGCCAGTCGAGTCGTCATCCATCGCGAGGCTGTCTGCTGTCATCCCAATTGACCTTTTCCTTCCCTTCAACCCGACACAAAAGTAGGAAAGGCCGAATATTCCACCATGACCGTCTTATCGACGCTTCTCCGTGCTACCGACTTCCGGAATCCTTTCTTGAAGACCCTCGTCCCGTCCGTAGCTGCAGTGTTTGCCATTCAGGGCGCTGTTGCCATCCCCTCCATTCTCGCCCAATCCGAACGTTTTTACGATCTGAGCGGCAGTCTGACATATGTTGCAACAACCGCCTTAAGCTTGTACTTGCCCACTCTTCGTGCTCGCGCCGCTGCGACCCTTGCCGGCACCCCCAAGCCAGCCTTCCCGAGTCTTCTAGCAGCTTTCAATGGCACCGGGGGCCCCAATGCTTTGAACTGGAGGCAAGTGGTGCTGAGCGCCGCTGTCTCAATCTGGGCCACCAGACGTGCGTTGCTCCTCAGCTGCCAAACCATGAAGAAGCACTAATAAGCAATAGTTGGCACCTATTTATTCCAGCGAATTATGGCAGATGGTAAAGATTCCCGCTTCGACGAGATCAAGAAGTCACCACCCAGGTTCTTAGGCGCCTTCATGGCACAGGCTACCTGGGTAACTCTCTGCCTCATGCCCGTGCTCGCCCTCAATTCCATCCCCCACACCCTCCTGTCCACGCTGCCCGCCGTCGGCATTATCGATGTCGCCGGCCTATTCCTCTACGCCGGCGGCCTGACCTTTGAAGTCCTCGCCGACCGACAGAAGAACGCCTGGGTGCAAGAAAAGAAACAAAAGAAGCACGACGAAGATTTCCTCACTCGCGGCCTGTGGAGCAAATCCCGACATCCCAACTACTTTGGCGAAAGCACCTTGTGGACAGGTATCGCGGTGGCATCTGCGGGTGTGTTGACTAGCACCGTGGGACAGGTGGGCATGGGGCTGGCAGGAACTTTCTATGGGAAGGCACTTGCTCTAGGGATGTGCGGCGTTTCTCCAGCCTTTGTGACGTTTTTGCTGTTCAAGGTTAGCGGGATTCCGTTGAGCGAGAAGAAATATGACAAGAAGTATGGGGACCGGAAAGATTATCAGGAGTGGAAGAAGAACACGCCTGTGTTTATCCCCAAGCTTTAGGCCTACTGCGTGGGGTATGCTTCTGCTTTGATGGTGCTGCAAGGCGTTGGTGAGGAGCTTGCGTTTATTGAAATCAAGAATACCAGGATCCGTTTGAGATCTGAACTCGATGTGTTGTCTGATTACAACTTGGAGCTTCTGTCAGTAAAGCTCGGTGCAAAAGACTGGCGCTCGGTTTGAAGAATGAAGACAACCTTTGACAGAACGATCGAATGGCAAGGTCAAGTCAACTTATTCTCGAGGATGACTTGGTCTTGAGGTGAGACAGCCCAGTAGTGATCAGTCTAATTTTCCTGACCAGTGACCAAGTATACATGTAGATATTTAAGAGACCGCTTGATCAACTTCGGGCCTACGTCGAACATTCTGTGATTCCGAACCTGCCAATTCCGTCCCGAGCACAACATACATACTAGAGTAGGGACCGACTCCCGACTCAACGACGTTTTCACCACTACATGTAGACTCATCTCCCATTTGCAATTGAATCACCATCACTCGCTTTGGCATGATATGCATTAAAACTTCATTTGGTTCTATTATTTCTTCGTACAGCAAGCAAATTGATATCTTCGTTGCCTCGAGCAATCTCATCGAGGTGCAAGTGAGACCCCGTGGAGAGTCCTCCGAGAAAAAAAGACGACGCACGAATAGCAATGCAAAATGCACCAAGCCAAGCCTAATGCACCTTTCGACCAATGCAGTCGGGACCTTCGTAAAGCCATAATCCTCCTCTTTCTCTCTCCGCATTAATGGTTCCAAATCAGCCAACCTATGGCTGTGGACAAACTCAGAAAAGACGAGCGACGGGTCCTGGCTTTTGCAGCCGCCCCCAGAACACCATTGTCTATGAGTAAGCCTCTCCTTGGAAACAAATGGAACCCCGACCTCCGGCCGAAGCCCGCATGACGTTCGATTTCTGGAAACCTGATGCAAGGCAACGTTGCACCTCTCAGATACCCCATGTCGCTTGTGGTGCAATTAATGTCCGATAACGGTGAAGGAAACGCTGAATTCAACAGGTGTACAGGGTATCAAGCACAGGTAGCAGAAACCTAAGAAGCAAATGTGTGCCAAGAAGGCTTGTGGTACAGTGGTTTGTGGCATTCTTGTAGAGCAGGCCAAATGGCGAACATGAGAGCAGCGCCTACTGGCCGCCAGCCCAAAGCTCATTGGCCACTCGATTCTTGTTGTCATAAGCCTCGGGTTCGGTGCTCTGAGGTCGACGGATATGAGACATGCCGTTGTAGTACATCTGTCCCATAGGCGCCGTTTGGTTGCCGTAGGGATCGGGATCGGGGTAGACGTAGTTCTGGGCCGGTCCTGGAGATTGCGCATGAGACGGAGATTGCCATCCGGCATGAGACATATGAGGGCTACCGCTGGCACTAGCTGTTTGACGCTCAGCATGTGCTGGAGGTTCGAGCACGTTTGGTGGGCCGTACATGCCTGGATGAGAAGTTGGGCGCATGCCATTGTTCATGTATGCAGCAGTGACTGGAACCTGTTGACTTGGAACCTGGTAGTCTCCCCTCAGGTGGACGGGAAGAGCAGCATTGTTCATGTAGGTGTACTCTTGTCGCTGGGGTGCCATTTGGCCCATAGGAGCCGGTGACATGGACATTTGGTGTTGACCTGGAGAGGGTGTCGATGCGGGGGATCCATGGTTTGAGGCTTGTTCACCATCGGATCGTCCTGTACGACTGGTACCGCGGTTGCTGCCGTTGCGAGTGGCAAGAGCGGCGGCTGTTGCAGCTGCAGCTTCCTCCACGGTGCCGGTATGGTGGTTCTGATGGCGAGTAAGAGTGGTGCGGCGAGTGAAGGTCTTCTGGCAATCAGCGTATGGGCACTTGTAGGGGCGTTTGCCTGAGTGGATTCTTCGGTGGCGTGCCAGAGAGCTCGAGTCACTGAAAGGCTGCCATACATGTTAGCTGAATACGATCATGGGAAGTGACATCTGATTTACCTTGCCGCAACGCTCGCACATGTGGGGCTTCTCGCCAGTGTGCACTCGAGCGTGGACTGTCAGTGCTGAACGCTGGATGAACTGTTTGCCACAGGCTTTGCCATGGTCATCGATGTAGTCACAGACGTGCGGACGGACACCACTGTGAATTCGCTCTGTGATATGGGTTAGCAGGAATTCAAAAGATTTCCATTATCAATCAACTGACCATGGCGAGCCAAGTCGCTTCTTCGAGCAAAACCCTTGCCACAGTCCTTGCAAGGGAATGCCTTCACTGCGGCTCCATCACCAGCTGTTTGTCGGGCCGATGCTCGGTTTGGGTCCTGTTGCGGCATCTGACCATTGTACGGCGCATGGTAGCCTGGGAGCATGGGGAGAGGAGATTGGCCCATAGCGGTTGGAGAGGGATATCGCATAGTCATTCGTCCATTCGCATATGAATGCTCGGAGCCATGTGGAGAGCCGGCACGTGAGCCGGCCTCTGACATGGCCTGACCGTTCGCAGCAGCCTGTAACTGCTGGCGCAGTTGCTGGTCTGGACCAGCTGCAGCGGCAGCTTCACCTTTCCTGTTCAGCATGCTGGTGAGGTCCATGCTGTAATTGTGATCGAAGTAGGAAGTGCAAGGGGATCCGGGGTTAATGAGGTCGATGGCGCTCGGATCACGCGTTCGTCCAAGATCTTGGACCTGCACGAAAGGGTGCTAAGTTGTCTTACAACAACTTGCTAAGTTGTTTCGGGAACGCGACGACGGAAGGCTTTTTGCAGAGCCTGGTCGGAAGATAATGGACTATACGAATGATGAGGCGAGGGTGGATCAAAGATTGCCAGCCTCACAACAAGTATATGGAGGAATTAGGGTATAGCTTCGCTGCAGGAAACGCGTCAGTTGGGTATCTTGAATTGTTTGCAAAGACACTGTAGCCACCGCAGGCTGCTAGCGCGGTTCCGGTTGCTTCACGCTAAGCAATTTCTTGCTTCAACACAACTGCTGCACAATGGCGAGTATGCTTACCTAGTTTGTTCAAGGACAGCGGATCGTCTGCGTGTAGATGCAATTGACTCTCTGGGTGAGACTCAAGTGGCCGTATGTGTGCGAGTAAACTGGGGCGTCTGTGTCTGGAGAGTAAACAGCAGACGCGAGGTTTGCTGCGAGATTAGATGCAGAGGTATCTCGGACTGATCGTTTGTCGCTCGGTGGCGCTGGCGAGCGTATTTCTTTTGTGGGAGCGGGCAGGATGTCCTTCGAAGACGACAAAGAACACAGCGCGCCTGGACGGGTGGCTTGGGCGGAGATGAGGGTCTCGTCGGCGGGCTGCAGTACCTGAAGCACGAGCCAGTAGTTCGTCGGGCGAGACGCGACTTGTCAATTCAGCAAGTCGAGGTTGAACGGGAGGCAGAAGATTTCGCAGTGGCCGGCAAGTAAGGTTTGCGGAGGGTGAGGGAGATGCTGGTAGTTGTGGCGGGCAGACTTGTTTGTAGTGTGCTCAGGCGACACGACTCGTAACGCAGGAATATTTTCGCGCCAGATCGAGTCAAGGCACTGTGACGGCTCTCTTGTCGAGAGGCGGCGTCAATGAGGGACAAAGTCCGGGGCCTGCGGAATAGCACGTTAGCATGGGCAGAGGAAGCAGTGTCTCGGACGATGGCCCGCGCAGAGGGGGCTATTCTGCGTGTGTTGTCGGTGTTGAAATGACGACGTGCACGTACGGGGAGAGGTCAAGCTTGGTACCGAACGGGGAGCTGGGCGGCTGGGTCGCAGCGGCTGGCTTGACAGTCTGGCAGAGGTCAGGGCGCTGTTCGGCACCAGCTTGACTGCTCGAGCGGGCACTTGAGGCAGGGAGGAGACGTACGGGTAGTGGTTGTTGCGGCAGAAGCCTGACAACAGACGGTGCGGTGAAGTGTGGTTTGGAAATTCTCGAGGTCGCACCAATGGCTCAAGGACGCTCGCTCGGCAGGGTTCGCGCTAAAAGGCTGCCTTCGCTCTGACTTTGCGAGTCCTCGACACACGCTGTCAAATGGAGGCGGCGGCAGTCTGCACGAACAAGAAGACGCGGTATTAGAATTTTCTCTTGATTTTCTCTTGTCTGGGGCCCAGGTCTGTCTAGCAGAAACAGGAGGCCGTTGCAGGATTTTCTTACCCGTGACGTGGTCGCACTGCTGGGGAATGCTCGCTGGGCCGGCGCGGCTGCTGATTGGCCTCGCGTCTGGTCGAAGGGGACGCTCAGCTTCTTGTCCGCTTTCTTGGTGTGCCTCGATGCCGGATGTCGCGGTGGGCCGGTGAACAGACGGTCCCGGGGCTGCTGGACGATGTGATGCGGTGGTCGAGCGTGCACGGCGGCGAAGGATCACTATGTTGCAATGCGAGGGGCACGGGGAGCCGTGATTCGTGATCGTGGACAGACTGCTGCGGGAAGGAGCGTCTGGATGGTGTTCTTCTAGAGAGCCGTGGGAGGGCCTTTTTCATATAGCACGGCCGGCAGCCCTTCTATATTATTGCCAGGGCCGCAATGCTAATTAGGGGACAGCCACATAGGCAGCTCGCGGCCATGACTAAAGGCCTCTAACGGGCCCCATCACGCTGTTGCGTACCTTACAGTAGCTCCTTGCCTTGTTCGGTCGCTATTTGCAATGCGCCTTACTGCTAGCGGAAGTGTATTTTTATTTTTATTCAATCCCAGGACATTGATTGACGCCGGCGCTCAGTGCTCGCGCCCCTGGTCGGCGCCCCCTGCGCATTGGCGGGCTGTTGGCGACTACGCCGAGCGCATCAACTGCTTCTAGAAGGTCGCCCTAGCCTTACAGAATGTCCAATTTGCACCACCCGAGCCCGCCTCGGCACCTCCATCATCGTCACAGACTCCAGCTCACGGTCCACCGTCCCAAATTTCAAGTGGACATGCTGTTCCCCGCTGCCAATAAACTACCACCGCACGTCTGGCTATTGAATTTGAAGACTGTCTTATTGCTTGGTTGCTGCTCCGCTACCGACGCCATCTGCTTCAATGCTTCACCTGACAATCTGCTCCGCTCGCCATATAGCCCTTCGATGACGGCCTGCCACCCGCTCGCAATCGCGAAAGCCTGGAGCCCCACCCCTGGCCTGTCATTGCCGTCGGGCTGCTGGGCCGTGATCTCTGCGATCAATGCTGCAACTTCTTGCCTTCCTTGTAGCCTCTGTCTCGCAGGGTTGCTGTCAATGGGGTCAGGCCGGCTGGGAGCAAGCAGAGATGAATAGGACATGGAGGAGTCAATGCTCTACGGGAAAAGAAGCCCCGAGTCCTTTTGGACCTTTCGGCTTTGATATGTCGAGAATTCGAAGGACATCTTGGCGACAATCCAGGCGAGTTATATAGGTATCAGAGCTTTGGTACTCTAGCTTTTGACATGCAGATACGAGACACGGACCCGTACGTTGTGCCACTGCCTCATTGCGCGCGGAGCGGCGATGGTCAGATCAGATTGAGCCTCCATCATTTGGCTCGGTGATGGGCCGTGGCATAAACCTCCAAACATCAGACACACGACATACGTCCTGCCACTTGGATAGAAAATGCGGCGTCGTGAGTGGACAAGCAGGGGACCGTTTCAGTGTCAGTGCACGCTCCACTTTCTATAAATATCAGCCGGCCATTTGAGCCACACACGCCACTCTAATTGTCTGCTTTTAAAATCCAAGCCAGTCGAGAAATAAAATGGAATTGTTCGACTCCTACTGGATTCCGGAACGACCAACTTTTTGCCGCTCTTTCCTGCCATCTCCGGCATCGGACCGTCTTCTGGATGTCTGTCGTTATTTTCCGCCGTCTTCAATGAGGCTCACATTATGCTTGATCTTGGCTTGCGCCAATTTAGCTGCGGTGTGTTAATATGATCAATAATTGCAATTGGTCACTGGATATGCTCGTTTCGAAATGTATCCAATGGCTATGTTGCATTACATCTATGAGATCGACAGCAGACGAGTGTGACTGGATGCTGTTCAGAGGTCGGTCCGAGCTACAAAGCCAGATTGCAGGCGCCAGGGGTTGGGGCCACCAGCAGGGCTTCCCGAAACCACGACATGGATGCCACGGTCGATACCACAGGGCTGTCGCATGGCCACATACATGTAGTAGAGTAGACATAGTACACGAGCAAGGGCCGGCCGCATTTCTATGTTGCCCCTTTACCGCTGTTTGAGCCGTGGCAAGCGGCAGCTGGCCGGTCTCTGTCAAGGCGGACGAGCTGTCACTTAAGGCGGCGACTCGGAGATTCACCTGCCATTCGACAGACATAGTATCCTCGATAGTATGCGCAAGATACGGATTATGACCCAATACCCCGACGTCACCCCTGCTCTCCATACGTACATGTACAGAAGCACGAATCCACCAAGTGCCCAACTTGGGTCGAAGAGCATATGCTGAACTCTGCAACCATGAGCGGCACTGCTCAGACGACCGCGGATTGTCTCGTGTAGGAAGTACAGTCGCACCATAGCAATTTATCGCCGCTACATCCGTGTTAGGCGTCGGTCAGTATGTGGCCACCGCCTAACACCTAGTGGCTGGCAGAGCATGGCTTCTAGAAGCCCTAGAAGCATTTAAGGCTTCTGTCCCCAGCTTTCATCAGCCCTATGACGGATGGGCCGCAGTGGTTTGTGAGTCGGCAGGATAGGGGTGAGACCGCGAATCGTGTTGTGGATTCCAGCCACTGCTGTATTTCCCCAAGTTGTTCGTTGCAAAACCGAGAACGATCTTCGCAGCCATTCTATTATTTTTGGAACCTTTTCGAGCCTGACATCACCATCAAGCTTTCAAAAAGTGGGCACTCACGTGGTATTCAAGTACCGGCTCGATACAGCGATACTACCCCAGATTCCCATCTTGAATTCTCAATGACGAACTTTGGCACTGAAGTCTGACAGTAGCTGGCCGCTGCGATACGCCTGCCAGAAGGTTTCTAAAATTGGCCCAAGACCACGCACTACCCGCCTCAAACGTGGAGCTAGGAAACAGAGCGTACCGGCATTGAGGTATGTTCCATATTTCATAAAGCATATTTCACCGTGATCGCTGGCAGCAAGCAGGTATCTGCTAGCTAGCACTGGCTAGGGAGTAACGAGTGTTGAAGACGTCGGTTGGATCGTCAGCCCGGTAACGCCCTGAGGAGACATCGTGGGAAATCACGGTTTCTGCAGGGCAAATTGGCGATCAATGCGGGCTGGTCATAGTCCCCTTGGATAGGGCAGGCCAACAAGCACCCATTACTTTTGTCCCGACCCTACCATCCCGCCCTTGAGCCTGTAGAGTTCGAAAGCATAACACGGCGCGAGTCAAACAGCCGCCCAAGATCACAAGCCTCTGAACGCCTATACGCCCATCAGCCCAAGCGCTCAAGGGTCCAAACTTTCAGACATAGATATCTTACTTATCAACAGCATCATGACCGCCACTGCCACCGAACCATGAATGGACTCTCCTCGCACAACAATTTGATGATCAATGCGGGCATTAAGACCAAGGGACTTATAGTTTGCTGGTCCGCGACTGGTGTAAGATGCCAGGGTCGACTGCTAATGCTCTGCTATATTCAGTATCGCTCTTTTCCAATTTCTAAACTACAGAAACCACCATCCAGTCTTCTAGAGTTTAGGCTTTCCAGTTTCTGATTTCCACATGCAGATAAATATCTGACATTTCCATAATCTCTATATTGCCAAATGCGATACCATATCCACAGGTATCGTACATCAATGTTCACAGATCACAACTCCGTGCCATAGTGGCCGCGTGGCCGCGTGGCCAAATGCGAATTCACATGCGAGTTCCAGCTTCTATCATTGCACCTTGCATAAAAACTCAATGCGACCAGGTCCTCCATTCGTATTCTCAGGCGTGAGGATACATAAAAAAGGTCTAGTTATATGGATATCTGTTGAGGGATGTCACATTCTTGAAGTAATAACAAACTGGTACCTGGCGGAGATGGGAGAAGGTGGCTCAAGAGAGCTGTTCTAATTATTAAGCGGGCCGGCGATGGTTGCTGCTCTCGTGACAGAAGACTTCAGCTTTAAGGAGGCGGTTGAAGCGAGAATATATTTCGGTGTTGGGAGGAGGGGAGGAAGGACCTGGTCTGATGACGAGTGGTGCTTGAAGCTCTACCTGGCAGCAGAATTGGAGACTTTCAATCGGTTAGGAGGAGGATCTATTCATGTCCCAGGCACGGGGCTCTTCACCACTTGATGCCACCCGGTGTAGTTTCCTGCCGTCCCTCTACAAGTGATATGTGAAATTAAAAAGCATGGAATCTGGACACGGCCTAAGATCAGCAGGCAATCATATTCCCGATCACTTGGAATATTCCCAATCACTTAGAAGAAATTCCGAGTATCTCTAATTATTTGTTATATTCCTAGGATATTCCTGATCATTTGGGATGCTCCCGATTCTTCGGAGTCTGTGGCCGTACCGAGACTTCTTTCATCCCACTGTACCTCAGCTCACGCTAAGTAAAATACCTCCAGATCCTTCTCCCCCTCCTCTACAACGTCGAACACCGCATCCGCTTCATTTTCGCAAGCCCCTGATCCTCATCAGATCCTGTGAGCATCTCCCTGTTCGAGAACTGGACACCCGACCACTCCTTTCCCGTCCTCGTACCACGGCCATGTCCACCAGTGCCTAGACGGGCTTCAGCGAAGCTATGTGCATCGGAACTACTATGAGTCTCAACGATATGACCAGTAGGGACAAGGTCTGAAGCCTCAAGCCATCAACAATGGCGAGTATGAAAAAGGAATACGCCCGGGCTCGAGCACTTACATGGAAGCTTGTAGACACGGCACAAATTGCTCAAGTCCCGGACCCCTATTGACCCCTATTGCTGAATTTTTACCACTCATCTGCCTAATTTATGTTCCGCAGAGCACGAGACGCGAAAAGCGGATAGGTCATAGGATCAGCCACTCGATATAAACCAGTAGATGACAGAATCTCAGCACAAACTGCAAGTTTCCCTACTTCCTTTCGTTGAGAGGGATGAGCCGCGCTGGTGCTATTTGCGCTCCAGGATCCATGATTTTCTCAGCCACAACGGGGCTCCTGTCTCCCGAATCCACGTCGTTGTCGGTACCGAGGATTTCATCTTTGGCACTGACTGCTTTCCACTTTGCGTCGTTTTTGTTTTCCTCGGCCTGGCGCAGCCACGTCTTCCACTCTTTGGTTTTCGGTGCGGCGCCACTCTTGTCTACCCAACCCGTCGACTTTGTTGCGTGAATTGCATACCATAGCGTCCTTGTAAAACTCGGATCGCATTCGGGAGCATCCAGATTGTCGGTTTTCAGCTCGGCGATTGGGAAGTACCGGCTGGTGACATCCTTGATGTCGTAAAGATCCAAATCCCAGAACCAATTCTTCGGTGCCAATGCTGCCGCCCAAAAAAGCCCATTTAACAAGATGTATGCGACTCCAATTACAACTTGCATGGTCCAGTTGCAATTCGCCAATAGAACCACAGACACCATGAGAAGAAATGTGCCAAAACCGACCAAAGCTTGATACACCTTGGTGCCGACTTTGTACTCGCACTCCTCGGTCCCAGTATAGAGCTCTCTTGCAACATCCTCTTTGCATTTTACAACAATGAACGCACCCTCTCTCGTTCGGATGACCACATCTCCATCTGGGACGGATGCTTTAGCTAAACGAGTCGTGAGCTTGGGAGACCACCAGGAAGCATATCCCACGACCGATGATGCCAGTGATATGGTAACGACGGCTATGACGGCCACGCCATCTTGAATCAGGATAGCCCAGACGATGATTCCGATGGTGAGGAGGAAGGAGCCGACGGAAAGCATGTTCAGAGGGGACCATAAGCTAGCTGGCACGTGCGGTGCCGGTTTCTCGGGGTCGTAGTTGTGAGTGATAGCAGCAAATGTCCCCGTCCGTCGTTTCCTAAGGGTTGGAGACGGGTGTGACTGTGCCTCGGGATCTGAGCCCGAAGCTTTTGCCGAATGCGCAGGTCTGTCGGTCAGGGGAGCAGTCTTCTCCTTGTTGTGCTTGATCTCGTAGACTCTGAGGGCAAAGGGCGGAAGGCTCTCTATTGGGTGAATGATGTTCGGAAAGTAGTTGAGCGAGCTCAGATATGTGCCGTTGTGTACTCCGACGACGGCAGCATTGAGCTGTGGCATCCGGGTTGGCCGAGAGGGCTTGAGGAGAGCTTGCGGGGCTGGGATGATTCGCGGAAGCATGCCCAGCCGGGAAGCCGTCATGACCTGCGAGTGTTCTGCCATGGCAGATTCGCCGATGACAGCGAGCAGCGAGACGATGTCGAGTCGCCATCCCCTCTCCTCCAGTCTGCCTGAGGGAAACCAGTTCGCCGCCATTTGGATTGGTGCTGCCGCGCAAACGAGCTTTGCAGAGACAGAGAGAGACAGAGAGAGAGAAGCAGAGCCTAGAGGAAGAGAGCGACAAAAGAAAGCAGGCGCGCGGGACCTACCTGAAGACCACTGCTGGTACTTGCCAAGACTGACGTCAGGATGTCGCCGACATTGATACCAACATAACGTGGGGGCGGCAAAGGGACTATGTGGAGGCGTTGATCCATTTGCATTTGTGGATACAGAGAGGCTTGGCACTCTGCCACCAGTTTAGCCGTGCGGGCGTGATCTGGACTCAAAGTCTCACAGCTCGCGCTCGAATTCAGGTCGATTTCAGCTGACGGCTGTGCGTTATTGAGGTGTCTTGCTCCTGCAACTTCAAGTTCGTGCCATAAAGAATTATGTCGCTGGGACGGGCCGCGTTTAGCTCCCTCGTGGATGTCACATATGTTGGCGAAACATAGACCAGATGTCTTGGCGCCATCTTCAAATATGTGACAAAGCCAGCCGGCGGGTCGAGCGTCGTGATCAGGAACAGGGATGGTCGGGGACTTCAATTGTGGGTTCAATGTGGTGACAATTCTTGTGTGCTCAGCCAAGACTAAAGGGTATTCCAATAACTGGAGATGTTCTGATTTTTCCGGATATTCCTAGGACCTAGACCCTAGTTACTCAGAAGTCAGAATATTCGTAGTTATTCGGAATATTCCTAGTCACTCAGATTCTCAGAATGTTCTCGATTGTTGGGAGTATTTCCTGATCACTTGAATACTTAAAGGGTGACGGGTCCAATGTGTGTAGAAGAATTGTTGACTGTTCAATGATGCTCGTCCTATGTTCATATAGCGTTGTTCAAGATCGCCATGACCTGCATTGCTGAGAATAGCAGCTTGAGCAAAGAAACCCCTTGCGAAATGCAAATGCTCAGGTTCATAGGTGGTATCACGTTCCATCGACAGCCATCATATCTATCCTCTGTCCCAAACCTAAAGTCTCGGAGCTCATCCTCGCAAGTCAGCTTCATTCCAGCGCCAGACGCCAGAAGCGAGGTTGTCTCTCTTGATCCGTCTAAAGAACATGGGGCACAGAGAAGCGTCTTCCTGAAAAATTCTGCTTCCTTATTTCGTAAAAAGTCGGCATCCCCGGCGCTCCTCTCACCACAAAACTTTCATCAGCTCTTTGCTGCCATTCCAAGACCTTTCTCCCTGGCGAACCTGAGAGCCTTAATTCAACCTTATCTAAGCTCTGCAGTGGATTCCCGAATCATGGACCACCGAATGATAATCGCGACCAGTCTAGTTGTTGCAGAAGCTGGAGCTGTAGGAGTCGATCCGGCAGACAAAGCACGCGTTGCGTGTGTCATGGTCCCTACTCAGTTTGCATTTCGATATCATCGTATTTGCCAGAATATTCCGCGACGATCCATTCGCAAAAGTCGTTCCAATTCCGCTTCCAGGCCGCCATGATGGTTTTCCTTTCCTTGTCTGACATGATGCTATGCTCTAGACTCCATTCTGCCAGAACTCGCCATCCGTGGAGAGACATCGATTTGGAGCCGATCATGACTTGATAGAAATCATGCGACAGAGTCGACCTGATGAATCAGCATTTGCAAGCAGCCTCTGGATATTCTTGTGACTCACCTGTAATAAGTTCCATTGTCACTGTTGACAGTGCAGTGGACGTTGTTTGCCAGAAGTATTGGCAATGAATGCCCCTCTATGGTAGGACACAAATGCAATATTTCATTGGATATGGGGCATGTCTCTATGGCGATATTCTGTTCCTTTATCATTTCCAGAGCCAGAGGATGTTTTGGTAAGGCAAATCCGTGACCGATTCTCTTGGCTTTCAGCAAAATAGCGTCAAAGAGATTCTCATCGGTATCGCCTCCCGTCGAAAGCGTCTCCCCGGCGTGGAAAAGAAATGGAATATCTAACTTGCCATGGTCGCACTTCTGACGGAACTCCAGGAGCTCCTTGGTGAAGTCTTTCAAGGGACGGCCTGCGTCTTCTGCGCCTACGAGGTCAAACCCTGGACTTGTGTTATCTTCTGGCACGATCAAAATAGGTGTTCATATCTTACCACATAGCAGTTCCGGAAACTTGGTTTTCAATTCGATGCACTCGTTAAGAGCTGTCTCCACTCTCTCGTTCAAGAAAGACCGAGGGCAACAGTAAATAACTTTGAGGCCGCCAAAGAACGGATTGTCTTTCTTCGCCTTATCAACCTCGTCTGCGATGATATGTAGCAAGCCTGTGTTGTCAATGGTGCCGCTGCCATCGTCCTTGGCCAGAAAATTACTGGGAAAGTTTGGGCGTACTTCAGCATATTGTATGCCATCCTCAATGAAGCTTTGAATGCATTGCTTGGTGTACTTTCTGAAGGCGGTTTCGTATCCGAAAAGACCTTTCATCATACGCGTGAGGATGTTGAATCTGGCCCAACAGCTAAAACAATCAATACCAAATAGATCAAGTACGCGGCAATGACGACTCACCCAAATCCCGTCTGATTCATGCTGTGAATCTCCTCCTCCGTCAAAAGCATCCTTGAAACGAGCCACTCCTCAGTTTTACTGTAGCCCCCCGGGAATCTCTCACAAAATGCTGGGTATGACATCCAGCTGTCTTTCTCGTATGATGCATCAAAAATGTTGACGTTAGGGGAATTCTCAATAGCCCTTTGCTGGTCCTCGTTGGTGTGTAGTAATATCTGGAACTGTATCTCGGCTTCTTGGTATGCCGGGTCTGAGATTAATGGGATGGAACTTTTGATATACATATGTTCTCTTCCCCTTGCCTCGCGGACAAGGAAGTCGGGAGGAAGACAAGCGTTGAAATGGCAATGGAGGTGAGCTCCTTTGGGCATTTTCTGAGCCACTCTGAAGAGCTCGGTTTGGTTGATTAGCTCGACGTTTCCCAAAAAGTGGTCAGCTGGCGCCCGTTTCCGGCCAGTCTTGTCAGTCTTCTTGCCGTAGACATCAAGCTCATCAGATCTCCGCAGTCTCTCGACGATCGCGTTCGCCGTCCTCTCTACTTCGGTAGCACCCTGAACGGCCCGGATCTCGAAGCCGTAGCCCTTCTCTTTCCGCAGGAGCGCTTCGCGTCTTTTGTTGTATGCATCCACAGAGTAAGCTTCCATGGCCCGCGACTTCTGTCGAGTGATCTTTTCCGAAAAAGCCCAATTTGAAGGCCTTGTTGAAGGTTGAGGTTCGTGAGCCTCAAGAGCGAAGTTCTGTGCAGCTCTGTCTCTGACTCCCAAGGCTGAGCAGCAGGCTCCCATGCCTCAGCCGCCAGCTTATTAGCAATGACGAACAATGACTGCTGCTTGCGGCTTTGGGACAAAGGACAATTGCTGAGCCTCCGTTCACAGCACAAGCTTTGATGGCGTCGTTGATCTCATCCAGGGTGCAGTGGCCAGCTGAGAGTCAGATAACGACAGCCTTCCGAGAAAAATGTGGTGGCCGGGTGGGTGCTGGATACGTATGTTTTGTAGAGGTTGGTTGAAGCGCCGACGGATATGCAACTGTTTAACACAGCCACGATGATCATATTCGCTAGCTGCTTTGGGCCACCCAGGCGGAATCGCAGTGCTCTGATTGGATAAGAAAGGTAAAATGGGAGGCAGCCGCAGCCTGTGATGCAATGCAAGCACAAGTAGCAACAACCTGTGGGAGCATATAATATTTGCTCGTCGAGCAGAACTTGAAACCATCGCATGTTTGGAGTCTTCAAACAAACGGGAAGAATTGAAGCTCGGGCACCATGCAAACAGGCGCCATGTCAGTGTCAGTGTCGCACCAATTTACATAGCCTTCCACCTCGTCGATCTCGACGCTAACCGTGCGTCCCCCACCTCCTTCGGAGGTGGGCGTCAGCAAACTCGGCCGGGCAGCCAGCAGACTCGGCCAGGCCCGTGCTTTCTACCAAATCCCGAGGATGCCTGAAAATCTTCTAGGAAAAACTTCCATGCCTGAATCCAATTCCTAGGGGCACGGGCCTGGCCGAGTTTGCTGACGCCCACCTCCGAAGGAGGTGGGGGACGCACGGTTACAGTCTTCATCTCTCAGCCTTGTACCTTACAGTAGCGTTCAAAAGATGCAAATATTATAAATGATGGAGGATCTTAACACTAACATAGGTAGTCACAGCTCCGCTCTCATTTTCTGCTCCAGATGTTCCACGACTCCAAGAAACCGCAGGCTTCAGATAACATAAAACGGCCAAGCAGTTGGGAGACGCAGTGCAAACTAAGTAAACTGCATACAATTGCAAACAGCATGACTAGAAGATCCGAGCAGACTACGTGTCTAGGTGTGGTCACTGTGCTACGAAAAGAAAGAATTCAATGACTCAAAAGACATTACAAGCCACGAGTGCCAAAGACAGGACCGAAGCAGCAAGGGGCCCAAACCTTGGCGCTATATCTTCCACCAATCCTGATCCCCTGGACCACAACCGACCATCTATCTGACATCAAATAGGCGTTTGGGCAATTTTGGCGGCCACTTCCTGAGCATTGCCAACAAACATCCTGCCTGGCTATCAAGGAAGCCTTTACCCACTTTCGACGCCCACCTCGAGCCTCACCAACCATAGGCTCGGTCTCCTCTCGGCCGCCTTCACCACCCAGGGTCACAAGCTGCTCTTTAACAATATACTTGATAGCCGCGCCGGTCGAGAACATCGTCAAGGCAGCAAGTACCTGCGTAGTCCTACTCCGCCACACACCAATCAGCAAAAAGTAACTCGTCAACCAACAACTCCTAAGGCCGGCATTGACGGGCGATAATCAATCAGAGAAACTCGGTATCCGAATGACCCAAGCACAAGAACTGCCACACATTCGGGTTCTCCCAATTTCCTATCATGCTGCATAACACTCACAAACCCCACCACCACCAGGGAAAATAGCAACAGTTCCCAGCCCGCCTTCGCCACCATTAACGCCTGCTTGATTTTCAGTCCGCATCCTTTGTTACCCAAATTGCTGAATCCACCCACCGTCCCAAGATGGTTGAGAGCAGGAGCGCAGCTCGATGCGGACGCGGACGAAGTAGGAGAGGATATGGAAGAGGATGGTGAGGAGGTGAGTGAACATGGAAAGACTGATGAAGGCGATGGCCATGCCCGCTTGGCCGTGCGATGCTTTGCAGAGGATGGGCAGCGCGATTGTATACCAGAAGAAGAGAGAGATGGTGCGGAAGGAGAGTGAGAGGGTGACGAGCGAGAGGGTAAAGGACCTCTTAAACATTGAGTTTCTGATGGATCTAACGACGTAAGGGGAGTGGGCACCGTCAGTTGAGACGGAGAGGTGGGGGAGAGCCGTATACTGGGCTGTTGGAGAACTCATTGTGCTAGCTGATGATCCGAGAATCTGATAATGAAATGGGGAATTTTGGATAAACGAGAAGTCCTGTTTTGAGTTTTTGGGGATTAGACTCTTTTAAGTGTACGAATAGACATGTATGTCTCGCGTGTCGAAAAGTGGCTCACCTTCTATCGTCAACATAAGAATAACAATACCTTACTCTTACGGTCGAGGTCCATAATCTTTTGGGCTTTACCAATTCCGTGGGAAAGAATACAGCTGCCTAGACGATCGCCTGCCAAGCCAATCCTTCGCGGTAAGAATGGCAGGGCGAATATAGATCGCCATACGGACGAGCGGGCAGTGCTCGGAATCGGCTTCACTGCAAGGGAAGCTTCACACCGTCACGCACGAGGTTCAAACTGGCTTACCAACAAGATGGATTCAGAAGCATTGAATCTCATGCTATTATGCAGAACCATTCCAGGTTCAACTGGCCAAGCCATCACGCTCGTAGAGGCCGATTGAGCCAGGAAACCCCCCAGGCCGATCCGCATGAACTCCAGACGCCAACGCTAATGCCCGTTTTAATAGCTGTGTAGATGCATAACCCCTCCGAGCTGCCGCCTGTTTCCATGATCCATGAACGCCGGGAAGAGCATAGCCATCCGATCCCAAACCGCAAGCGCCGACGCTCAGCGTTTTGTATGAGAGTAGTCCTTGAGCAGGTGCTGCATGTGTGTATTCGTCATTCTGCCACCCTTCCTTGGAGCCTTCTTCTTCTTCTCCTTTGTCTTCGGGGCCGCCTTAAGTCGTTTGCTTGGATCCTCACTTGCAGGCTTCTGTCCAGCTTCCAACAGCTTCCGCACCAGATCATCCTCGTTCGGGAGCTCTTGGTTGACCTTGGCCCACATGCCTTGGAACTCGGGATCGACTGCGTGGTAGAGGCTGGGATCGTCAAGCCAGACCATGCGCGCGTGATTGTCCTTCTTTGTTCGAGTGACCAGTACTTTGTGCTGGGCTTCGAGCCGACTGATCCCGGCCTCACAATCTTCCCAGCCATCCTTCAGGTCCTTGACAGATAGACCCTGAGCATCGACCCTGTTCTGTAGGTAGGCCAGTAGCTCTTCGTCCTTGCGAACTGGAATGATAGGTCGATGCTTAAATGTGCCCGAGTCCCACTCTTGCGAGTTGCCATCCGGAATGAATTGCACACGTTCATGTCGCCTGAGTATTCCTGCCAGAGTCTTCGCCTCATGGCCGTTTTGGGGCTTGCCCAAATAACCAGTGATGTCTTGAAAGGTCTGCGGCACGTCCTTCGTCTTCAACCAGTCGACCGCGTAAGTGACGTTAGTCACGATGTGAAGTCCGCGGCCGGTCTCTTCAGGTTGCGAGTAGGGAGTCTCCGGCACTTCTCTCTTCCGCTTCTGATTGTTGTCGTCGCCTTTCGAGGCATTGGAAGCGTTGGATGGAGCGGGAGACGGGGCAGCGACTGGTTGCGACGAGCTCTTCTGGGTGAAGGAGCGCTTGTTAGACACTTTCGCGGCGGCCGCGCTGGCACCGCTTTTGAAGGCCTGCTGCGATTTCTCGAGAAATGAGGACATGGCGAAGGCGTGAAGATGGGATTGGTTCGGAGTAGAAGGCCTGTTTGTCCAAGACTTGGGAGGGTTCAGAGGTCGAAGTATATGTGTAGACACTGCAACATCTCAAGCTCGGTTTCGTGTCAGGCTGGCATTGCCTTAGCGGTGCACGGACCGGCGGAGCCTTGCGCTAGTGCAGCCAGGCTAGCGCCAACGCGGTGACTTTGAATTTCATACGGGCAGCTCCAAGTCGAGCTTTCAAAGGTTGAAAGGACATAGTGAAACGACGAACGGTGCGAACCACTTTCTCGCCGCCATCCCACGCGCAATCCTTCCACCCGCCCAGTGGGACCCCTCGTCCACAACTATGTTCTGAAGATCCAGCGCACCCAGCCGATTGCCTTTCAGAGCCCATCTCCACTCTGTCAACACCAACCCTTCGGCGCGCCATTCTTCACTACTCTGTTCCACCCACCCATCGCGCCCGCAAAGCTCGATGATACTGCCCTGATCTCTACAGAGCACTCCCATTGGCGCTCCGGGGAGATGGCTACCTCTACCATTGACCCAGGCTACCTGGCGGCCTACCTGAGCCTGCCTGAGCCAACAATTACAACCCTCCTTGATACCCCCACCGTCGAGCTGGTTCAAGCAGTCCTAGCTGCCGTCACCGCCAAGGCACACGAGCACGAGGACCTGAAGGCCGAGAAGCTTCGTGTGGATATCGAGCTCGAAAGTGCTGTTCGCAGTGCCGAGAGCAGAAGCCAGGGACTGAAGGCTTCGGTCGACAAAGCTCTGAATGACGTGGAACAGCTTCGCAACAAGCTTACTGAAGAAGGTAGCGCATCTCCGTCCACTCCGCGCATTCTTTTTGCTTCATATCTAACATGTGACCAGAGAACCTACGATCGTCCCTCGAGAGTGAGCTCCAGGCAGTCAAGTCGTCGTCTACCACCTCCACATCCGAGCTCGAGACTCTCCGGTCCCGCATCGCGAATCTTGAATCGGCAAACCGCGAAACGGTCGCCATTCTCGAAGCAAAGACAACCGCGAACGATTCCCTGGCCCAAGACCTGCAAAAGCAGCACGCCAAGGGTCGAGAACTCAGCCAGCAGATTTCTACTCTACAACAAGAATTACAAACTGCCAACTCTGCTATTTCCAGCTCCAGGTTCAAGGAGCAGAATTTGCAGCAAGAACTGGATCTAGCTCAGCGCAATAATGACTGGTTGGACCGAGAATTGAAGACGAAGAGTGCAGAAGCCCTCAAATATCGCAAAGAGAAGGGTGCCAAGATTTCGGAGCTGACAAGACAATACGAGGATGCCAAGTCCAGCCTGGAATCGTCCCAACGAACCGAGCAAGCACTTCGCAGTCGCTTGGATGAGGTACAGCAGAAATACGACGATGAACTCGCGAAAGTGCAGCAGCTGCGCGAAGCTGCTGCCCATCAAGAAGAAGGCTTCCGCCAAGAACTCGAACAGGCACGTCGCCTTGGCGATCTCCAAGCTCAACAAGCAAAAACCCACCAGAATCGGTTGAAGGAAGTGGAGGCTTCATTGGAGAAGATCAAGGATGACGCCGCCCTTGAGATCAACCAGGCCCGTCAAGAAGCAGAAGCTGCGCGTCAAGATCAGGAGCAAGCCGAAAATACTATCTCCGACCTCCGAGCAGAAATCGATCAGTTGGAGGCAGCTGTTCCGCCACAGGCCCACCCCGGATCGGTCCCAGGTACCCCTCGCCAGGGTGGTCTCAATGGCTCTGTGCTTGGACGTTCGGGCTCACCAGCCGGCTCACAATTTGGGACGCCCGGATCATTGCGGAAGTCGGCCATCACAGCAACCCAGGCCATTGACGAACTCTACAGAGTCAAAGGTCTGCTCAAAACGGAGAAAAGGGAGAAAGAGAGGCTGCAGGATGAAATCAGTGAAATGATAGAGGGTCTACAAGCCAAGCAACCTGAGTACGAAGAGGAGCAGAGGGAGCACGAGCGAGTGAAGCAGGAACTTGTGGAAATGTCGCAGCTTCTCGACCAAGCGGGTAAGGAGCGCGACCGAGCGAGAAAGGAGTCTCGCAAGGCGGAAAGCGAGGCCTCGACAGCCAAGGCTGAGGCCGGCATTCTTCGGCAACAACTTCGTGATCTTAGTCTTCAGATCAAGTTCCTTCTAGCGGACATTGATGCTCGTCAGAGGGGCTTCGACGACTTGAATGCAGAAGAGCGAGCGCAATATGAGCGTTTGGCCGAAGGCCTAATCACCGAGGGCGCACTCGATGGATTGTCAGACACTCACAAGTTCATCAGCCAGAATTTGACAGTTTTCAAGGACGTTTTCGAACTACAAGAGCAGAACCAGAAGCTCCTGCGACTTACAAGAGAACTGGGCGAAAGGATGGAGAGCGAAGAGGCTGTTGCCGCACGACACCAGGCTGCGCAGGACCACGAAGAAGTGAAGAGTCTCCAGATGAGGATTGAAAGCTACAAGGACGAGCTCAAGAACGTGATCACTCGCTCCGAAAGCTACATCAAAGAGCGCGATATGTTCCGCCGCATGCTTCAGCACAGAGGTCAGCTACCCCCTCAAGCAGACCTGGCCTCGGAATTCGGACAATCCGTCGACAGTAACGGTGTGATGCCCAGCGTTGAGCAAAGCCCATCCAAGGGCGGCGATACTAACTACGCTAAACTATTGCGTGACTTGGAGAGCCACTTTGACAATTATCGCGAAGAGCAGACGACCGACCGCCGCGTCATGAAAGAGCAGATGGAAAGGCTCTCTTCCGAAAAGACGTCGTTGCAAGCCGAGGTCTCAAAGATTAGCAGTCAGCTCACCATGGCCAGTGAACGTTTCGAAATGCTGCAGGCCAATTACACAATGTTGCAGAATGAGAACTCTGAACTGCAGAAACGGACGCAGAGTCTCTATGAACAAGCAGCGAAACAAGATCTCCGGTCCCAACAGCTGGCGGAGGACTCCATCGAGGCGAAGGGTCAGGTAGAGAGCATGAGGAACGAGAACGCTAATCTGAAGGCCGAAAAGAAAATCTGGGCTGACAGACACGAGCGTTTGAGCCAAGACAATGAAAGTCTCACGCAAGAACGCAGTCGTCTCAATGCTCTAATCGCCAATCTTCAAAGCGTGCAGAACGAGCGTGAGATCTCGGATTCGGAGACACGGCGCCGATTGCAAGGTCAAGTTGAAAATCTGGAGTCTGAACTCAACTCCACCAAACGCAAATTGAATGACGAGATGGAGGACAGTAAGAAGATGCAATTGCGAAAAGAGTATGATGCGCAGCAAAACCAGAAGCGTGTTGACGACCTTATTTCCAGTCTTGCTTCTGTGCGAGAGGAACTTGTCGCGACCAAGACGACGAAGGATCACCTCCAAGCCCGTGTTGACGAGCTGACAATCGAACTGAAGAGTGCTGAGGAACGTGTACAAGTGTTGCAGCCCAGACCGACGCCTCGACCGGGTACCGAAACTTCCGCCGACGGTCAGCAACAAGACTCGGTGACTAAGGAGCAGGAGCTCGCAATTGAGGTGTCCGAACTCAAACGCGATCTGGAGCTTAGCAAATCCGAGCTGGAGAATGCCAAGTCGCAGATGGAACAATACAAAAACATCAGTCAACAGGCAGAAGAGGAACTGCAGAGTATGAATGAAACTCAAGAGCAGTACCGAGAAGAAATGGACCGCGTTATTGAAGAAAAGGAGGCGAAGATCCGGGACTTGCAACAAAGGATTGAAGACATCTCATCCGAACTCACCTCTGCTAATAACGAGATGAGCAGTCTCCGGACCCAGCAAGCAGAGGCAGCTCGGCGCGTGGATGAAGATAAGGCTGCGCTGGAAGCTGAGATTCTGCGACTGAAAGAAGAGGACGAGAAGCATGCTACTGCTGCACAGTTTCACCAACAGGATCTTCGCGCACAAGCCGAAATCGCCACAAAAGCCCAGCAAGATTATGAGAATGAGCTTGTGAAGCATGCCGAGGCCGCGAAACTCCTCCACAGTCTACGTGCTGAGTACAACGTTCTTCGTACCGAATCTGCTACACTCCGTACCGAGGCGGAGTCGGCCAAAGTCACACTTGCCCAGAGTCAAAGCTCTTGGGAAGAGCGAAGGATTCAGTTCGAGGCAGAGTTGGCGGAGATGCGTTCAAGGCGCGATGACGTGAATAATCAAAACAAGATTCTACACCAACAGTTGGACGACTTGAGTGCACAATTGTCAAGTCTCAAGCAGAACCGCACGAATGCTTCTGAAAGCATGGACACCGATAGCCCGGAAACTACTCAGACTTTCGATCGCAGCATTGAAGAGGCACGAGAACTCAACAGATATCTTCGACGAGAGAAGGAGATTGTTGAGGTTCAGTACGAGTTGTCCGTACAAGACTGCAAACGTCTCAAGCAACAGCTCGAATACTCTAAGCAACAGCTCGACGAGGCCAAGCTGAAGCTGGACCAGGAGCGTCGCGCTCATGCCAATGATGGACAAAGCTCCTTGGCGCACAAGGATCTGATGGAGAAGCTCACTGAACTGAATCTGTTCCGCGAAAGCAGCATCACCCTGCGCAACGAAGCTCGCCAGGCCCAAGCTCAACTAGCCGAGAAATCCAAACGTGTGGATGAACTTCTCGAGCAAATCCAGCCCCTGGAAACCAGAGTTAGAGAACTCGAAAACGTCAACGAGACTCAAGTTGGTGAGATGCGATTGCTCCAGGAAGACCGGGATAGATGGGAGAAGAGGACTCAAGATATCCTCACGAAATACGACCGCATTGACCCCGCTGAAATGGAGGAGCTCAGGGTGTCTCTCGCGAATCTAACATCGGAACGTGACGCTTTGACTTCAGGCCAGCAACCTTTGCAGGAGAAAATTGAGGCCCTCGAAACCGAGAAGGCCTCCTGGCAACAAATTAGACAGAAGATCGTGGACCAAGCCAAAGAGCGAAACCGGACTCTCGTCAAAGAAAAGAACGAAATATCAGCCGAACGTGAGGCTGCTCTGAACGCAAAGAAGGCTCTTGAACAGCAGCTTGTTGAAGCTCGCCAGACTATCGAGACGAACATCCAAGAGAAGCAGGCTCTTGAGCAGAAGCTTAGTGAGATGCAGCAAACACTCGAAGGCTCTAAGGCCTCGGGAGAGAATACTCAAGAGGCCCAAGCATCAGCGCAGCCGGACTCTCGAGCCAATGCTGTACTCGAACAGCAGCTGAGTGACATTCGACAGGAGCTGGAAAACGCTGTCAAGGAGAAGGAGGCCATCGAGCAGCAGCTGAGTGCTGTTCGTCAGGAGCTCGAGGTGGCGCGTGCTGAAAGAGATGCAGCTCGGACAGAGAGGGATGAAGCGCTCGCAAGAGCTGCTACCGCTGCTTCGAATAATGTTGCAATGCAAAACAGCTCCGAGGAGGGTCAGGTTGACGAGACCCACAGCTCCCACATTCCAGAAGAGGAGCGCAAGGCTCTGCAGGACCGTCTCGCAGCCGCAGAGGCAAAATCCAAGGAGTGTGAAGAGAAAGCCAAGAAAATTGAGGAGAGCATGGCTGCCACTATTAAGGAACGCTCCGACAAGATGAAGACAATTCTCAACCAGAAACTTGTGGAATCTCGCGCAGCCGCCAAGGCCCAATTGGAGGCTGAGTATGACGCCAAACTTGAACAGGAGAAGCAGGCTTGGATTGCCGAGAATCAGTCAACACTAGCCGCAAACCAAGCGGCTACAGCGCCAGCTGGAGAGTCAGTTCCTGCTACGCCTGCTACTCCTATCAGTGCGACAAAGTCGACTGCCCATGGAGACGAACTACCCATCTTGAGCGATGGGCAGGTTCGAGAGCTGATGCAAAAGAATACTGTGGTCAAGAATGTCATGGTCGCCAACATCAAGAAGAAGGTCGAAATCGAAACGCAGCGATTAAAAGAGGAGCACGAGAAGACGCTCATGGAGGCACAGAAGAAAGCCGACGATTCCAAGACACAGGCAGTTATTATGGAAGGCAAAAAGTCGGCCTTGAAGATAAACATGAGTGACAACAAGTTCAAAGCGACATTTGCCAAATGGCAAGTAGTCGAGGCTGCAGCAAAGGAAACGCCTCAGAAGCCCGTGGTGGAGGTATGGGAGGTGGCAAAGAATGCAAAGCCGCCGCAACCTGGTAAGCTGACTTGGACTGGGACTGCAACAGAACTGGCTAACAGAATTGTGGCAGAATCAATGCCGCCTCCGGCATCGTCACTTCCGGCATCGTCAGCCATCCAAGCTCCATCATCTTCTACCACCGCAGTCAAGGCTGAAGCGAAGTCCGACCCTCCAGCAGCGAATATTGTCTCTCGGCATCCTCAGCCCGTACAGCCAATGGCCAATGCAGCCGGATCCAATGGGGCCTCGAATCTACCAGTAGCTCCAGTAAGCCATTCGGAATCTTTGCTGTCTTTAGCCAAGACTAACACTATCTATCAGGCTCCTACCCAGCCAGCGGGCAATGTGAGATCAGCTTTGCCATTGCCTCGAGGAGGTTTGGGAGGTGGCCGAGGTGGCAACCGTGGATCAATGATCCCCGGTGCGAGGGGTGGAATGGGTGGAATGGGTGGAAGGGGACGTGGCGGCCCCGCAAATCAGCTGCCGCGTGCTGCTAGCATGGGCAGCAGCATGAATCCTGGAGCACAAAGCTTCAGTCCTAATGCGGGCAACAAGCGCCCTCGGGACGACAACCAGAGTGGAAACCAAGGAGGGGGAAAGAGGATGCGAGGAGGAGGACCACAGTGATTTGGGGGCAGTGGCTAGCTACTTTATGTGTATCTTTTCTTCACTTGCATTGGCAAAAGTTTGGGGGGGTTGCTACTTGCTCTCTATCTGTAACGGACTGGCCGGCGTATAGGAGGGGGTGGTTCGCTAGCATTTTCCCCTGAAACACTTACTATAAGCGAGAGATCGGCGTTGGTCTTGTAGGGCTTCGGGCCGTTTACTCTTCTGGTAGCCGAGCAATGAACACAATTGCTTGATCATGATCGCGTGGAATCAATGCAGCACATACAGTGAGATAAAGGACTAGGAGTAGTAGGCACACGGTAGACAACGGTAGGTAGTTGTGACCCCTTTGCGACAAAGTGTTGCAAGTCAGAGAAATTTGGGCTCTTGAGCGACGAAAATTAAAATGAAACCTCGAATTCGAAGGAGTCGAGACTCACTAAACTGAAAATTCCTGGCACGTTCCCCGATTACTCGGTGTTGGATTCTCCTATTACTATATACATATGTAAATAGTCAGTCCCGCGGAGCCGCCACGAAAAGTTAAAGAGTCTACGGCTTTGGGCTAGTATAAAACTAATCGATGTTAACAATTTATAAGTTATAACTAAAACTCTAGGGTAGGCAACTCAGAATTGGGTATCCGTATCCTAGTTCCTAACTATTTAAGGTACCTACTCCAGCAAACTGGTTTCCGTTTGATACCTATCAGATTCGCACAAGTCTAATGATTTGGTGGGGCTGCAGACATTTATCAACTAAGTTACGGTTTCAGTGGCTTCAATGTATAGCACAGGCTGCAGTTTGTTTGCTGCCTTACCACTCTACTTTGGTGCTTGTCGAATGTCTTATAGGAATTTGCTTGGATTACTAGCCACCAATTTCCGAAGCACGTCGGCCTGCCTCGAAACCATCTTCATCTTGAGATCATCCACTCCACTCCTGTCGACCCTTCGTAAGCCGTCCCCATATACAACTGTATAGTCAGGCAGTATCTCACCCTCTGCGACGGTGCATAGCGGACCGATTCTGCAATGCTACAACGCCCCTATCGTTAGCCTTTCGGTGTCTTCAATACGATATAAGCAGTCGGCAAAGAGCAGACGCACCTTGCCCAAAACCGCGCCCTTCCCAACTCTCGCATTCACCTCAATCAAACAGCCCTCTCCCAGCTTTGCAGCTTCAACCACGGCGCCCACCTCAATCATCGTCCCATTGCCTATCTCGATTTTTTGTAAAGGTGGGGAGGGCGCTGTCTGGGGGCCCAGAACCACGCGTTCGCTGATGATGCACGCCTTGCCAATGGCGAGTGGCGCGTAGATGGAGATGAGGCGGGCGCGTGGGTGGATGACAGTTTGGTCGTAGATTGTGATGAGGTTTGTGCCAGTGAGCGTGCAGGAGTCGGAAATGGTGACGGTGGAGGAGAAGGAAACGGGGGTCTTGGGGCCCGGGGGCATGGCGGACTGCCGTTTGGAGGACATGGTGGGTAAGGGTGGCGGCTCTGGGGCCAAGATGGTTGTCTGTAGCGGATGTGAAGCTGTGGATGTTATTTTCCCGGAGTTGTGGGCGAAGAGAGCCAGGAAGGTGCAGAGAGTATGTAGTAAAAGTGTAAAACAGCTCCTGTGGAGGTTTCTATGGAGAAGATAGCAGCACAGCAGTATGTTCAAGCTCACCGAACATGTGGACATTCAGCAGAGCTTGTGCCTTTGAAATGTCCCTTGCGACTGTTACCTTTTGCCGGCTCTCACGGAATTTGTGTATATTACTGGGATTGCCCGTGGCTGATGTGCAACAACAGTTGAAGTCGCGATCTTCTGGCAAACGCGAATACGAGCGAGCTTAAGCTAGCGGGGTCCGTGCGTTCCGCCCAATCAGCAGCTAGTCGATTGGTGATGACTTCGAACTTAAGTCTCCCTTTCGCCGCCACAGAGCGCTCATCTGAGCATCACAACCTACACAATCGCCATGATTTCTCGACACGCAGCTGCTCCGAGAGCTATCGCCTCCATCTCCTCCCGAGTTCTTCCCAGCACCGCCAGTGCCGCTTCCCGGATACCTTCGGCGCCGCAGCAGCAATCGCGAGGACTCGCAACTGTCCAGGATGCGCCGCCACCACCAAAGAAGACGCAGTGGGGAGGTCTGAGGGACCAGGACAGGATTTTCCAGAATCTGTATGGACACCACGGAGCGGACTTGAAGAGTGCCAAAAAATATGGCGACTGGTACAAGACGAAGGAGATCTTGGACAAGGGCCATGATTGGGTAGGATAGCTTCGCTGCTGGGACACTACAGGCCAGTCACGCTGACAAGCACGCCAGATTATCTCGGAGATCAAGGCCTCTGGCCTGAGGGGACGTGGTGGTGCTGGCTTTCCTTCGGGAATGAAATGGGTAGGCCTGGGACATTCTCATCTGGCTGCGCCGCTTACTGACTTGGACAGTCGTTTATGAACTTCAAGGACTGGGACAAGGACACCAAGCCCAGGTATCTCGTTGTGAACGCCGATGAGGGAGAGCCGGGAACATGCAAAGACCGAGAGATCATGCGAAAGGATCCCCACAAGCTTATCGAAGGTTGTCTGGTCGCTGGCCGAGCCATGAACTGCACAGCCGCCTACATCTACATTCGAGGCGAGTTCTACCATGAAGCTACAGTCCTGCAGCGCGCAATTCAGGAAGCATACAAGGACGGACTTATCGGAAAGAACGCTTGCAACAGTGGCTACGACTTCGACGTCTACATCCACCGTGGAATGGGTGCTTACGTCTGCGGAGAGGAGACTTCGCTCATCGAATCATTAGAAGGCAAGCCAGGCAAGCCTCGCCTCAAGCCCCCTTTTCCCGCTGCCGTCGGCCTTTTCGGATGCCCTTCTACGGTGACAAACGTCGAGACGGTCGCTGTCGCACCAACCATTTGCCGACGTGGCGGATCGTGGTTTGCCTCTTTTGGACGAGAGCGAAATGCCGGTACCAAGCTCTTCTGTATCTCAGGACACGTCAACAATCCATGTACCGTGGAAGAGGAGATGAGCATTCCCCTACGGGAGCTTATCGACAAGCACTGCGGTGGTGTTCGTGGAGGCTGGGACAATCTCAAGGCTGTCATTCCCGGAGGCTCCTCTACTCCGATTCTTCCAAAGGAAGTCTGCGACGACCAGCTGATGGACTTTGACGCTCTTAAGGACAGCCAGTCTGGTTTGGGAACGGCTGCCGTCATCGTTATGGACAAGAGCACCGATGTTGTACGAGCGATTTCCCGACTGAGCAAGTTCTACCACCACGAGTCTTGCGGACAATGCACACCATGCAGAGAAGGAAGCAAGTGGACCGACCAGATTATGAAGAGATTTGAGGAGGGACGAGGAAGGACCCGTGAGATTGATATGCTCCAAGAGCTCACCAAACAGGTTGAGGGTCACACTATCTGCGGTAAGCTTTACTAGGTTGCTTCTACAACATGATTGAAACTGACACATCGCAGCTTTGGGTGAGGCTTTTGCCTGGCCTATCCAGGGTCTTATCCGACATTTCCGACCTGAACTTGAGGCCCGGATGGCAGATTACGCAGCAAAGAATGGGGGTACTCCTTACGCTGGTGGGTGGGCTCGTGATGCGCCACAAAAAGGAAAGCTCATCGCGCCTGGTCAATAGAAGTTGTTTAGTTTGGGGTTGTCCATAGGGCGTTTATTCTGTTGTACCTACCAAGTCTCTTTATGCATTAGTGACCGGGTGGGAGCATTCATATTCCTTCAAGCAGTTGTTATTGAGAATGGAAAAGAACTCCTTTTGATTGAACTCGCGTTCACCCAGCTCTATCCTAAGTGGCGTACAAATACATTTTAGGAACACTAGCTCGTCCCATTCGCCCCCTTTTCTGGCAGCTTCCCCTCATGCTTCTCAACGTACTCGACCAAATCCTCAATCGTACACACTTTCAAACCCCACTTCTTGCCAAACGCCAAGCACCCATCCCGCCGCAACATGCCACTTCCCTCCCGCACAGCCTGTCCTGCCACCTCCTCTCCATCTTCCACCATCTCGCAGATCACGCCCACGGGCGGCTTCCCCGCCAGTCTGCAAAACTCCACGGCCGCCTCCGTATGGCCCCTCCTCTCTCTAATCCCGCCCTCTCTTGCCCTCAGCGGCAACACGTGTCCGGGCCTCCGAAAATCGGCTTCACCCCGTTTCCCCTCGGCCGCCTCTGCCAACATGTTACACGTCAGCGCACGGTCGTGGGCGGATATGCCTGTCGTGACGGAGTCGTGGTGCGCATCGACGGAGACAGTGTAGGCCGTCCGGTTGGGGTCTTGGGACGAGGAGAGAGGGACCATCTGGGGGAGGGACAGGGAATTGCAGAGAGAGGGGAGGATGGGCGTGCAGATGTAGCCGGAGGAGTGGCGGATCATGAAGGCCATTTTCGAGGGGGTCATGTCGGAGGCGGCGAGGATGAGGTCGCCTTCATTTTCGCGGGAGGGGGAGTCGAGGACGATTATGAATTGTCCGGCTTCTGGGGTGGGGGTTAGTTGTGCTGGGCTGGGTTGAAGAGTGAGGGATGAGTTGAAGAGTGGGGATGGATTTGCGACTGGAGGACGCACTGTAGGCAGCGATGGTGTCTTCGATGCTGTCGAATTGGTGTTTCGGGGGGCCGCTGTTGGAAGGCATTTTATTTGCTGGAATTGCGGTGTTTTTCTGAAGAGAGTGGGATGTCAACTTCCAATCCGCCGAAGTCGCCGGGTATGCCAAGAAAGGTCCGATGTCTTTGTGAAATGAGTAATTAGATGGGACAATCGGAGGTGTATATAAGGATCGATTGTCAGCGGAGAGAGCGGCTCGTAGACAGCGGCTCGTAGACAGGATCACAAGGCGCGTTCTAGCTTTTTTTCGTCGGAGCTGCGTGGTGATAGACAGCCTACATGACGTGCCTGACAGCGGCGGCAGCGGTTGTGAGAGGGGTCAGTCCTTATGTTGCCCGATTGGTAATACATTATACTGCTCTAAATTCCAGACTGCTCCTGATCATTGAATTATGAACATGTTTCTGCTTACTTGGATTATTGGAGTATTCGGAACATACAAATGAATGCACGGATTAAAGGAACATATTGAATTGCCGAATACCGACACCGGCTGGAGATCCACTGCAGCTGCCATGCCCTTGAAGGTTACCTATCCCTACTTTAGCAAGGCTGAACTTCAATGTATCGCCAAAACCTCAGTAATGTAAGCTCTGTTCGCAGCTCCAAATTCAAACATGCCTCCTCTCAAGCTGCCTCGGGGGCCGCGTCTCCGACCTCTCCACCAATTCCTGCAGACCGCTCCAAAATCCGTCCGCTCGCAAAGCACCCAATCCTCCGTCAACCCCCAAGAAGTGCAACACTTCAACGCCCTCGCATCCACCTGGTGGGACCCCCATGGCTCCTCCCGCCTCCTCCATCTCATGAACCCTCTCCGCCACGACTTCATTCGCGCCTGCCACGCCTCGCAACCCGACCCCTTACCCCCCTCCCGGAAGCTCAAATACCTCGACATCGGCTGCGGCGGTGGCATATTCGCCGAGAGCGCTGCACGCATGCTGCATACCGACCAGGTCACAGCCATCGATCCGACCCCGGAAGTCCTCGCTGTGGCAAAGGCACATGCGCGGAGAGATCCCATGCTAGACGATAAACTCACATACAAGAATCTCAGCATTGAAGGCCTGCCTGTACCCGAACGGGACGAGGACAAGGTCGATGTGCTGAGTTGCTTTGAGGTTATTGAGCATATTCAGCAGCCGTCGGCGTTCTTGGAGAACTGTGAAAAGTTTGTGAGGCCCGGTGGTTGGATAGTCATGAGCACGATTGCGAGGCATTGGGTGAGTTATTTGACTACGAAAACGGTTGCTGAGGATATTATGGGTATTGTGCCGAGAGGGACACATGAGTGGAGTCAGTATGTTAATGAGGAGGAGCTGAGGGGCTGGTTTTTGAATCGGGAAGGCTGGGGAAGTCCTAGGTGTATGGGCGTGATGTACGTGCCGGGGCTGGGGTGGAAAGAAGTGCCGGGGAGTGAGAGAGTTGGCAACTACTTCTTTGCCATTAGAAGGTATGGTCCTTGACGAGCTAGCATACGACTTTCTCGGGGCTTGAGACAGGTTTAAAGTCACATGGATTCTGGGCGGCACGGAGTAATACTGGAAGCATACGGTTATGCGACAAAAGTCTGAACCCCCCTTCGATAATTAGGAATATCCCCAATGCATTATGCTTGGGAATATTTCCCGGGATCAAGAATACCCTCAAATATTAGTAATAATCTCGGAGGTTTACGAATTTTTTAAACACTCGAATATGATCAACCGACTATTATTCCAAAGAACGGGGAAATCTCTTTTAACTGAAGACAAATACAGCCGGCTCTGCGACACCTGCTTTCAGCCTCTAACGACGAATCACCGCCCAGCTTTCGTTGACGGCTAAAGTCGCAAGGGCCAACGACTTGGGAGCCGATCAAGATTTGAAAAAAGTTTTCATTATATCAGCGCTCGACCGAAGCATGCCTACCGTTGCGCACGAGATATCTATCCCCATATCACCAAGTACTTCCTCGATCGCTGCCTTTCTTCCTGGTTATCTGGGTTGCTTCTAGTATCTCTAGTTAATTGGATTATCCTAAATTGCTCGCAACTGTATAGTTGTCATAAACAAAACTGGGCTGTCCGTTGAAGCAGTTTGTCATCGGGGTGTTACTGCTCGCTGAGACATTTCTTTCCGTTTGGGAGAATGATTTGTCTGATCCTGCGAAATAAGTATTGGGGCTGTAAGCTACGATTAGGGGCTCGAATGTTCAGAGCACATCGTATTTCGAAATTCGAAAATGGTGGCTACTTGGCTTGAACATGTAGAGACGATGGTGTCGAATTTGAAGTCCGCGGGAAGTGCCAAGTAACTTGGAGTATTCCCAATTACTAGGATACTCAGAGCGGTTTGGAATACTCGCAATGATTTCCGGTATTATTATTCCCACTCGTCCTGGATACTCACAGTCTCAGAGCAACTCTGAATATTCATAGTAGTTTTGGATACTCGCAATGATTCCGAATATTCACAGTTTTCCTGTATTTATTCACAGTGATTCTAAATATTCACAACGATTAGGAGGAATAGAGCCGGAAAGATCCATGAAGCTTCATCCATTGCGTAGGCACTTATCGCTGAGACGATGATTTGTCGACTGCTAGTAAATCTATTAATCTAGATACAAATCTAACTGTGTTCCCAATCCCCCCTTTTGAAACGATTGACCAAATTTATCCCATGTCTTCCTATTCCTATCCCTAGTATTCCACATTTCCTACTCGGCCTTCTTACTCGCCTTCGTCCTCAACTTCATTAGCAAGTACACCATCGCGTAGCTCGAAATCGCAAATATCACCACAATTCCTGCATCTCTCCATCCATCATAGTATTCGCCCAAGTTAATTGTGGCCAGGTAGTCACTACCCATCCTGTACTGGCACACTCGACAGCCACTCGTGGCATCTGGATTGACCAGGTTCGTCCTACTGCCCATGCCCAGCATGTAGTCGCTCAGATACTGCGCACAAGTCTGGTTGTTGGGGGTATCGAAAACTGCGAACTCGTTTTCCGCGCAGTTTACCTCCACATCGAAGATAGAGAAGGTAAGCAACGATCCCATTAAATAATTGAATGGATTCATGTAATACATCCAATCTGGATAAGCGTTAGCCATGTAATAACAAGATATAAAATGGGTCTGGTGCTGCGAATCCCCATACTGGGTTTTGGAGGCTGGACGGGACGGAATAGGGGAACTTACACCGCCAGAAGGCCTGGATCTGAGAATACGGCACCAACACACCACAGAACAGGACAAGGGTACCAATGATCAGAGGATTCGCGAGGGAGGCGAACACGGCGTTGGGGGCATAGGCGGCGATGAACTGTCCGATGCCAGTGTACACAAATTCGTAAATAAGCATCACGAACAATGTCGCGCCGGCCTTGTTCGAATCCCCGGTAAAGCCGACGGTATAGTACCAGCAGACAAAGTAGAGGATGCCGCAGATGAGCAGGTACGGAATCTCGGAAATGATAAGACCCGTGACGAAAGCGACCCAGGAGTACATCTTGCTCTTTTTCTCGCGTGCCTCATACACGTCTCGACGGTCGATGAAGAGCGGCTGCAGCTGCGCAATGACGCCAGGAGCGACGAAGATAAAGTTAAAGATTGTGAACAAGCGCAGCTGAAGGTCTGCGACCGTATTGCCAATCATCCAGAAGGAGAAGCCGTTGAACAGGGCCGAGCCAATATGAAGTGCGAATTTGTTGTTTACGTAATCGGTGTTGCGCCAGATAGTTACATTCATACGGTGTGTGACAATCTTGCATTGCTCCCATAGTGGCATTGCAAATTCGTACCCGTCGTCTTGTGTACCTGGTGGCTTCGCGGCTGCTTCAGCAACAATTTTGTCCAGTTCGGCGACGGTGTTAGCATGCTCAGGAGATGCAAGCCAGATCTCATTCCAATCCCTGTCCTTGGACAAAGGACCAGAGACAACGTCAATCATGTGTTCTGCAGGATTGGCTTCTGGCGGGCAAGGGGCGCCGTTGCGTGCAAAGTAGTCCTTGAGAGTCTTCGCGTTTTCGCCGATATCGCCAAAATACACAGTCTTGCCACCCTTGGCAAGCAACAGAAGGCTGTCGAACTGGGCAAATAAGGATGCTGAAGGCTGGTGAATAGTTACGAGAACGGCCTGCCCAGCTTCAGAGAGCTTTCGCAAAAAACGGAGAATGTTGAAGGCAGCTTGTCCGTCTAGTCCTGAGGTAGGCTCGTCCAGGAATATCAGGATACTCGGTTTGGCGACCAGCTCGACACCAATCGTGAGTCGCTTCCTTTGCTCCACAGACAAGCCGGCACCAGGTCTCCCTATCAGCGTGTTTTCAATGTCACGCATCTCAAGCAGATCGATGATGGTGTCGACATAGGCGAGCTTTTCGGCTGTCGGCGTGTCTCGTGACTGCCTAAGCAACGCAGAGAACTCAAGTGCTTCTCGGACGGTACACAAGTGTTCGTGAATATCGAGTTGTTCGCAGTAGCCTGCTGATCGTTGAAAGGAAACAGAGAGTGGACGACCGTCGACTTGAATCGAGCCGTGGATGGTACCGTCTGTCTTCCTCTGCGCGAGGACATCAAGCAGAGTCGTTTTCCCCGCTCCACTTGAACCCATCAAAGCTCCAAGCATACCTGGCTTGACCCTAACGAAGTGTCAGTAATGGAAGTTGTCCGGGATATGATTGTACTTACCATCCCTGAACATTATCAAGAAGCACACGCGGTCCAGAAGGTGTCTGAACAGTATACTAGTTGGGTCAGTACCTAACACAACTGTCACAGTATCGGGATATCTCTTACAGTAAGGCTCTTCCATGTGAACACTGAAGTGTTTCTAATAAGTTGAGCTTCCACAGGAGTTGTAGATGAGCCAGTCGAGGATCCTGCCACTTTTTCGCGGACTTGAGACTCCAGGTCACTTGAACTGGTGTGATGCTGGTTGTGTTTCGCTTTCTCTCGGGGAATCAGAAGGTGTCCTCCCTGGACACTGGAAGACCATCCGTTCGTAGCCCAAACCGTAATTCCGACGTACAGAACCCACCAGGCCCAATTGATCCCGACATTGCGCCATACATGGGAATGGTAGTAAGCCAGGGATGCCAAGTAGTTATCTCCCGTGACAGTGGTCTGGCCACGGATAGCGCCACGCACACCGGCACACGACTGATAAGCCAAGTCGGTGTATGAAGCACCGTTTGGGACCAAATTGACGCCGACACAGTCGATCTGCTTGCCGTGAAACTCGTTTGCAAGCAATGATTCAAAGCCGTAGGCGAGGGGATCCAACCAGTAGAGCCACTGACAACGAAGGTTAGACTTGTTCATAACCCATCGCACTTGGGATGATTTTACTTACAACAAACCAATCTTTCATGTCTGGCTTTGGGATCATGTAGCCCGTGTACATGATAAGGGCCGAAACCGCGAATCCTGAGACTCTGGTAATGGGTAAGTCAGTTGGGGTAAGAAGAGATAAGGTTTGAATGGCTAGTGGTAAAGAGGAGGGAGATGGGGGGCTGGGTATGAACTCACTTGCTAGCGGCATCAAAATTGGGGAAGCTCGCACCAATGGCACGAAAGAACGCGGTCATCGTCATCGTTGTAGATAGCAAGACAAACCAAAATGTGAAGAATGCCGAGGCAGAAGATTCAAGAGACGCCATAAAATATATGATGACGGAAAGGGTTGAGACTTGGAAAAGGAGCACCGGTATATCGGCGGTAATCTGAGCGATACAGAACGCTGCGGGATGATATAAGGCAAATGATTTGTGTTTGGCAAGAATCGGTCGGCCGACAAACGAGTCCGTAACCTCAGACATGGCGAGGAGAGAGTTGAACAACAGGGAGAAAAACAACGCTCCGCCTTTGGTGAACAAGCCTGCGGAGTTAGTAGGAGCGTCGTAAAATAAGGAGCCGGCGATGAGAGCTTGGACGATAGTAGAGCCTTGCTTGATGAAGAATGTCGCTTTGTCACCCAATAAGATCTGGTATTGGCGTTTCACACAGGCGCGGACTTGGGTATAGAAACTCGTAGTCAGGGGCGAGTGCTTCGGCAAGCTTGGATGCTTCTCATAGTTGACAGAGGTTTTGAAGTTCTCGGTAAAGTCGCGGGCCTCATCGGTGGATGGGAAATCGTACTCAGATGCCACCCTGGCCTTTATCTCGGATGCCTCGTACGCGGCTCGAATCTCCTCTGCGTTTCTGGGAAAGCGATCTTCGAAGCCTGGACGAATACGTCGCTCCGTGGGAACCGTGACACCAGTAAGGAAGTCGGCGACATTGGCGGCGTCCTCGCAGACGAATCCCAACCTCTCCATGAATGGCCGAGCTTCAGTCATCGGGCCGTAGTAGGTTTCAAGCCCTTCATCGAGGACTAGAACTTTGTCGAATAGGTCGTAGATCCCGTTACCAGCTTGGTATAGTGTCATGATGGACGAAAGGCCGAAGATATCAGTCAGTGCCCGGATGGCCCTCGTATATTCTAAGGCAGTGCTTGCATCGAGACCTCGAGTCGATTGGTCCCAACACATGATGCTCCCTCGGGTAGCAAGACATTCGATGATAGAGACACGTTTCCGCTCGCCCCCTGAGACACCCCTCACGAACTCGTTGCCCACTTTGGTGTCGCGGGTATGGGAGATTCCCATGGACTTGAGCAAAAACTCTCGATTCTGGCGTTGAAATTCTTCTGCACTTTGGACATTCCCTGGGAGGTGGTAGGGGACCTTCATACGAGTGGCGAAGTCGATGGTCTGGCCGACAGTCAAGGTCGGGAAGAAGAGTTCTTCTTCTGTATTCATCACGATCTGGCCACGGTATTGGGCAGCTTGCTTGTGATCGAGAGTTCCGTACTTCACGTCGCCGTGAATCTCCGCGTATCCTTCCCGTCGATTGGACAACACCTTCAGTAAAGTAGTGCATCCAGCGCCCGGACGACCCAACACCAAGAGCATCTCGCCTGGCTTGACACAGCCATGACTGTCCTGCAAGATAGTCCTGAGAGGAGCGCCATGCCTGGCCTCTCCAGCAAGCCGAGGGATGTTGAATTGTGACCCGACGTTCTCGTTGAATGCAGCATCCGCGCCAACACCCTTCACAGTGAGATTCGTGAACGTGATCCCCAGGCGACGGCCCTTAGTTTCGTCCTTTTCGTTCTGGATAGCGATGTTTTTCAAATCTGGCATCAACTTCCAGTCGTCCGCTTTGCTGGCGCGGAGAGTATCGAAAGATCGGCCAGTGTCGTTGGCGTCCACATTTGTCGTCAACGTCGCCGTACTTGGTTCTTGGGAGAGACCTCGGTCGGCGCCATATCCTCCTGCCTGGCCGATGGCTGGAGCGAAGGCATTTCCGGCAGTGGTGGCCATACTGCGGGAGTAGCCGCTGAGTCCGCAAGGCGTGAACTTGGAGCAGATCGAAGTGACAAATATACGTAGAGGACAAAGACAGAGATAATGTGGAGAGAACTGAGTGAAGAGAACCTAACCAAACCTACTAGGAGTACGATGTATACATAGGCGCTGTCAAGAGTCGGACTTCGGACATGAGTCTATGTGGGTGCCATCACCCGTGCAGAAACTTAGAACATAGGAAGATGAGTGGGTGAAAATCAGCTGGGTCGGGAAGTGGGACGGAGCGAGATCCTCTTCAACATGACACACATGCATTCAAGAACATGCCCTCGGCTCTCCATATGTACCGTCTTGGCTGTGGAATCTCCGGGAGTCGAGGCAGAGCACAGCGTTTGTTCAGAACATCAAAGAAGGGGCTCATTATTCAGACTGGACATGATCACGACATACGGATCCTGGCAAATACATGTAATAATACATGAAGATTCGCTCGAGTCTGGCTCCATTGCGCCACGGCCAAGTCAACGACACGTCCACACCCGACTTCAATGATGCCATTCAACATCCGGGCTCTCGGACTTTCGGACTTTATCGATTATAGATGTTCCAGAGTAATGCCGCTGCTGCTTGCCGCAGGTCCAGAAAGTGAATTATACGGAATGTGGGAATCAAAGTCCATAGCGTTTCGTGGTGCTCGGGGCATGATTGCCGCAGATTGCGGCTCTTTACGTCCCTTCGGCTACGAAACATTCCCACTATCCGGAACCGCTTCAATCCCCTGTCAGTGTCACGTGACGGTCCGCAAATGGAATGCCATGTCGGGACGCCAGCGTTCTTGAAGCGAGGGACCCCCTCTAGCTCACCACCCCTTCTCACAGCTACATGTATAGTCTCTGGCTGACTAGAGCATCTACCTGGCGGTTGTAAAAACGTGCCAAACTACCTTCATCTCATCTCAATCATAATTCACAAAGGGGGTGGGTGGTTAGACGCCGACTTGTGCAATCGAAACCTCGTCAACTTCACCCTTCGGGATACTATGCTTTTATTGAGAATCCGAGCCCGTATCTGTACATACAAGGAATGGGCTATGCTACAATCCGCTCCCCATTAGGCTCTATCAATGCTCCCGCCCCGTTGCCCCGAAAAGAAGAGCGAAACCCCATCCTGGCAATGCGATACTCGACCACTGACGTACCAAGAAACCCAATATTTTCAGCCTTACTCGTCCATGACAGACGCAAACTTGTCAGTCATGTTCTGGACAAGTTCTTCGTACTAGACGAGTGTCAGCAAACATCGATCCGCTTTCACAAGGCAGGCTTTCGTGCTTACCTTCTTGGTCACCGCCTCCTCGCCATCGCTGGGCAGCTCAAACTTCATGCTCCGGAGCTGTGACTGCAGGTCACCAGTCGCCTCTCGGACCTTGTTCCAGCTTTGACCCTGCGCAATAGCTTTCTGAGCCTCGTCATGGAATCCCATCATAGCCTTCATCATCCACTCGGTCTTCCAGATAGGGCAGAATTGGTCGTAGTCAGAGTAACCGTTCTGCTGCAGGAAATCCTCCTTGATCAATCCTGCCACGTCAAGGGTGATCTTGTCAGGATCAGACAGCGCAGACTTTCCGACCAACTGCACGACTTGGTCGAGCTCTTCGGAGTCGGTAAGCAACTGCTTGATGCGGTCACGAAGGCGGGGGAATTCGGGGAAGTCCTTCTCGTAGTACTTGTCCAGCACAGTGGTGTACTTGCTGTAGCTGACGGATGTGTTGATGGAGGGGAAATGCTTTCGCTGGGCGAGCTTCTTGTCGAGACCCCAGAAAACTTGCACGATACCCAATGTGCTACTGGTGACGGGATCGGAGAAGTCACCACCTGGAGGACTGACAGCACCAACAATGCTGACACTTCCCTCGCGGTCTGGGCTTCCGAGACATTGAACCTTTCCAGCACGTTCGTAGAAACTGGCCAATTTCGCACCAAGGTAGGCAGGGAAACCTTGATCAGCAGGCATTTCACCCAAACGACCAGAGATTTCACGCAAAGCCTCAGCCCATCGCGAGGTAGAATCAGCCATCATAGCAACATCCTTACCCTGATCACGGAAGTATTCAGCGCATGTGATACTAGAAAGGGTTAGTATATATTGCCTCGAAGCTGATGAAATGCGCCAAGTGTGGGATGAGAAAAGTCTGGATACGGCTGGTAGTTCCCGGGTATCAGAAAAATCCCAAATGTTTGGGAATATATCATGTAACTCAACATATTCCAAGTGGTTTGAAATATCCAGAGTAACTTGGAAAACCCAGAGTGACTTGGAAACCCAAGTTATCTGGAACAGCCAGATAACCCGAGGTGATACAAGAAGTCGAGCACAGATATCTCTGACCGTATCCAGACTTCTTTTCATGGAACTGTACAAAAGAAAGGAGGAACGTACCCAGTGTAGATAGAGGCTTCTCGGGCAGCGACAGGCATGTTCGAAGTGTTGGCAATGAGCGTGGTACGCTTCATGATTGGTTCCTTCCGACCCTCAACCTCAATGGAAAGCTCAGGGAAGTCCATCAAAACTTCAGCCATCTCGTTACCACGTTCTCCACATCCGACGTAGATGATGATATCACTGTTCGAGAACTTGGAAACACTCTGACTGATAACAGTCTTGCCACAACCGAAAGCACCTGGAATAGCCACCGTTCCGCCCTGAACACTGGGGAACAGAGCATCCAAGACTCGCTGTCCAACAATAAAGGGCTCCTTAGCGGACTGCTTCTCTGTGACAGGTCGTGGCACACGGACAGGCCAGGTGTGCATCATGCCGTGCTCTGTCTTCTTGCCATCAAACTCGACCTCGAGAATCTTTTCGTCGACAGTGTACTCGCCCTTCTCTGCTATCCGAGTGATCTTCCCTCGAACACGGGGCGGACACAGGATTTTGTGGTCATTCAGCAGCGAGTTCTCGTAGACGGTACCCCAGACATCTCCACCAGTGATCTGGTCGCCGACTTTCATCAACGGCTTAAACTCCCACTTCTTTTCCCGGTTCAGGGCGGGCGCATCGATACCGCGGGGAATGTAAATACTGTTCGACAGATCGGCGATTGACTTTAGTGGTCGCTGAATACCATCGTAAATCGTTTCCATAAGACCAGGACCGAGCTCGACGGACAGCGGCTTTCCGGTTCGAACAACAGGATCTCCGACGGTCACACCAGCTATTCCCGTCGTCAGTGTCTCGTTGCAAAGAGAGCCTCATTTGAGCATGTATATACCTGTCTCTTCGTAGACCTGGATAGTAGCTCTGTCTGCCTCAATTCGAATGACCTCTCCGACAAGGTTATCATGACCGACACGAACCTAGAAAAGCGTCAGCCATGATACGAAGCTCTTCGGAGGAGTCAAACATACCAACTCGTACATGGCAACACCAATCATGTTCTCTGCAACAATGACAGGACTATTGTGACGGGTCAGCAGAGTGTTTTCGACATCGGAATCATATTACGAACCCTGAGACGGAGTAGATCTTGCCTGTGGGTATAGAATCAGCATGGAAAGTCTAGCTAAGAGGGGGCGCATCACTAACCATATTGCTCTTCTTCACTACCCCCCTTCTTGGTGTCCTTCTTTTGGGTCTTCTGGCTTCTGTCAGTAGGGCCATCTCGGTGTCTGCGCAGAGGCAGCACGTACTGGAGGCATGATGGAAGCAGGCTTCTCGGGTTCGAGCAGCTCTGGCGCTTTGTGAATGTTGATGGGGTAGTCGGACTGCGGCGGCGATAGCTTGTCTGGGGAGAGCGGCAGAGGGATCTGGGAAGCTAGCTCCAGCTGCAGGCGGTCTAGCAGGCCTTGGGTCGGAGCAACAGAGAGTTGGTCGATGTTCTTCTTCTGGACGAGATCGTACAAAGACTTTCGGCCCTTCAGTCGCGGTCTCAAGCCAGGCTGCATAAACTCGGGAGCTTCAATGGAGAGACTGGGGCTTGTACGGCGGGCGGTATCGACCGAAGCTTTAGCTTGGGCCCGGGATGCTGGCTAGGTGGAGCTTCAAGTGCTTTGAAGCCTGACCGATGACAAGGCATCGACTTTTGGAATTGCATACCTTACCTACCTACTCTACATGTATGTGCAGATGCAGTCCTGTGCAGTCTGCGTCTATATTTGAACTGCCGCTTCAAAACGACATGTTCCTAATCGCTTGGATTGTTCTCCTCCTAATCATAAAAATAGTTCTAGACTATTGAGAGTATTCTTCAATGTCTATAATCGCAATGCCACAGACCGAGGGCCAAGTGGCATCTCTGCTCAATTTTCCTCAGACCCGTGGGCGGCTACCAGCGGCTGGAGCCTTCGCCGACTGTCCTGAGAGCTTACACTTTCAAGCCAAGCCTTTTTCTTTGTCTTTTCATCTTTTTTTCCCTATTCGCGCCTCTGACCTTCCGCTCCCATTCTTGCCGCCCAAATCCCATCTTCACGCAAGTCTCCTACCTATATCCAACAGATTCCACCATGGCTTCCAAAAGCCGGCCAGCAGTTCCGCCCGTAGTGGCCCATTCGGCCACTGAGCTGATCGGCAACACGCCTCTCGTCCGACTCAACAAGATCCCTCAGAGCCTGGGTATCGAGGCCGAAGTGTATGCGAAGGTCGAGCTGTTCAATGCTGGTGGAAGTATCAAGGACCGTATTGCTCTGCGCATGATCGAAGAGGCTGAGCGATCCGGTCGCATCAAGCCCGGCGACACTCTGATTGAGCCAACCAGCGGCAATACGTGAGTATTGTGCCTCTTCTTCCTGCTACTGCATCTGACAACTCTGCTAGTGGTATTGGTCTGGCTCTTGTGGGCGCCATCAAAGGCTACAAGACCATCATCACCCTGCCCGAGAAGATGTCGCCCGAGAAGGTGGCTGTCCTGCGAGCACTTGGTGCCACCATCATCCGAACCCCTACCCAGGCTGCCTTTGACTCTCCCGAATCCCACATTGGCGTGGCTCGCCGCCTGGAGAAGGAGATCCCCAACTCGCATATCCTGGATCAATATACGAACAGGGACAACCCGTTGGCGCATGAATTTGGAACCGCGGAGGAGATCTGGAAGCAGACTGATGGCAAGATTACCGCTGTTGTCGCTGGTGCCGGTACAGGAGGTACCATTTCAGGTCTAGCCAAGGGCTTGAGGAAACATAACCCAAAGGTCAAGGTCATCGCTGCAGATCCTTTCGGCTCTATCCTTGCTTTGCCGGAGACTTTGAACCAAGAACATGCAAACGAGGCATACAAGGTGGAGGGTATTGGATACGACTTCATTCCCGATGTCCTCGACCGCGAAGCCGTTGACAAGTGGTACAAGACCGACGACCGCGAATCCTTTACATATGCGAGACGGTTAATTGCCGAAGAGGGTCTTTTGGTAGGTGGTAGCAGTGGAAGTGCTATCTCAGCCATGGTGAGAAGCGTCAAGGATCTGGGTCTAGGAAAAGGTGATGTGGTGGTGGTCATCTTGCCAGACAGTATTCGCAGCTACTTGAGCAAGTTTGCCGACGACGACTGGCTTGCTGCCAACGATCTACTCCCCATCACCCCGCCAACCACCTCTCCATCCTCGCCGATCCTGGATTCTCACTCAAAGAAAACCGACCCATATGCAGGAGCGACGTTACGAGAACTTCGGTTAAAGCCTGTCACTACTGTCCTTGCTAATTCCCCCTGCTCTGAAGCGGTGGAGACAATGCGAGAGAAGGGTTTCGACCAACTTCCTGTTCTAGCACCAACTGGAGGAAAGCTTGTGGGCTTAGTAACGCTTGGAAATCTTCTCAGCTATATCAGCAGAGGTCGGGCAACTGGCAAGAGCCCGGTTTCCGAAGTTATGTTTGACTTTACAAGGACCCCTGAAGTGGTCACAGATGCCAAGGATATCAGCAACCTCACGAAGCCACCAAAAACCAATGGAATTTCCCACACTGACGAGGGAAAGCAACAGAAGACGCCTAAGAGGAAATTTGTGGCAATTACCTTGGACACGCCTATTGCCGCGCTGAGCAAATTCTTCGAATGGAACAGTGCTGCTGTCGTGACTGAAGAGGTTACTGCAGGCGATGGAGGCTTGGCCAAGCCAATTGCAGTAGTGACCAAGGTGGATTTGTTATCCTGGTTGGTGAAACAGTCGAAAGTATAGATACTTTTCGCGGGCTAGGTAAAAGGGGCGTTTCGGCTCGGTCTCTGGCTACGGCGCTACTAGATCTCTCACATACTGGGGCTTTTTCAAGGCGGCACACTTGGTGTGACATAGAATCACAAACCATCTGAACGATGATCACCACTCAACGCTTCAACGTTGGAGTCAATTCCTGAATCTTACTGCGCATGTTAGTTCGGATGATGAGTGATGAGCGAATGGTACTCAAAACCCGTGGACCAGACATGGACCATCTCAGTAGGTAGCTAGTGAACTACAGCAGGTGCGAGTCGATGTATTCTCTTGTGTCTACAATCGCTCACCAATCCATTTCCACCATTTCTCCACCTCCGGAGCCTCAGGGCCAACAACACTTCCACCCGACACCTCGATGTAGATCCCAAACACCTCCATTTGGGAGAATTTGAATGGCGAATCCCCCATCTCGCCCAACCAATCGTCCTTGTCCTCTGCGTCTGCATCGTCGCCCATCCCAATCCCCGAATCCAACAAGCCTTTAGCCCTCGAACTTCTGACCTTTGTAATCTCCGCCTCAAGCGCCGACTTGACCAAGGCCGCAGGGAGCGCCGTAAACAGATCCAGCTTATTGACCGCCAACAAAAGGCAAGTCTCTTTTGGAGCCTTGGGCATCGACATGCGCTTCTGCAGCAGCAGCAATACATCATGCAGATATTCAGCCGTCTGGCGTACTCCTTCCGCGCCAGCTGTCAGAGCCGCTGCATCGACAAGAAAGATGATTCCTTTGAGATTCTGCGGACTTGTCAGGTTGTCGAGGGCATGGTGGCGCAGCTTGCCGTGGCCGGGCGTATCGATGAGGAGGAACTTCTTGTAGGTTTGAAGGGAGGGGTCGTTGACGGAACGGTATTGCGAGGAGGCGGCTGTGGTGCCGACGGGGAGGGAACACTCGACGCTCTGGGGGGTTTGGGAGGTATGGGTTGAGGCGGAAGAACCGCGCTCGAACTGTTTGGGAGTCAATCACTGTTTTTCGTGTTTTTTCTTTTTAAGGGAACGCACGAGGGTTAGTAAAGAGGTCTTCCCTGAGCCGCTGGGGCCGAGAAGCAGGATGGAGGGGAGCGTGGTTAGTCCACTGGAGCGGAAGACGACGAGGTGGAGAAACAAGGGGATGGAAATGGCTACGAGAACAGCCAGCACCAGGCCCGAAGGCGAGGGACTCAGGAGGGAATTGACCAGATCTTGCATGGCGATGTGCTGTTGAGAATGATCTTGGATGTCTGGTCTGTATCTGAAAGTGCTCCGCCTTGCCGGGTCGCGGCGCTAAGATCCGCCGGTGAGGCTGCGGTCTCCAGCTTCGTGCAACTTCTTCAAGGTGTGGCGCAGCCTCGTTGGTTACGACTGGAGTAGCAAGCAGGTCAACCTCCCGGGCGAGAAAGCCCAGCAAGCTGACTCTCTTCTCTGAATTTCCCAAGCTCCTCCCATCTATCGCTGCTGATGCTCTCGTATTTCCGCTCCATTTGACGACGCCCAACTCACAATGCCGCCCGCCGATTCGAGAACGGGAAGCATAGCCCCGAACGGCTCTTTGCCAATAACCCAAGGAAAGGCGGCTGCGGTGTCGCCGAAGCTGTCGGAAAACGAGAACATAGAGATGAAGAACATTCCGGTCTCTGCCGCCGATCCAAATCCCGACGATGATATTATGCAGTTCGCTCGTCTGGGCAATGTCGCGGCCGTAGAGAAGCTCTTTGAATCTGGGAAGTTCTCGGCCACTTACTGTGATGGAGAGGGCATTACACCGTTGCATGTGAGTCGAGATATGTGAAGCGTCTTGCCGGCTTCAGGCTAATGTGTCTGCCAGTGGGCTGCGATCAACAACCAGTTTGCTATGTGCCGCTTCCTGCTGGATGCAGGCGCTGATGTGAACAAGAAAGGCGGCGAGTCCGTGGCGACGCCGGCTATGTGGGCTGCCCAGAGATGCCATTACTATACCGTCCATCTTTTGCTCCAACACGGCGCCGACCCTCTGATTTGTGATGCTCAAGGCTACAACATCCTTCATCTTGCAACATTTGAGGGCAACATCTTTCTCCTGGTCCTTCTGCTCCACCAAAACATTCCAGTCGACAGCACAGACTCACTCGGCCATACTTGCTTGATGTGGGCTGCCTATAAAGGCTTTCCGCAATGTGTGGACCTGTTTCTTCGCTGGGGAGCGGATGTCCACGCTGTTGACAAGGACGGCTTCACCGCATTGCACTGGGCACTAGTCAAGGGCTCTCAGATGTGCATACAAAAGCTGGTTGAGTACGGCTCCGACCGCTTCGCTGAGACAAAGACAGGCAAGACTCCAGCTATCACTGCTGACGAAATGCGCACAACACGTATCTGGCAGCGTGCACTGGCAGAATGTGGGTACAATGAAGATGGATCAACCATGAATATGGACTTTCCCATGTCATCGTGGTTATTCAAGGACAAGCGCGCTTCCATGTCCAAATTCTTTTTCCTCTGGCCCTTCCTCATTCTCTGGAGTATGGTCATGATTGTCAGTCACATGGTCATCTACGCTGGCGTCCCGATCTCTTTGGTAGTCGGTTATGCATTGCAGTGGGTTGCTCAGCAAGTTCTGGCGTATGCGCCTTCTGATATGCGGCATCTCCAAAAGACGGTACGCTCCTTCGTTGTCACATCTACGGCATACAAGCTGATCTCTAAGTGTAGCCTTGGCTGGCTGGTATTTTTGCCGCCACGCTGTTCTGGGTCGGGCTTCGATGGCTCACCACGATTCTCATAAGTGAGTCTTTCTGACGAGAATTACGACTTTTTCCGTTAACATGTCTTAGACACCTATACCACATATCCTATCTCGAACCTTGCCTTCGCAGTGAGTTATAGTCTTTGTGGCTACTTCTACTTCTGCACGATGTTCGAGGACCCTGGGTATGTTCCCAAGCTAGGAGGTCGCACCCAGCAGAAAGTGGTAATCGATGAGTTGCTGGATCTCTGGAAGTTTGACGACCAGAACTTCTGTGTGGCTTGCATGGTTCGCATGCCTCTCAGGAGTAAGCATTGCAGGCGATGTAATCGCTGCATAGCAAAACACGACCAGTGAGTATCCATCCATCATTTGGTCTGTTCACACAACTGACAGGTACGAGTCATTGCCCCTGGGTTCACAATTGCATTGGTGTCAACAACCACAGGCATTTCTTCCTTTATTTAGTGAACCTGGCGTTGGGCATCTTGCTCCTGGTGAGACTTGCAATAGGCTGTACGTACCCCCTATCAAGAGGAATGCCCGGAAAGAATAATGCTTACATCTCTCCAGATTTCGAGGGCATGGAGAAGGAGGGAAGCTCTGATTGCAACATTCTTTCCCCAGCGCTCTGCCAAATAGTGACCAAGGATACATACACCATCGTTTTAACTTTCTGGGCCATGCTGCAACTTTTCTGGGTATCAATGTTGCTTTTCGTTCAACTTGTACAAATTTCACGCGCCATGACGACATATGAGAACATGAGAGGGGCCAAACATGGCCAAGGAAGCAGTGCTTCCACCGCAATAACGACAGCTCTTGCCGCAGGCACATTGACCGCCGCCGGCGCACAACTGGACAGCGACGGCCACGGCCCCGATCCCGCACTCGGCGGCCACCATCACCACCACCACGCAAGACCCAGCTGCTTCTCGCAATGGCGCAAGATTCTCGGCATTGACACGTTCCTAGAAACGGCGCTGCACGGCTACGAAGGCAGCCGCAACCGGTCACAGCGTAACCGCGCCGGCAACCCGTTCTCGCGCGGCTGTGTGACCAACTGCAAAGACTTCCTTTGCGACCCAGCACCCGTATTTGGGAAGCGAGAAAGCGGTACGGCGATGCTGGGCGGCCAGGTCGTCAACTACACGCAGATGTACGAGACGCCGCCAAGGATGATGGCAAGGCCGACACGGGGCGCCAGTGATGCGGCGGGCGCGTATGAAGGTGTCGCTGCGGACGACGGTGATGCTGTATGATAGGAGATGGCTTTATGCCGGGCGGGCGGGCGAATTTCAGTGCATCCAAATCGGCGTTTGCGAAATAGCGTTTGCGAAGCGAAGCGAAGAATCAGCGGTGAAATAAATAGTTGCCGAGCATTTCCTTTTCCTACTACAGGCGGAAGACGGTAGCCTGCCCCATTTTTGTTTTTGAAGGAAATGAATGGCAGTTCTCCTAGCTTACGCTCTTCTCTCAGACTTAGTTGACCTGTGGTGAGTCGGACCGTGTTACAGTGGCACGAATGAAGCTTGCGTACGGCTTTGGCTTGATTTAAGATTTTTGAGTTCCTGATCTAAGGGTAATGATTGGTTCATTCCGGGTAAGTGGTGATTCAACCCCTGATGTACTTCACATTCACAATACACTCTTCCCTGTCTAACAACCGCTGCATAGCATAGATATCCCACTTATGAAAATTGACGTCCAGATACCGTTCGCCAAAAAAGTCCAGTGCTTTCCGGCTTCTAAACCGACGATCCCATTCGATTCATCCTTGTCTTTACCACATGCGGCGATGCAGGGTAAGCTGCTTTCAAGTCACAACTTTGACCTCCACTCGCTGACACCATTTTCCCAGCCTTGATCTCGCCCACAAGCCTATGTGCCTCATCTAGCTCTATTGGAACCCCATGATTGAAGAACAGGCTCTTTATCGGGTCTATTTGCGTCGGTTGAATGTGCAAGAGATAAGCGTTCTTACCTCTTTTTAATGTTCAATATACTAGAGGTTTGTAAATACCAGAAACGGAAGAGATTACTGATGCAAATGGCTTTGCCAAACGGCTATTATCTCTATATGGTAATATCCCTTTTTTACAGCCCCGTTTGCAAAAAGATGTTTGTTCGTGCTTCCCTTTGAATGGGCAGCGATAGGAGAGATCACCAACATATCTGCTAATCGCTGGGATTGTTTCTTGATGGCGACGTGGCTGCTGGCATCCAATAAGAAAGAGGTTGCAGGACCCGCTTCTTCTCCACCCCCACGGCCTTCTGGGAGCGACTCGCGAGAAACCAGCACGATGAGGAACGCTCTGGGACACCACTGCTTCCGAAGACAAAGCTGTCGATGATAACCAACACCATCGAAGAGCTGCAGCTGGCTAGGTGGGCCCGGTTCCAGTCCCCCCAGTACCCCCGCAACAACTTGTGATTGCTATCTAGGCGCTGAGAAGTGTGGTATCAGATATGGATCGCTATTTGGAGGCCCTGCATAATATTGCAAGAAATCTCGTTGCCTCCGGGATGACGGTAAGCTCATCTCAAATCTCAATCTCGCCCCCCTTTCAACAGGAAGAAGTCATACTCATCTGCATACCTGTACAAGATGAGCGATCCTTCCATTGATATTGCTACGTGGCTCACGCTCGCTGTCACTGGACTTGGATTGGCAGGCTTGATTACACAAGCTTCAGCCTCACAGGATCATCTCGACCCTTTTCGAACGACTCGAGGCAAAAGGGAGTTGGGCCTTTGGGTCGAGCGTCCAAAAGCCCAGCCATGGTATCGACTCGTGAAAAGTGCCCCGTTAGGGCCTACGATAGCGGCATCGATGACCAAAGGTGTTTGCGGCTGTAACGATCTACTGTTGACTCGACTGCCCTCAGTACAGCCTGGCAAGGCTTCCTGGACTGTTCTATTGGCAGTGGTCCGCCCGCGGCAAGATATAATACCGCTTGAGCCCAGCATTTTCAATCTCCCAGAAAAGACCGGCTCTTCGATATCAATGCCTCTGTCCTTCGACGACAGACAGCTAGGATGGGATCATCTCGAGTGTGATCAACCTCTTGTTCGTTACGGCAGCACGAACTGCACCACGATTTCGAGAACGACTCTTATTGCACTCCTGTCTCTTACCAACGCACGGGCGATTCGATCTCTATCAGGTGCATCTGGATACAGAGCAGCATATTCGTGTTACTGTGGACAATGGTACATCGAGTGGCCTCTCGGAGGCGCTGCTATGGTGCGTTTTGCTCCCCACGATTCGCATACTGGAACTACAGACGTCTACCCGCCAGCCTTCAGGGCTCGTGTCAACAAAAGCATGCAGATGACTTTGGGCGTTGTCGAGTCACCGGCTCCAAATGCGTTCAAAGTTGCATTTCCAGGTAGAAAACGGGCGGGTCGATGGGTTCTGGACTATCTCGTCAAGGGGTTCCCTGGAGCTCATGGAAGCAGACATCTGTACAACATGAACGGAGGCAAAGTCTTCGAAGTGGACTTCTTGTTTCTAAGGCACCTGGAGGAGAATGAAGAGTCTCCCGAGGATGCGTGGGAACTCGTGGTGCCAAGTACCGAGAAAGACCTCAACGCAAGAATATTTGTCCCGCCTAAGGAAAGCAAGGTCTTGGCACAAGCTATGGACTGCCTACCGTGGTCATCTCTTTCTTGGTCTGTCCATCGAGGGCTCCGAGACATTCTTGTCGCCTTCGCGAAGCCAACCATGAACACATATCGTCAAGAACTTGCAAGCTTCCTCAAGCAACAGAGTTTGAACCATGCAAAGGAGCTGATAGAGCGAGGATGGGAGCCCGATTTTGTCTTTAACAGCTTTGGGGATATGGTTGCCTCCGCTATACTTGCTGGACAGGGCAACTCGGGCGACTTGGTGCGCTTGGTCACAGAGATAGCATCATTGGTGTGGGACGGCAATGAGCTGGGACTTGATGAGACAACGTTTTGGAGGCAAGAACGCAATAAAGGAAGCGATGGTTTGAGATCTTTGAGTCCAGAAGCGGTGGTAGCTCTTACGAAATGCTTCGTTTTGGAGTGGAGCAACGAGTTTGATTATCAGATGTATCACGAATTGCCAGCAACGGCGCTTTTGTTCGGCTGATTTTCAAACTATCTAGTATATACAGTCAGTATAGCCCTTCTTTGGAATGAGTTCATACAAATGCGAATGGAGATGGATTTTATACCCTGCTTTGGCGATTGAAAAATCTGTTGCAAACTTTTTTCATAACACTATATTCTGAGAAATGCATGTGGCAAGGACCAGCAGTAATGTGATTGCGTCTGTCATTGTGACTTTTTGAAGAAAGACTTGATTGATATCCGCAACAATGGCCCAGCAGCCCCCATGTCATCCATCAAACGCCATCGCTGAAATAGTGGCATTATCACAGTCTAAAAACCGCTCGCAGAGATAGTACCATGGAAAATAAAACATGTGACTCCGGCTGGCTGCTGCCAGAAGTTCAGAATCGACCCCTTTCTTCTATGCACCCGTATTCCGGCCACTGCTCCTCCTCATACCCTGGCCGGTTGCATTTGTGGGGGAGACGGGCTCGTTGGATGCCAGAGTATTTGCTCGCAGCGTACCGATGCGCGAAACGATATTGCTTCCCACGGCATCGACTGCGCCGCGTGGAGACGTGAGGGTGGGTCCCTCAACAGGTGTCTCCTGAACGCGGAAGAGCTTGATGCCCGTAGAATTCCATACGCCAACAGTACCTTTGCCGACTTGCATTTCGCTTTGGAAGACGAATGACCAGAGCAGTGACTCGTACCAGCCTAGTGATAGAGGTGACCACTCAAAGGAATGAATTCTGACTGCAGACGGGTCAATGCCGTTAATGTGCGTGTTCTGAATCATCTGAAGAACATTCGCTGGGATCGTGTCGGTAGCCGTGGTACGAGGCAGCAGGGGTGAAAGTTGCTGGATCAGGTTGAGCGGCGTAAGCAGTGGTAATTCTGGCAGCCAGCTTTCAATCCATTCTGTAGTCGGTTCAAAAGCGCCGGTAGCAGAAAGGCCTGGTCCTCCATAGCTGCCTAGGCTAGTCGTCGAGTTGTGTCGTGAGAAGGTGGGTGTGCCGGCTGGCATTTTACCGCGTGCCTTCTCCGACATGCCCCTCAGCTGGACTGGAACGGCGTCGTCTACATTTGACGAAATTGAAGCTGCCCGAGAGTTTGCTTCGGGTGTCGACTCGGCTGGCGTCGGTCGAGTGTCCTCATCGTCGTCATCATCTTCGTCATCTCCGATAGCAAATGCACCTTCTTCTTCCGGAACATTGCTCAGGGTTGGTGCGCGCTGGTGACTAGACGAGGGACTTCGAATGCTTTCAACGGAGCTTCGGCGAGAGAGATTATCGGTACTTTGGATATGTTGTCCCTCTTCTTTACGACGCTGATTACGTCGTTCGATCTCTTCTCGGCCGCTTTCAAGAGTGAATGTTCGCAGCGACTCAAAGCGTCTTCGATTGCGAATTACCGCATATATGAAGTTTGGATTAGCTGGCACAGGTCAGCTCGAGATTCACCAGTTCGGGGTTCAGCAAAGCCGTGGCTTACACTTGTATTGATGTTCGATGATGGCGTTGATAGACTCTAGTAACGAAGAGAGCAACTCGTGATTGGTGTCGTTAGCTAGCAGGAATGACGGTGATGACATCGAAGAGAACAAGTGCAAAAGTTTTGAGCTTGCTGATACGCTTAGGTTCTGTACAAATGCTGCAATGTTATTGATTACTGCAAGAAGAGCTGGGTATATGGCAGTCAGCTTGCCCTGGCTCCCCGTGATGATGTTGTAGATAGACTGTCAGGGTCAGCATGCCTCTTGGATGATAGTGGCAACTTATTCGATGATGAAACGAGTGCCGTTTTTAGCTGAACGAATGCAGAAAAACAATTCGAGGGGCTACTCACATGGATGAGGAAGTCCGCATAGGTGCCATGGAAATTGGGTATCCGGATGCTTGCTGGTAAAGTATCTTGCCCACCAAATCTTGTGTTGAGACTGGATCCGAAGTTTGTCTCTACACTCAGCGTCTGAAGTATGAAGACACACATCCGGACTACACCCTGTTTTGATGCATCTGTTTTGTATTCGAGAGCATAAAACAGAATCAAGATCACGAAGTCGTGCGACCGGTTAGTATCGATGATGAAGGATCTGAAGCGCTTGTTGCATTGAGTGATCTCCCAGAAGAGCATTATCATCTCAGGGGCGAACTTTGATGAGGCTTGACTGCCAGGAAGGTATGAGGTATTGGCAAGTACGGGCTGGTTCAGAATCCTCGTCATACCATCAACCACGAATTGGAAATCGGTGGGGCGGTGGAGGCGGCCTAGTCGTCCATTAGCTGCGCAAATCCAAGAAGCCCGGGGTATTTTGCCTACCGAAGAAATGTCGATAGTAGTTCTTCTGAGTTTGAGCAGGTCCCATTTCCGGGATCGGGTACAACAGAATCACAAGTAGGAACTGGAGCGCGTACGTGACAAGTACCTCCTTGGGGTCTTTGAAAACTACATGGTTATACGGCACGCGCCAGCTCGCTGGATTATACTTTAGGGTCTGGAGATGGTTTCAGCACATTGTCTCACAGAACATGTTTTCCACGAGGAATGGATAAAAAGGCTTACAGTATTGAGGAGCGAGCAGAGCGTCGACAGAACGACTTGCTTGTCAGGGCATGTGGCGATATAGGTTATCGCCTTCACACCCTGCACGGGAAGCAGATTTGCAGAGAGGTACATAGACTTGGAAGTCAAGGTAAGTAAGAGACGAAGGATTTCGCATCGGTTGCTTTCGAATTCCTTGCTGGTTCCGACAGCCGTATTGCAGCCAACGCCGCTCTGCCAAATGGCATAGCTGACCTTGCCCTTTCCATTTGCGGCACGCGGCAGCGTAAAGTCGGCATAGAACAGCAGGTCGATCAAGGTGTCGATGAGCTCTTCGGCCAGTGGCTTGACCTCCTCGAATTCATCCCTTGGCCCTTGAGGCAGGGCAGCTGCGTCTTGCGTGCCATCAAACAGGACCTCGTTTGCCAACGAAGCCTGGCGCGTCCGTTTCCGTCTTGTTCCCCAGAAGAACTTGTCTTCCCACGACTGCAGCTGCTCTGCCTCGTACAGGTAGGGCAGTATCCTCGTGAGGATCCGGATGCAATTGAGGGCATCTCGTTCCGGGGCAAATTCCGGGTCGGGGAACGAAGGGTGATGTCTCAGGATGAACAGGCGCGACGTGACGGCCAGGGCGAGCGTTTCGAGGTTTTCCAGCGCCGTGTCTCGGGTTCGACGGATATCGGCGGGCGAGAAGAGGCTGAAGACATCTTCGCTGGACTCAGGGAGCTCCCAGAACTGTTTACATGGGTCAGTGCCGAGCCAGATGCAGGAGCGCGCTGGCTGCACTCACCGAAGTCCAGTAGGGGTCGTCGGCCGCGATGTTCTTCTCTTCAGAAAGCCGGAAGATGCCTTTCTTGAAGACAAGCTTGGAATCGGATGCGCCCATCTCGAGCGCAAACACATGTATGGAGGCCTGCGATCTCGCTCCCCAAAGACTGGCCTTGGACTAGACTCTCACCACGCTTATCTCTTATCACACGTGTGCCAAGCGACGGGAGGCTTCCGGGGATGGAGCTGGACGGGAGGACTGGACTCTCGGGATTCGGCCAGGTGCAACTGGCTTTGGGCGCAGAGTCTGTCAGGAACAACAGCGTGGTTTGGGGCTTGATTGTGAGCCTCGGGTGCGGGCTGTCGTGTCTGGGACGCCTCTCACTACTCTATGTTAGGATATTCTGCCTCGCCCCACGAAGCGAGGAACTACGTCTGGTCCACAAAGCAAAGACTAGTCCAGCTTATTTTTCATACCCTCGCGATGGCAATGGCTCCCGCTTGTTTATGTATTATTGCACCACAGAGTCTACAATTTCACCAAGTGCTGCGAGTGGTGCATGCACGTATTTTCTATGTCCTCTTGCCAATGCATACTACATTGTCCACCGGATACTTACATACAACCTACGAGACCAGCGGAGAAGACGAAGGACTTCCGCGACTCCTCTCATAGAGCCACTTGTTGTTCAAACCCACGCTCGCATTCCTCGCTGCTGGTGGACTGGGCGTCGCAGGAGATACCGAGAAATTCAGGCCCATTGGACTCGGCGAACCATACGACATCCCCTTCGCACCATTCTTTCCTGATCCAACAGCCTTCTGCCACAGGGGACTTGCGCTCGGCGAGTTCGAGTAAGTGGACCGTCTTGGAGTACCTGAAGACCCAGACGTGCTTCGATTGCTCAGCGGAGAGCTACTTGGACTGCCCTGCGACCGGGGGTAGCGGGGAGGGCTCATGTACATCGCGTTTGGTGATGGTTTCTTGCCACTTGGTGGCAGGCCCAGCAACTTCCTCTGGGCGGGCGTGAGAGGGATATCCGAGAGATCATCTTTGCGACGGAATAGCGGATATAGGGCAATGAAGATGTTGGCGCCTAGAACCAGCCGCACTAGAAAGTAGATGTACCATGTTGCTGGCCATAAGGGCTTGGCAAGCTCGAAGATGGTCGGGAAGCTGTAGTAGTGTTAGAAGCCTGCTCCCCGATGCGCCATTATGAGACTCACTAGGACCGCAGAAGCTGCTCTGCCAGCCAGAGACCGACGAAGCAGCCGGCATTCCAGATGATGCTGCTCAGGTTCTTCTTGGAGAAGGTCAAAGCCCTTTGACGCCGTGCAATCTCATCGAGCTGCGGGTGTCGCCAAGTACCAGTGGGCGCCGAGGCCGGAGTGGTCTTGATTGTCTCCCGCGCGGGCGTAGAAGGCAGTCCTTCGGGTGTAGCCATGAGGATGGGAGTGCGTCGAGGGAGGAGAGTGTAGCAGTCTGCAGGGTGGAGGCGTCAGTCTCTTAAAAGGAGGAAGCTGGCGGAAAGGCTACCTTGTCGTCGCAAGGGCAGAAGCGCGATTCCCTGGGGTTAGTAAAAGCTTGAAGCTGGGTTAGTCCGGGTCGGTGGCAGCAGCGGGTCGCGCGGCGGCAGCGCTCCTGCTGGTGGAGAGTGGTTGTTGTTTATGCTTGTTGACTTTGTTTTCCCCAGACTTCTGTCAACAACAAATTAGACCTCGAGTGACAGACACTTGACGAGTGTTGACGCGGCGCCGGTGTCTCGTGCAGCCTCCGCAGCTGGCCCAAGCTCCTTTGGGGGGGATTCGATGACACTCCACTCGCAACTCCAGGCTATGTTCAGAGCACGACACTACAACGGACTGCAGTAGTTCCACGCCAGCTCGCACAATTCTGCCATCATGAGTTTCGATAATCTGTTGCTGAAGCTCGACGAGGGCCTGACCCATATTCTGGGCCAGTGGGATATCTACTCCACCACCATTGCTGCCGTCATTCTGGTCTACTTCGCCTACGATGTCTTCTCTCGAGCCGACCCCGATGCACACCCTATGCTGCTGGCCCGTCAAGCCCAAGCCTCGCCTGTCAGACACGAGGGCGAGTCTGCCGTTTTCCGCTCGCATTCATCGCCCCATGGCATGGACTTGAACAGCGGCTTGAATGTGAAAGACCCAGGCACCTCCAAATGGGCTCGTGGCCGGGATGGCGACTTGCGCGACATCTGGAACAGAGCTCATGACGGGAAGCTCGATCCTGAAGGAAAGCCAACAAACGAGAAGGGCCGCATCTTGACCGTTCTCGGCTCTGAAAAGATTGTCGAACATGCTTTAGGTTTGTACGCCGACAACCTCTGACTTCAACGGCTGATTCCCGTGCAGACCATGTCCAGAGGCAGATTGCTGTTATTGGATCGCATCTCAAACAGCATGGGGGGGATCGAGTGGCTATATATGTGCCAAACTCCATCGAGCTACTTGCTACCATTTTCGCATCCGCTTTCTATGGGCTGACGCCTATCTTGTTGCCGATTGATAAGTCGGTAGAGAACGTAGGAGCTTTTCTCAAAGCGTCCAAGGCCGATTCGGTGGTAGCAGGGGTCGGGTCTTTCCCTTTCGACGCCGTGACCAAGCAATATCCTGGGCTTCGCAACATCGTCTGGGTTGTTGATGACGGCAACAAGCACCTCGACTGGACCGAGATTCCGCAAGGCACTGGAGGATCTGTCAATGTGTCTACATGGCAGACTCTTCTGGAGGACCACAAAAACGGGTCAGAGCTTCCCGAGTCAAACCCCAAAGAAATCCCCCCGAGTCTGCTTGCTTTCTGGTCCACCGGAGAGGGCGACGTCGGCAAGCTCGTTGAATATTCCCAAGGCAATCTGGTCGCCGCTATCTCGGCGCAGATTTTCTCGGTCCCTCCGAATCAGCGTCTAACCCCGTCGGATTTGTTCTTGCCAGCAGACTCGCTATCTTCCGTTTATCCTCTCGTTTTGACTCTGTCAGCTCTTTACTCAAACGCGTCTGTTGCACTGAACTCTGTGGCTGGCGAGCCAGCCGACCTAGCCCTGAGCACACAGGGAGTCGCACCGACCGTCATTGTAGCATCTGCATCTACTCTACTGCAATTACGAGAGAAGAGCCGAGGGAGGTTGACCTCTCTGTTCTTCCAAATCGTCCATTGGTTCCAGACCCGGACTCTTACCGAGCAAGGAGTCTTGCCTACAGTCTCGATGCTGTCCAGCTTCAATGATGCCCTTAAGCCTTCCATTGGGGCTACCCCTGGAAAACTACGCCTGGTTTACGTTTCCGAGCGCGCCCAGGGAGGTACACCTGCTCTCAACTCGCAGATTATTTCGGACTTGCGGATTTTCCTTGGCGCGAGGGTGATATACGCCCTCACTGCGGCCCCTGTTGCTGGTGCCGTAGCTCAGACAAATATTTATGATTACCGAGTGGATGTGACTCCTAGTGGTCGGTGTTCACACTTTGGAGCACCCGTCACTAGTGTCGAGATCTTGCTCAAAGATACCAAAGATCGAAAGACAACTGATGAGGAATCTATTGGGGAGGTAAGTGCTTTGCAGTTCTCATGCTTGACAATGCCGCTGACTCCTAGTAGATATTTGTTAGAGGACCGGCCGTTGTAGGCGGAGAAGCCGGATTGGGGGTGGTGGGCCGAATCAGGGACGACTTTACGCTTGCTTACTTCTGATGCTATTCAGCCAATGATGATTAGATGGACGACAGGACGCAAAGGCTACGGAACTCTGGTAACAGGCCGTGTTCTAAGTAGCGAATGTCAATGATGATTTTCCTATGCGATTCATCGCACATTTATATATACGAAAGGCGATCTTGCGACAGGAAGGGTCCTGGCTGACAGCCACTAATACCGAAGCCACATGCAGGTTTGTCGGCCAGCAAATTTCCAAGTTTCTAACACTACTCCTTGAATTTGTATTGCCTACATAAGATTTTCTATGACGCGGTTTTCTCCCGATCACTTGGAATTCTCTCAGTTACTCGAATCTCTCTCAATTACTCGGGTCTCTTTCAGTTACTTGAACATGTCTCAGTTATCAAAATCTCTCCCAATTATGTAGATTTGTATCAAGTACTTGGATTTCTCCCAACAATTTGGATTTCTCCCTATTGCTTGGATCTTTTCAGGTCAGTTCTTGTTATTTCTACCTAAAACACTTTGTTTGCTCCCAATGATTTGAAGTATTTGCAGTTACTGGATTTCTTGGTACCCGGGCTTTGATTCAGAAGAGAATAGAGAGTCGTGTCTCTGTTCGCGAGACCAAGTCAGCAGTAATTGATGTCTGGTGTTATCTTAACCTCTTAGGCCCCTGTCAACAGGTGGGTCGCGGGACTTGATGTGAGTGGAGCACTCAAATGTGGAGAATGGAGATTGATGCCAAGCGAAGGCCACGTTCTATGTTCCAGTCAGCCACATACTCGACTGGATTCGCGTCAACAATAAATAGAGTGGGTGGAAAGCGGTCCCAAAGCACATAGACTCACTACCTCAGCAGCGATACACGATGAATGAAAGCGATGCAAATGTGCGGCCAGGCGACTCCATTCGGCCGTACAAGATTAAGGTACATGTGAGCAGGGACCACGTCGAGGGATGCATGGCTAACCAAGTGTCGCGTGTTGCGCAGGTGTCCAGCCGGTATCTTGAATTGACGCGCCAAAAGCTAGAGCTTGCCCGCCTGCCGCACGACGTCGGCATGCCAAAGTCAAGAGAGTGGGAGCTGGGAACGCCGAAGAGCGTGATTGAGCCTCTGATTGACTTTTGGTACGCATGTTTAGTGTTAAGCCGAACGTTGCCTCAGCATCACATTCTGACTCCTTGACAGGCTAGAGAAGTACTCGTGGAGACACCAGGTAAAACTCCAGCTGAACGCCAGAATTATTTACCGTATTATAACTCTGAATTAGGAAGACTACCTCAACAGCACTTTGCCGCAATTTCGCACCGCCATCTCGATTCCCTCTTCGCCAACCCCGTTGAGGATACATTTCATCCACCGCCGATCTGCCCACCCGAATCCTGTGCCTCTACTGCTGCTACCCACCTTTCCCCTGACCAACTTATCCCTGCAGAAAGTTATATCGTCCCTAACCGACCCTACCAGCTCGGGGGACCAAGCTTTCAACGTCGTCGCTCCATCAATACCTGGTCTTGGATTTAGCGATGCCTTTACAGAGCCAGATGCTCCTTTATTGGAGTCTACTGCCCATATCTTCAACTCTCTTATGCTCCGACTTGGATACGAAACCTACCTCACATCGACTACTGGCTCTGGGACCTCCTCACCTGCCAATGTTGATTATCACATCGCCAGAATCTTAGGGGACCGCCATCGAACCCATTGCCTTGGTGTTAATCTCATATCTCCGCCGTCGGAGCCTCCTTTGCTATCAACAGCTCCATGGGAATGGATTAAATACTCCATAGCAAATTTCTTCCATGCGCCCATATTTGGCTATACAGCAGCGGACTTCCGTCTTACCAAGAAAGGCTCATTTTCTCGACCAAGGGCTTCGGCTGGTCCCTTGCTTTTACATCCCAGAGCGTCGACCTCATCGATGGTGGGCCTAGGAGATGGCTACGGAGCTCTAGGTCTTTCGGCAATCCTCGAGCCTAACACATTCTCCTATGCTCTCTGCGACTCTCCAGTCGGAATGCTCAGCCTCGTACTATCCGCACTGCACAGGACCAATCTGACCACTACTTTGTCGTCGTCAGAGATCATCGACATCGCCGAGCTGGCATGGCTACCAGGCCCCGAAGCCGCAATTAGGTTTTGGTCTGAGGCGATTGTAGAAACGCAGCTGTGGCGAAACAGCGAGGCTGCCAGAGAATGGTGTACAACGCCAGTGGCAATTTCAGCCCTTATGGGCGAGGAAGGCTATGCTCCTCCGTGTTGGGCTAAAGTTGCTCATAATGTTGTCTGGATGACCAGAGTGGAGAGCAGCGGTGGCTTCGTTGCGCTTAGCCAGATAGATACCATACTCCACGGTGTTCGTGGGCTGGCGAAAGAGGTCATGAAGAGGGACGGACGACTGCGCGTTCCTGAATTGGAAGAGGTTATCGTGAAATCGACTGCAGAAGGGCATATTATTGAGGATACTGACGCGGAATTTGGAATGGAGAGCCTGGATACCTTGGTCGGTTGATGTGGTGGATCAACAGGCCTCCACTGGAAAGACAGCGTCGAAGGATTCGAGAAGGTAATTTTCTTACGACTGATGATGACTGACGGTGTCATGATACCAGGCATGAATAGGAACAAGGTGGAACAGCAGAAGGATTCAATTGTCTTTTTTTGGTGGGCATGGAAACGGGGTCAAAGCAGACACTGTTGAGGAGGATTAGGCTTCTAGACCTACATGTGAGAAATGGAGGATGGGCAGCGGGTCGTGGCGAGGACTTGGTAAAAACTGATTGCGAAAGTAGACAGAGAATACGTGCCCGCAAAGTACGATTGTGCTCGTGGTAAAATTTGTTGGGCGAGTTTAGTTATAACAAAGCTCTGGATGCATTTCGGTTTTGTAGAGGGCTCAACTGTGCATATAATAAATGTCTTACCGACTTGTGAAATGCCAGAACTCCTGGCCATGTAAATGTCCCAAGATCATTGGGCCATAGCGCAGGTTTTGATGCATATTTTCGATGTTTCCCCGGCTACTTCCATCAGGTTATGCCCCAAAGTATCTGGCGGATTGACTTAGACTACCCCCGGTTATCTGGAAGGTGTATATACACTCGTATCGTAGTCCAGAACTGGGCATACATTGATTCAAAAAGAGGAAAAGATGTCAGTAGTAAAACGGGTTCTCATTGGATTGTCTATTCCACTCGTGGAGTCGTGACGAGGTATCCTTGTTCGACAACTCTGCACAGGTTGAACGAGAGTCGTGTGGCAAAGACAAGCCAACACAGTACCGCCGGACAGCGAGACATATGGAAGCTCTGTTCGCTCCCTTCAAGCGTCATTTCCATTTTTTTTTATAGCTCAGGCCGAGGCCGACGTCTCAGATCGCGTAAGGCCATTTGTCCTCGTCAAACTTCAGGTAGTTGTAGCCGAACTGGAATTGTTCATTCTTGTAGCCGATGCTGGTATTCACGTAATGGTAGTAGAGAGTCAGAGCCAAATCATTGCCTGTCTCTATCACGCCCCTATTCAGTCGCCAGTCAGCAGTGTAAGAGGAGTGAGTATGTGGCAGTTCGCGCCAATGACGGGCTGAATCTGGCTTGAATTGCGTTGATTAACGAATATGGTTGTGACAAGGCGGGAGAGAAACGACAGAAAAATGTTCGGCAAGTGGACGAGCGAAGGGAATGAGGGAAGATGAACTTACTGTCCACCAGGGGCATACATGTCGCCGCTACTTTCCAACAACATAGATCCGCCATTACCTCTCTCGCAGTTGTCACCATCCTTGTCGAGAAATGGGCCATTGATCCCAGAAAAGCTCCGGCACATGGCAATCTTATATTCACCGCCCGGAGGCGGTAGATGGCTAGCATTGCCCGGCAAGCCACAACATTTCCCACTAGAGAAGAGAAGATAAGTGTAGGTATTTTTGGAGATAGAGATGTTCTTTTCTGTGTCGACAATTCTGTTGGTGTCGAAGTCCCAGGAAAAGGTGAAGGATCCTTCCACGATAGCACCTGTCTGGTTCCATGCCAGTCTCTCAAACTTGCCGGTACTTTGAATCTTGATATGATCTGCACCTGATTCGGTGATGGCAAGAGGAGTCGAGTAGATGCCACCGAAGTAAGAGCCAAACACCATGTATGGCACGTTGCTCTGATAGCCGTGCCAAGTGGGATCGATGCAGTTGAAAGGCGTGGTGGAGTTGGATTCCAGAACAGCGCCCCGGTCTGTCTCAGTCCCCTCGTTCAGGTCGTGCGAAGTAGCGTATCCGATGACACTGTGTTTGCTGCCCAGGGTAGACACGGCATAGTACATGACGAACAAGCTGAGGTAGTCAGAGAAGTGGACATCTGGTGCCTACACGAGCCGCGGTGTCAGTTTTCATTATATGTGAGGGAACTGCAGCAGGCTACATGCCCACAAGTAGGTGTTTCCGCGATGGTCGATGGAAGATCCATTGGGAAGCGCATCTCCCAGCGAAGTCCAAGGACCTCCGATTGAAGGAGCTACTGCGGCGTGAATACCGCCGCCGGTGTAGAAGAGATAGTACTGCATGTCTACATGATTCTGGACGACGTTCGGGTCGTGAATGTTGCTGCATACTCCGGTGCAGGAGTTTGGTTCAGGGTAAGTGGAGATGACCCCCGCTGCGAACAGCAAGGAAATCAAGGTGAAGATGGCAGGGAGACGCATCGTCAGAGGTATGAGTGAATGATCAGAGATGAAGCTCTTTCCATTCGTAGACAGTCCGACCCAGGGCTCTTGCCATTTCATACCCCATTTTCCAGCCAATAAGCACCAAGACTGAAGAACAGTCACCGTATGTGTATCCATGGTTGAGAAGAGTGCGGCGGGATATCCCATGGTTGAGTATGTGCACCGGCTCGCGGATCGAGGCAAAACTGGAATCTCTAATTCTCAGCTCCAAGAATATTAATTTGCATACCCTACAATACAATCACATCGAAAACCTCATCGTTCGTCCTCCAGCGCTAGTAAAAAGAAGAGGCCGGAAGCAACCCCGAGTATCTCCAGGTAGTGTTGTTCCCCCACTCCCAAACGCTCCCAAACGCCCTAGGTATATGTAATTGCCATGTGCGAAGTTTTCGCAAACTTCTCATTTCGCCACTGCAACAGCCTCCGTATGCTGCCGTTTCGCTTCCGACTTCTCGGCATCGGCATCAACGCCCCTCTTCTTCTCCTTTTCTTGTGCTTTCTCCTGTTCCCTCTGCGCCCGGCGTGCTTCCTTCTCCTTCCGCTCATTTTCTTTACGTAGCGCTTTGGATTCAAATTCATGCCAGTCGCCCTCGAGTGCTTGGAGTCTGTAGGATCTTTGTTAGCAAGACAACTAGATGATAGACCAACTTGCTGAAACCCATGGGATTCACAGATTCACAGATGGATAGACAAAGGTATAGGAAGAATGGAGGGATAGAAACAACGTACTCAACAGCCTGCCTAGGCTTCGGCTCCTCCGTGGTAAAATACGGATGCTCCAGCACATCACCCGCACTCGGCCTCTTCGCCGGATCATACTGAAACATAGCCTCTAGCAAATCATAGGCCGCCGGCGTCACCTTCTCCGCATACTTCTGCTCAAACACGTTTGGCCGTCGGTAAGTCGGTCGCAGCAGCTCGAACCAAGCCATGTCTACAAGACCAGGCCACTCTTGTCGGTTAGGCGTGCCCAATACAGCGTATATCTTCTCCAGCTGAGAAATCTCGCCGCCATCGCCCGGGAAAATGGCATGACGCGTGAAGATCTCGACGAGCACGCAGGCGGCTGACCAGATGTCGACGGCGGGACCGTATTGTGTTTCGCCGAGGAGGAGTTCAGGCGAGCGGTACCAGATGGTGATGACGCGGTTCGTGTAGTCAAGCTGTCGTCTCTTGGCGTAGAAGCGTGCCAGTCCGAAATCAGCAAGCTTCAACTGACCCTCGTTGCTCACGAGGATATTGGCCGCCTTGATATCGCGATGGAGCACACCCTTTCGATGCAAGTAGTCCAAGCCCTCGAAAAGCTGTTTAGCAAGATGTTTTTTGTGCGAAGGCTCGAGCTTGAAGGTAGGATGATTGAGCAAACCAGTGAGATCGTGGGAAAGATACTCGAAGACCATGAAGCAATCGTTCTTCTCAACCATGACTTCTTGCATGTCGACTACATTTGGGTGTTTCAGCGACTGCAGTAGCTTGATTTCTCGAACTGCTGTTACGGGAAAGCCATCCCTTTCGCCTTCCATGCGGATCTTCTTCAGGGCAACCAGTTTCTTGGTATACACGTGAATAGCTTTGAAGACTTTGCCGTATGTGCCAGAACCAACCACAGACTCGTTTCCGGGTTTGCGGTAGTAAACGGAATCAGACGCGGCAAATTCTGTAGGTAGAGTGGGCTTGGGCTTCAGACGCTTCTCGATTCTCTTAATCATTCGTGGTTTCGCCGGCTCTCGAGGTTTCTGGAACTCTGACTTTTGGAATTCGACCCGAGCTCTTGAAGATGCGGGCTCGGTAGGTATAGGACGCGAAGTTGCGCCATTCCGGCTATCACTCAGAATGGATGGCTTCGTTGGTATCGTATTCAACTTCTGGGAGATCTCGGGCTTCGGAGCAGCGGCTGGTGCTTTCGGGACGGCTTTCATGACGAAGCTGAACTTCGACGCCTGGGGACCCGTCGGCGGAGGTCTGCTCGGAGGAGGCATAGCCTTCTCATCACTTGCTGCATCTTTGCTACTCTCCTCCACCTGCAACTCCTTGGATGGTCTGAACATGTTCTCCTCATTTTCGTTTGATGCAGGCGGCGCTGCATTTTGTGGACTAGCATGCTGTGGACTCGCGTGCTGTGAGTTCGCCTGCGCAGGGCTTTGTTGCGGAGTCACGTGTGTAGAATGTTGCTGGGATGCAGGCTGGCTGTTGGCATTCCATCGTAGATTCTGAAAATGTCCACGACCTCGGTAACCACCACGTGGGTTGAAAGTGTTACCACGAAATCCTCTCCCGCTTCCTCTGAAGGTCTGGGGCTGAAAGCTCTGTTGAGGCCCGGTAGGAGGGGCTACGTACGGAGGAGACTGAGAGTGATTTTGATTTTGGTAGAACTGGCCATGGTTGGTCTGCGGCGAAACATAACCGCCCTGAGGGTAGTTGTTGTGTTGGCTGCGATAGTCAGTATCGGGAGGATATGAGACCCGAGACGCATAATAGGGATCGCGATATGAGACATCAGACTCCTGGTAGGGGGAATGACGGGCGTGAGAGACTTCAGGCCCACGATAGGGGGCATGGGAGACTTCAGACCCATGATAGGGGGCACGAGATACTTCAGGCCCACGATAGGAGGCATGAGAGACTTCAGGCTCATGGTAGGAGGCATGGGAGACTTCAGACCCATGATAGGGATTACGAGGGTATGAGCTTTCAGACCCACGATAGGGGGGTTGATAAACAGCAGACGCATGGTGAACATACGGGCCAGGAGAGTATTGTGGACCACCGCCCCATCCTCCTCTGGCAGAATACGGAGACTGCGCTTGAGGTGACACCTGTTGGGGAGAGAAGTGTTGTGGCGACTGGGAGTAGTAGCGAGTATCTACTTGCGGGCGTTGTGGGAAGGCTGCTTGCATTTGCTGGTTTGGATGAATGTAGTTTGGGTGCACGCCATATCCGCCTCTTCCTTGCATATTGTCCTCACTATTCCTCCTAGATGAATTGCGCGGAGGCCTCGATGAACTTCTAGCTCTTGGGCGATATTCGTCGCGAGCGGAGTGTCTCTTTGGTGATGATTCGCGAGCTGGTCTTGCGGCGCGCGATGAGCGGGGTGACACGTGACGTGAGGCCGGCTCGTAGCGATCGATTTCAGGAGAGCGGCGACGTGGAGGGGTTGGATGGCGAGAACGCCGGTCGCGATCTGATGCTAATGGAGACCTGCCACGGCTTTTTGGGGAGCGAGGACGAGCAACGGGTGACCTGCTTCGCTTTCTTGTAGACTCCGAGGGCTTCGAAGTGCGCCTGTCGGAAGAGGTAGGCCTCCTGCGAGGAGATGGAGTTCGACGACGGGGACGCGAAGGAAGGCTGTCCCTAGCAGATGGACGAGAGTCCCGGTCACTCTCCTTATCCCGGTCCCGCCTGTGAGTCTGGCTGCTGTGGCTCTCCTTCTCGTCGTCGTGACGTCGCTTTCGAGGTGGAGTAGGGTCACGGTGCTTCCGTTCGTGCCTGGACGAGCCAAGGGCACTGCTCTCGCGGACGGGGCTGCGGCTGTCGTGTCTTCTCGAGCGCTTGTGGTGGCTTCGCGCAGGAGACGGGCTCCGAGTCTTGCGACGCTTAGGCGGGGGAGAGCGATGGGTTGGGCGTGTTTTGTCGGAGCCTCGTGTGTCCAGCAACTCCCGGCCTCTGTTCCTCTCTCGCACGTCCTCGGTGCGAACGGGCGATCTTTCGCGTGGCGGACGTCTGTCCCTGGTGTCCCTTTGGTCTCTGCTGTCCCGGCTGCGGTCGCGCTGCCTGTGTCGGGGGCGTGGTGACTCTCTGTTGGCGGGACGGTGGGCGCGACCAGACTTGGCCTCGTCTTTTTCCAGTATTGGGCGACGAGTAGTGGTAGGCGAGGGCGACGGGCGGGAACGGGAGACGCCACGATCGACTTCTCGATCGACTCTACCTCTCTGTCTTCGGTCGTCGCCGTGGCTCCAGCTGTCTTTCATTGCAGCATCCCGCGGGCGAGAGATACGTGATGCGAGAGATCTAGGCGGAGGCTTCATGGTCAACACGCCTCAATCCGCACCTCTCCCTTAGCGCGGCTGAGTCTTTGCCGAGCCGACCAGGGTCATTGAAGGCCGGCGTGCAACAGCTCAATGCCTCTCTGCCCCGAGATAGCGGGGAGACAGGGCGCGCAGAAACAACGAAGATGCTAACTAAAAGAGAGCGGATCAATAAGGAAACAAGCATCCCTCGAGGCCCAAAGCCCCCGTGGTCCTGTCTGCTCAGAGAACCTACCCGCTATCTTCAGATCCAGCGCTGGCGTAAGTCGAGGTGTCGTATCGATAAGGCGGCGTCGTATTTGTTCGTATCCAGACGTGGCTCGAGCTTGGGTGGCACAAGAGCTGGAGTCGTCCGAGGCCTGTTTGCGACTTTGCGTTGAAGTGCCGCTTGGCGCCAAAGTGCTGAGGGCGGACGGCAATCATACGCAAGAAAAAATACTATCTACGGTTCCGCTTGACCTCCTCTGTCTCTGCCGACGTGCTGGACGACATTCCAGTAACAATGCTATGAATCCCAGCTCTTGCCAGACGTCCCTTTAGCCGCCACAAAGCGAGGGATTCATCTGCAGGTATGACATCCCCCACAACTTCAACTTCAACTTCAACCAAGCCTGAAGAACATCCAGCACTTCAAGCGAATAGCAGTCAGTATGGATCCAGGGAGCGTAGGTGGCGGACCCGTAAAGTCCAGGCGCTCCCACGTCCTCTAGGACATCCAGTGTGTTTCAAAATGACCGTAGGCGCCCAGGCCTTGTGTAATCTTCAAAGAAATCGGAGTCGATGGGGTAGCTGGTAGAGAAGGAAGCCTCGGGGCATAACTGCTTCATCATATTTCACATTGAATGCCAGCCTTTGCTCGGCAGCGTTTCCTGATGTTTGGCTCGTTGGCTCAACTATGCTGTCAGTGCAGTATGCCGTTCATGTTTGGGGAGAATGGCAGCCACGGCGGCAGCATTCATCTTCGACTGATTAGATCTCGCCAGTCTGATATCGTGTAAATCTCCACCCGTCGTAAAACTTAGACCGTGGTAGCCGCGTCTAAAGCCCCAACCACTCCATCTGTCCTTTTCTTGCAACTGTATCAACACGTATAAGACGATGCGAATATATTCGAAAGCATATCGAGCTTGAGGCTGTCCGGCACATCCGGCAAGGACCCCTAAGACTTAAGGGGCATGTTGAGCGGTTGCTTCGATGGGGACGGTGTGATGGAGGCGCGACGAAGGTTGGTGATGTTGACAGCGGGCCGGCTCAGCGGCTGCTTCCAGCGCGGCGAGACCTCATGAGCGCTCCGTTGAACATACAGCAGAGTGCTGTAAGCGGTCTACGACGGCAGACAGCGAGGAGACAGATGGTGGCGGCAGTCCGCGGGCTGGTGTTGGTGTAGATGAGGCCATGGGGGCAATCCTGCAGAAGCCGGGTCGAACACGCTTCGTGGCCTGACTAGCGTGCTGAGAAATTCGCAGCAGCGCTTCGTACATGTAGACGTGGCGGCTATTTTCAGCATTATTGCCGCGCTCACCTTCCTCGCCGACATATTCCGTCTCGCAACAACATCTCTTCCTACCAAGTTGCAATCATTGTCGTCACCCACTACAATTCGTGTTTTAATACTCGTTTTGGTATCATGCCCGTTTTTACTGCAACAACATAGAAACGATTCGGACGAACGAAACCATATGCAACTCCAGAGCCGAGCGTACCTCCCACATCCCGAATTGATTCCTGATGCCCCTCACGAACATGCTTGAACGGAAGTACGCGTGGCGTCTTGACGTGCGTCGGGGCCTATGTGGGCACTGGGGAGGCATTATTGTTGATGCAAGAGCAAGGAGCCCAGAGGAGAACCCATGATACACTTCGGCTTCTGGACTGGATAACATCAACGAGACGTCCTTCAAGTCCAAGGTCCCTATGTCTCCTCTCCAACGTCTGAGCTCTCCCGCTCCCGTGCCGCTCCCGTGCCGCTCCCTCTTCACTTTATCTCCTACGTTCTTCCTGCAAATTTTCACCTCTTCTACATGTACTCAGCCCTAGCGGCCCAAATTTCCTCACACGGCCTCTAACACCTTTTATATCACCCTTTGACTTATCAATTCTCCGGGTTCTTTGGAACGAGGTGGACCGAGCGTTGTGGCTGCCATTCAAAGACCCACCGCATCACCACATAACAACCCCCATCTTCTGTTCCTTGCGATCTCCAATTCGTAAGCTTTTTTCAGAGTCTCTGTTTGGACCGTCGGGGTGCTAAGCTTTTCCAAGACGGCTTTCTCCACAGCGCCGCGTATGGGATAATGGCTTCAATATGCCGGAGTGGATTCGTGTGCTATGCCAGGTAAGCACGCTTACATGCACGACTGGAAAACTAGCAGAACCTTTTTTCTTTCTTCTTGCTTTTGCTCCTTCAAGCTACGGAGGGTTGGTTGAATATGGTCAACCCCGCTTGCTCCCTGTCAGGCGCTCTTTTAGAGAAGTTGTTTCTGTTTGGAGAAAGTACAGAGGCTGGCCATGCCAAGCTTGCGATTGCGCTATATAGCATTAAACGGCCCTTTTGGGGAATTTGGTCTGATTTTATGACTCGACCCCTGTTTTTCTCCAGTTTTACCCTGGTTTTTTCCACATTTAGCCCTGCGACGATCAGTTAAAAGCCAACGGCGACAACCGAAAAGGCACTAAAACCGCAAGCTTGGCATGGCCAGCCTCTGTACCTTTGGGGGTTGTTGTCTTTGAACACCCTAGTTTTGGGCTTTCTTTCTCTGCTTTTATTCTATTTCCTACCTTTTGAAAACCATGCGCAGTTGGTTGCATATCCCAAGGGCTGATAGCTACATACCTCGGTTCTTCACTTCTTCATGGGGCGGGCGCTCAGGCTTCCAGTTAAAAGTTCTTCGACTGGACGTCAAAGTGTCAAACCACTGTATTGGAAACATCCCCGTGGCCCGGACCCCAAAGACATGTTGAAACTTTCTTCCCCCAGATTCAGAGAAACCTCCGGACGAGGGGTACCGAGGAAGCTAAGAGCTTATATGTGTCCGCCTTCCAGGGTTGTGGATGGGCTTTAAGCATGATTATATAGCCTTCACCTATGTTGAACAACGAAACGCTCGGCAGGCTTGGCTCCAAGGAACAAGTTTGTTGTTGATGTTTCCTCCCGTTTAGATCTGTTCTAGGACTCCCGGCCCGGGCTACCGCGCCACACATGGCCAAGTCTCCTTGGCTTCCTACGCGATATTGCATCTGATATTTGATCATTCCCACGGCCTATCGGAAAGCTCGCAACACTAACTCGAAAATTCTGGAATTATCACTTCGTCTGGGTGGGTCTCAACAAGAGATGACTGCACGAGGGCCCCGGCCGGGTTGGGTAGATCGCCAAATTTTACGCGTCAAAGCACGTCTACATGTAAATCCGCCCTACGTACTAGTCACAGAGCGACCTCCATGTCTAATGTATCAGGGATTCGGATTGGCGCAGCTCAATGGCTGACGGTAAGTGGATACATGTACAGCGGCCCTCTGGAATCAATATATATGTGGATACTCTTCGAGTCTTGCGGCCTTGCCCTTGTCCGTGTGGCTAGTGCTATCAAAAGTACATGGTCAGGATAGCTTGGTATGCGAGGGACCCGAGACTTGATATCTATAAAGCCCTCCCAAGAGCCAGGAAGGTGTTCTTTCTGTGTCTTGGCTTCCAGTCATCGTTGCTTGCTCAATCTTTCAACATGGGTCTCATCCGCAACTTCGCTGCCCTTCTGGCTGCCAGCACCGTCGTCTCTGCCTCCCCCGTGGTGAAGAGCCATGCGAAGAGAGATGTGGACGTCAACACCTGGAACTCTACCTGCACAAACCCAACCCAGCGTAAATCATGGCACTACATGACCGACGCGGAGAAGAAGGCATACATCGATGCCGAGCTTTGCTTGATCAACACACCCGCTACTCTTGGTTTCCCCGGTGCTCAAAGCAAGTTCGATGAGCTCCAGTACTCTCACATCCATCAGTCCAACGTCGTCCATTACTCTGTTAGTTTGCGGTGATGACCATTTCTTCAGTTCTCCGAATCTAATACAGCTCTAGGGACAATTCTTGCCATGGCACAGATGGTACATGTTTGCCCATGAGTACCAGCTCAAGACCTTTTGCAACTACACCGGTGGTCAACCGTGAGTCCTTCCTTTCAGTATCCCTTGGTAAACCTTTCGCTGAACTTCCAAATCAGATACTGGGAAGAGCAATTGGACACCGCCAACGGCTCCTACAACATGGCTGCCTCGCCCATCTTCGACCCCGTCACTGGTTTCGGAGGCAACGGCAACGCAGACCTCGACATGTGTGTCACTGACGGACCATTCGCCAACATGACGGTCCACCTGGGTCCGGGCTACAACACCACCGACTACTGCTTGAGCCGTGACTTCACGCCCAGCATCTTTAGCGATGCCAACCAGACATACATCGACGAGTGTATGTCCTACAACACTTACTGGGATGCCTTCTGGTGCTGGAAGAGCGCTCCCCACGTCGCCGGACACGGTGGTGTTGCCGGCACCATCCTGGACACCGTTGCTTCCCCTGGTGGTAAGTCCTCACGCCCTTATCAAAACTTCTACCGATATCCTCCCGACCCCTTCAAAACCAAAGAGAAAAGGATTTATGAACTAATTTGCTGTTTGTTTCACAGAGCCTCTCTTCTTCCTCCACCACACCAACCTCGACCGTCTCTGGTGGAACTGGCAAGCCGCCAACATCTCTTCGCGTCTCTACGACATGAGCGGAGGCAACACTCCTCCCGTCTGGTGGCTCGAGGCCAACGACATGGCGCCTATCACGCAGAACCAGATCGATGGCTTCAACGACCCTACCAACATGACTAGCTTGCAGCACAACTTGATTCTGGATGGTATTATTCCTAACACTACCATTGAGTCGGTTATGGACATTCGCAACGGTCTGCTTTGCTACGAGTACGTGGAGAACTAAGGTAAACGGTACTACGTGAGCGGGGAATGGGAGTGGGGGTGGTTGGATTACAACACTTTGTCTCTGATACCAGATAGGTAGTTTGAGGAGACGCTTATAATGTAAATATGCTTTCTTGCTATTCTTGGTCTCCTGCTGTCCACACTCCCAAAACCGAAAATTCAAGAGCCCTGCACCCTCCTCCCTACTTACCAACCGTGCGAAAACCGTACGAAAAGCAGTCCAGTCTAATACACCGGGTCCTTCCATCTCATCCTGCCCAGCCACTCCCACTATCCTCACTTAACCCTTGTGTACCCCCAACACCCCCATCCACCCACATCCCCCAGCCCCCCTCCTCACACAAAGCTTTCATCGCACCCGCGTCCAGACTCAACCACACCTCCCAGCCCTCGCCCTCCACTCTCGGCGGCAAAAAAATCCTCGTATTCATATCCCACTCCCCCTGCGCCTTCCTCATCGCCTCAGCCCTCACACCCTCCCCTTTTCCCTCCCCTGCCCCGTCCTCTTCTCCAATGCCAGGAATTCCCCACCGCGCCGTCATCCCAAAATGATGCCAAGTATTGAAACAGAAGTCAGCAGGATCGCGAGGATCGATGGTCAAGCCCAGATAGCGCGGGTCTGGGCAGGCGCGGAAGAGCGCTGTGCGGAGGGCGATGAAGTCGCTGTTTATGGCGCGGATGGCGGTGTTTATTGCGATGATTACGGCAGCCTGTGGATTTTCAGCGGGGAAGTGATAATTTGGATGGAGGAATGAAGGTTGGTGGGGGAGAGAGGGGTAGAGTGTGGTTTATGAATAGGGGGTGTGTGTGAGTTGGAATCTTTGGGACTTGGGGGTTTCTTTATGAAGAGAATTTAGGAAGAAGAAAAGCTTGGGCAAAAATAAATGCTGGGGGACGTACGAGCGCAGGCGTAAAGACGGCTTGTGAAGGGCTACACACAGCTAACAGCGTGGCCATGTCGATCTCCGCAACAGCAATTGCAACGGTGTTCCCCGAACCCTCTCCCACAACATCCGCAAACGCCCTGCCTCGCCAATTTACCGGTATCACACACCTCGCATTACCAATCACCATAGAATCTACACCATTCCCATATTTTTCCAGCTGGGTAGAGATCGACAAGCGGGCTTTCGTCACATGAGCCCAAGTCAGAGCCGCCAAGCAAGCAAAAGTCGAGCAAGCTTGTGGCAAGAGTCGTTGTTTGAGAGCGAGGATGGGGGCTTTGGAAAAGGCGATTATGCGCCCGGTTTTGGGTATCGTGGTAATGGGAACGCCGGGGAGGAAGATGTGGGGTTGCTGCGGGCCGATGGGGGTGGGGAGGAGGCTGAATTCGGGACAGAGGGTGAGGAGGGAGGAGAAGTCGGAGGGTATGCGAAGTCCCGAGGGGCTGGTAATCGGGGAGGGAAGATCGAGATGGAAATTTAGGAGAGGTATGGGAGAGGCTGGACGGATACCACGTGTTAGGTCGGCGAAGCGCTGGGTCAGCGCTTCGATGCCTGTCCCGTCTACGAGCGCGTGGTGGTTGTAGGTGCATAACAATAAGCCGCCCTCGATGATCCTGACCAAGACTCGGAAAACCGGGCGGCCGTGGGTTTTGTCGTCTTCTACCAGCGAGAAGGGGTAGTCAAAAGAAGGATGGACGAAGCACTGTGCTGGGAAGCCGCGGGCTTTGAGTTGTGCGTAGGTGTAAGCGAAACTTTGTGGTGAATCCTCGATGTCGAGGGGGATTGTGAGGCTGGGGTGGGTGCCGAGGATGAGACGGCCTTTAGGGTTGGAGGTGAGGAAGAGGCGGCCGGCGAGATCGGGGGTTTGCTGGGATAGGTGGGAAAGAGCGGTGGCTAGGTGCGACTTGAGGTCCTGGGTTGAGGAGGGATGATAGGGGAAGCAATATGCTTTGCGAGTGTATGTTCGAGCTCCAAATTGGTTCCAGGTGCTGAGAAGTCGGAATTCTAGGTTGATTGGGGGCTGAGAAACTTCTTCGGTGGGGAGATCCATCTTAGATTGTATTTGATGAAAGGAGCGCTCGCAATAGGGGTATTGCTCAAAAGCGCAGAGACGAAATCTTGGGTTGGATATAAGGTCGTAAGTTGGGGGTTGCCAATGAGCTCTTGTGCGGCCACCGCGGAGTGGGACGCATTATTTCAACGTTTGGAGAGTACTTATGCCTGGAGGACGTTGGTAGAAGTCGTTACACAAAAGCTGCACAGTGCGTTGACCAACACGTCGCAGAATAGATTGCAGAATGCAATGCACAAGAAGATCCGCGCAAGACATAGCTGAACACGTTGCATGGGGAAGCTGTCTTGCGCGTGGTACTACATCTGAAAGTGAAAGTGATTCCAATGGTCCAAACCAGTCCAGATGGAAAAGAACCATGAGGCTTCGATATAAGGAAAGCAATGTTGAGCAAGAATGTGAAAAGAGCTGAACCAAGAGGTGAATTGCATGAGGGCATTTCCCAACAATCAACTATTCCACCTTGACTGCTGAAGAGGGCTGCATGACCCCCCGATCCCCCTCCCCCCACACAACCTCCATGCAAAACCTCTTGCAGACCCACAACCCCCACGCCTCACGATGCACTTCCCCATCTCCCTTGACCATCTCCACGTAATACTTATTCCCCGCCATAAACTTCGGTCCATCAGGTTCATGTCCTCTTCCCGGAGGACAATGCTGCGCCACCGCAGTCGCTGTTACTTTCGCCGTATTTGCTCCAGGTTTGACGTCGATGCGAATGTTGCTGATGGTGTGGGTTGTAGCCATGGGGCCTATGAGGGGAAGGAGTGAAGTACGGATGGTCGGTATGTCCATGACTCTGCCGTCCATTTCGAATGTGGTGTCGGCAGTGGACGAGAATGCAGAATTGAACATTTCGAGGTTGTGGTCATCAAAACCGATGACGGCGCGGTAGATGGTGTCGGTTATGGCTTCGCGGTCGGTGAGACCGGGGAGGGCGGTGGGGAGTTGGGGGAGTGGCATGATGAGTTCTAGGTGTTGGTGAAGAGACTTGAGACCGAGCTGGGAAGCGTCTGCGTGCGTCTTTTACTTGCTGGTCGATATTTTGGATGTCTAATGTTTCGTTCCTGTCAGTACAAGGCACGCTATTTGTACCGTTTGATAGCTGAGATACGTAGAAGCTCGTTGGCGAAGGTTGCGAGCCAGCTGGCGCCTATTTCCGCTATCGCCATTTCTAAATCCGAGGCGGGAATATCCATATAGTACTCGGGATATTCGTTGTGCCGCGTCTTCTCAAGAAATCGAGACGGAGTACAAGATCAGAGATCGAAGATCAGCGTGGGGGTCAAAATATAGCGCCAAGCATGTCATGTGACTCGCCCCAGCACGGGCCATACCTATCGCCGCTGGTGGCCAGCCCTCTCCAGTTCTAGCGTGCGACCCCACGTACAACAACTGTCAAAGACATCAGTCACGCTCGACCAGCCTCAATCTCGTGGCTTCTCATGACATTTTTTTCTTGTCGCTGCCCTTGGGCTATTCCGCAACTTTCTTTTCCTCCGTCGCACATTTCAGTCTCACTGTCAGGCGACTGTCAGCTGTTCGCCTCGAGATGGCCGCTGAAATGAAGCTCCGCCATCCTTTACCTCGCAGGAGACATTTTCCATGGCGCCCATCTTTTATGCTACGTAGCATACAGCTGCGAAGTTGTAGCTGTTGATCCAGGTCTAGCCAGTCGCAAGCATGTGTCGAACCGAATCAGGCAGGAGCAGGAAGCTTCATCTTAATCGGCATCCTATGGGATTCCCAAACTCCCATCCGATCATCACAAGCCTCACACGGGAACGGCCCGTTTCTGTGTTCCTGCATTCTGCCATACCTGGCATCTGGTCCCCTGACGATCCGTGTGGTTCGTCTCTTGACAGCACACCCCCCCGCGCCATCTCCACCATCCATCACTTGCACTTCGCACTTGAGCTTCAGAGTGGCCAGCAATGTTACATTGAGATAAGCCTCCTTAATTAGACGTCAAAGCTGCTTTCGACGCGCCGAGGCTGCGTTGCATTCCTGCGAATGATGGTGAATGGACGTGATAGGGGAGTGCTACATTCCTTTCTTTTCAGCTGATGGCTTCCTTGTGGCGCACAGTCTCTCCTTGATCCATTACCTTGATGGCGGGTATAAGAATCTGAATTATCTCGTAGGTGTTTCTTTAAAGCTAGGCCGAGTCTCGTTGTTTTCGCAGTTCCACTCTCCTTCTATCTGTCACTACAGAAGCTTTCAGCATGCATTCAATACCTTTCATCCTCTCTGCTGCGGCCGTTCTGGCTAGCACAGCATCTGCTGAGTTCAACTCGTCTTCTGCGAGCAATATTGCCGTCTACTGGGGTAAGTCATAACTCTGTTACAAGTACCAGTTTTCCCACAGTGTCCACTTGAATGGTTCTGCTTGGCTTTTTATGACTTTTTACTAACGAATACAGGCCAAAATTCATATGGCTCCTCCACTACAGACGCACAGCAGGACTTGGCCTTATACTGCGCAAGTGAGAGACCCCGTCCAGGCGTCGAAAGCCATTACTAACAGCATTAGACACCGAGATCGATATCATACCCATGGCGTTCTTGTATCAAATCACCTCAGGCGTCGGTCCCGGTCCCGTGATCAATTTCGCCAACTCTGGCAATAACTGCACAGAGTTTGAAGGAACTACACTATTAGACTGTTCCACTAGCGTTGGGTAAGGCAGAATCTCGTCAACCTTTATGGAGGCAAGTCACGCATCGCTAACACATGACCCAGACCAGACATCACCACATGTCAAGAGCAATATGGCAAGACAATTCTACTATCCATAGGCGGAGCAACATACACCGAAGGCGGCTTCACCTCCGAGACCGCGGCTGTCAACGCTGCCAACCTAGTCTGGCAAATGTTCGGTCCCTACAATGCCAGTGCCAACGTCGACCGCCCTTTCGGCACCGCCGTAGTCGACGGATTCGATTTCGACTTCGAAACCACCGTGTCTAACACCGTCGCCTTCGCCAACCAACTCCGCGCCCTCATGGACCAAGACACCTCCAAGCCATATTACCTATCCGCCGCTCCCCAGTGCCCCTACCCCGATGCAGCAGACGGCTCCATGCTCGATGGCGCTGTCAGCTTCGACATGGTATTCGTGCAATACTATAACAACTACTGCGCCAGCACATCCTACATCGCCGGCGCCACAACCCAAAATAACTTCAACTTCGACACCTGGGATCTCTGGGCACGCACCGTTTCGAAAAACCCAGACGTCAAAGTCTTCCTCGGCGTCCCCGCCGGGCCTACCGGAGCTGGAAGCGGCTACGAGAGTGCTTCTGCCTTAGCGCCGGTCATCGAGTACTGCCAAACATTTAGCAGCTTTGGCGGTGTGATGATGTGGGACGCCAGCCAGGCCTATGCTGCCAGCAATGCAGGCTTTTTGGATTCCGTCTACAACACCCTTGAAGATTCGTCAGTGAGCCCGAGCCCGATTACTTCTACGACCACTGTTTCAGCTACTGCGACAGCAACGAGTAGTGTTGGAGAGGTCACAAGTACGGTGACGAAAACGGCGACGCAGACGGTGGCGAGTAGCACGACTGTGCTTACGGTCACAGCTACTGTGACGGAAGCTACGAGTACTACTTTTGTAATTAGCACGACGAAGACGGCGACTTCGACTTCAACGGCTGCTGCTGGCACCGGCACCGGCGTGGCTCAGTGGGATCAGTGTGGCGGCAACGGGTACACGGGCTCGACTACTTGCGCCTCTCCGTATACTTGTGTGGAGCTTTCGCAGTGGTGGTCTCAGTGCGAATAAGGGATAGCATTTGCGTCCCTAATGGAGAACTTTCTCACATTCTCTCGCTGCGCAGCGAGTTATCTGACACATGTCGGTAGTTGGTTGTCCGCGCTTTATCTCTTAGTCTTGCGGCATTGCTTGGAGTTTGGGATATAGGGACTTCCTGGAAGCTGGATTGGATAGATATACCCAGGGATACATCGAGGGCTGTTAGCGGGTTCTACGATTTTACGAGACAAGACCATCTTACATATCGTCTGGGACGAGTCAAAAGTTCATGACATCCAAGTGGGTTTTGTGTGGCTGCAGAATCGAAAATGTCAAGAGGGTATGGAAGCAGTCGCGAGCAACAGTGATAAGTGAGTGACTTGACCACGTGGAGTCCAGTCTCGGCTGAATACCTAGCTAGAAGGCTAGGCTTGTAGATCATCTCAGGGAGACAATCCAATTAGAAAGCAACCCGGTCCAAAATGCCGACTGGAACTGCTTGAATAATCGCACGCTACCTACCGACGTCCAGCGTTGTGAATTACCTTAGCTCCCCATCTTAAGTAAGCGCGGCTCAAGGTTGAGCTGCACCCCCACCTTGCTGGAACCAGACTCAAACAAACTCTCAACTTCAACAGTCGTGCCACTCCACAAACTCGTGGACAAAATAGGACGAAACTTCTTGAGCTCAAGTCTTCCATCTGAGAACACCTGGCCTTCGTTCTCCACATTGTCTACAGATCCAGAGGGCACAGTTTGTCAGCCTCGCCCACGCGACGGAAGGTTATCGATAGCTTCAGAAGCGAGACGGTGACGTTGGCCGCTGCCTTGTCACAACTGTTTGCTCGAAGATCCTTCCACCTTACCTCTTTCAAACCCAAGTCGACTCAACTTTGTCGGCTCCCAAATCCTCCCCCCCCCAAAGACAATCGAATCCGCATTCAATATGGCAGACCCAACCTCCGCCCAAGTGCCAGACGAGGAAATTGACAAAGATGCCCTGGTCGCCGATTTCTGCGGCCTGGTAAATGCTCCGACCGAACATGCTTCGACCGAGGAGGTGGAAAATGCTTCGACCGAGGTGGTAAGCTCAGATTCATCTCTCTGGCCAGTCGGCAGTGGACTTCCCAAGCCTTGCTAACCAGTATTGTCAGGCTCGACAATACCTCGAAGCCTGCAAATGGGATTTCGGGCTTGCTATCTCCCAGTACTACACCTCGCAAGAAGAACGAAACGCCGAAGCTGAGGGAGGAGCTCAAGAAGAACAGCCCTACACTGGACCTCGAACTCTCGATGGCAGACCAGCTCCCCAATCAGCTACCCCGGCTGCTTCGCGTGCAGGCCGAGCTGCTCCTCGCTCTGGCATTGCCACCCTGGGGTCTCTAGCTTCAAGCTCCGCTGGTCCAAGTAGCGGTCGTCATGCTGCAGTTGACGATGATGATAACGACGACGACCCAGACTATGTGGACGAAGACGAGCAAGAACCCCGAGACCTGTTTGCAGGCGGCGAGAAGTCTGGCCTAGCTGTGCAAGACCCCAAGCGGGATGGCAAGAGAATCATCGACGACATCGTCAAGAGAGCCACCGCGTACGCGTATTTCATCCCTCCCCCCATCCCTCTCCTATCCTCCTGATCGTACAGCAGAAAGCTAACATCTAGCAGACAGAGCAAAGCTCGAGCTGCGGGCGCCGCTGGCGCAGCCGGCGGTGCAGCCTCCTCAGGACCGCCCTCGCGTTTCCGCGGTACAGGCATGACGCTCGGCGGCGACGGCAGTATCTCACGTGCAATCCCTGACCCCGCCGCACCCGCCGCACCCGCAGCACCGGCAGCCCCGCGTCCCACTCAACGCGTCTTGCACATCTGGGACGACGGCTTCAGCATCGAAGACGGCCATCTACGCCGCTACGATGACGAGGACAACGCCGAAGATCTAACCACCATACGCTCCGGCCGCGTGCCCATCCACCTGATGGGCGTACCCCTAGGTGCCCGCGTTGAAGTCCGAATCGAGCAGCACCCAGGCGAGAACTTCAGAGTGCTGCCTAAGAAATACAAGCCCTTCTCTGGCACTGGTCAGAGACTGGGAAGTCCGACTCCGGGTGGCCCTTCGGTGCCCCAGCCTGCTGCTGCTCAACCTGATGCCCGTGCTCCTACTGCTATGGACGGTATTGGCGCTGTGCCTGGTCCTCCGGAGACGTTTGCCGATCCAGGCCAGCCCACTGTGTCGCTGAGACTGCAGCTGGCTGATGGCACGCGTCTGCCTGCACGCTTCAACACTACGCAGACGATTGGCGATGTGTACGAATTCATCAGTCGTTCGTCTACGGATGCTGGTGGACGGGCTTGGGTGTTGGCTACGACCTTCCCAAACAAGGACCATACGGATAAGTCGGCGAAGCTTGGTGATCTTCCGGAATTCAAGAAGGGAGGCACGGCTGTGCAGAAGTGGGTTTAAGGGACTTTTTGGTGTGCAATGGCCTTCGGAGTTCGTGGTTTGACAATTAAGGCGAACTGGGCGGATTGGGAGGGGAGATGTGCAACATGGATGGGCTGAAATGGAATAGCCTTCATGGAGTTGCTTTACGCATGGCTTTTTACTTTTATCGCTCTAGTGCGAAAGAGCGAGGTCGAGAGACATTGACAAGACTAGCAAAAGTTACAACCGCGTTTAGTCACTTTGCACTCTGTTGTGAAATTACCGCGCCGTAGTCGTATGTGAGGATTGAATCCATGAATTCTTCCGCTAGACGGACTAAGCTGTTCGATACTACTACATACAGTGGATGAACGAATTCGCCATTCCTTTTCGTAGCGAATTTTGCTTTAGAGGGTACGCACCCGTTTCATATCACTGTCATCATTATGCTTCGATGCAATGATGCAACGGTGTGATTCACACGAGAGGGGCAATCTGAAAAGGCTTGTGATTCTCGAAGTAGCTATCAATTCGAGATCAAGGAATCAGCCCATGTTCAACGAGGAGTCATGTACTTCGGCCGCAGAAAACGAGGAGGCTTACTTTTGTCACAATGCCCCTTTTCCTCCACGCTCTCAATACCATGCCATGATTTGGCGGACGCGATGTGCCCGTAAACCCGTAAACTCCTAGCTCCAACAGCCAATGGCTTGAGACCTTACAATCGATACTCATTCCGGCAGCTTAAGAAAGCAGATCGGCCACATTCATAGGCATCTCGTCGATTTGAGTCGAGTAGTACACTGTGTCAAATATTAGCCAAGCGCGCAAGATACAGTTTCGCATGCGAATCAGCCCCCTGATTTTAGGGGTCATGAGAATGGGGGAAGAAGAAACTTACACTCAATATCTCTCAAGATCCTAACATCCTCACTCGTCACAAAATTGATCGCCACACCCTTGCGTCCAAAGCGACCACTCCTACCAATCCTGTGGATGTAGTTCTCACGGTTACTCGGCAGATCATAATTGATAACCAGCGAGACCTGCTGCACATCGATACCGCGCGCCCACACATCCGTCGAAATCAGCACGCGCGAATTGCCCTGTCGGAAATCCTGCATAATGCTGTCACGCTCTTTCTGCGGCATCTCTCCATGCATACTCGAGACCGTAAAGTTGGCTTCGCGCATCTTGTCAGTCAGCCAATCCACCTTGCGGCGCGTGTTGCAGAAAATGACGGCTTGCGTGATGGTCAGGGTGTCATAGAGATCGCAGAGGGTGTCGAATTTCCATTCTTCCTTTTCGACGGCGATGAAGTATTGCTTGAGGCCTTCGAGGGTCAGCTCGTCGCGCTTGACGAGGATGCGGACGGGGTCGGTCATGAACTTGGTGGTCATGTCGAGGACGTCGTAAGGGAGTGTGGCGGACACTACGACCACTTGCGTGGCAGGGGGGAGGTAGCGGTACACGTCGTAGATCTGTTCGCGGAAACCCCGATTCAGCAATTCATCAGCTTCGTCGAGAACAAGCATCTTGATGTGGCGAGTGCGCAGGTTGCGGCGGCGGATCATGTCAGCAACGCGGCCGGGCGTGCCGGAGACGATGTGTTGGCCGTAGTCGAGCTTGCGAATGTCTTCGCCGACGTTCGTGCCGCCGATGCAGGCGTGGCATTGTACGTTCATGTAGTCGCCGAGCGACATAACGACTGACTGGATCTGTGTAGCGAGTTCGCGGGTGGGGGAGAGGACCAATGCTTGGGTTTCGCGCACGGCGGTGTCGATGACCTGGAGCATGGAAATCGAGAAGGTGGCTGTCTTTCCGGTTCCCGACTGGGCTTGCGCGATGGTGTCGCGGCCTTTGCAGATTTGCACAATGGCGCGAGATTGGACTGCGGAGGGCGATTCGTAACCGTAGGCGTAGATGCCGCGCAAGAGGTTCTCTGTTCAGAGTCAGTTGGTGGGCTGGGGAGTGGTAGAAGATGATCACAGACCTTTCAGGTGCATTGCCTCGAAGGTGGGCGAGACATTGACCTCCTTGGAGGTGGTGAACTCCATCCTCTTCTCGGCCTCGCGATCAATACCGGCGTCAGCCATGATAGCGGTAGTTGTTGGATGTGCTGTTCCGGATTTGCGATTTCTGTGCTTCGAGGTTGGAGTTGCGCGTTGTAAGGCTGTGTGGGGGAGAGCTGCAGTTTGAGGCGGCTGAGCGGAGAAAGCCTACAAAATATTTGGCGCGAGATATACTTTTGCAGCCGCGGCCGCGCGCTTAGCGCAACCGCGAACCTCATGGCTACATGTAGTTCGCGACCCTATACTGCTTTATCTCACCAACATCTGCTACATTCTGAGTCCAGATCTTCGTCATGATTCTCGAAGAGCAGCGATTTCTCCACGAGGACTTGGAGAGGCTTGAGCAGGGAATCAGTGATCGCATCGGAGAGGAACCGCGCCATGTGAGCTTCATCATCGTTGATACCGTCTTCGATAGCTAATTGAAATCCCGCAGGTCCGAGAGCGATTAAATCGCGACCATGAGATTGCTGGCTTCCTCGATCGCATACAAAATCAATCCCAGCGACTGATCAACATCTACAAAGATGCCGACGGCAGCCGGAGCCGTGAGGTCCAGACCATCTCGACAGGCGACCCTGTCGAGGAGTTCTACAAGCAGCTGGGCGAAATCAAGTCTTTCCACCAAAGATACCCCAACGAGCCCGTCGAAAATTTAGAGCGGGCATACAAGAAAAGAAACACCGAAGGCGACTCCGGACCCTCCGCCACAGACCATATGTTCACGGGCGAGGAAGGCTATGGAAGATTCCTCGACCTTACCATGTTACATGAGACCTTCCTCAATCTTCCCGGCATCAAGCGACCCACATACCTCCAGTACCTCGATACCTTTGACGTCTTTATCCCGCCACAATGCCCGATCAAGCGGGCTGAGAAAATGACAGATCAGTACTTCCGATATGTTGGCGAGCTTGCAGAATATTTGGAAAGTTTCATGCGACGAACAAGACCCCTTGAGAACATAGATAGGCTGTTCGCGACTTGGGATCAAGACTTTGATAAAGCATGGGACGCAAATGAGATCCTTGGCTGGAAGCTCGAATCTTCGTCTATTGGACCAAGTGCTACATCCGAGGGTATATGGTGCGCCGACTGTGAGAAGGACTTCAAGAACGAGAACGTTTACAAGGGCCATCTCAACGGAAAGAAGCACATTCGAGCAGCGGAAGCGAGAGCAGCACGGGAAGCAGAGGCCGGAGACGGAGACAGCCAAGCTGGCAAGCGTGGAACTGGCAGTCTTCGATTGAAGGAACGGGCTATTGCTGAGCGAGAGTTTCGCGTCCGCCATCTGGCTGCGGCCATGTCACAGGAGCGTAGCGATACCCGAGTCAACGTCGAGCGTAAGCAAGGCATGACCGACCGTGAGCGCCAGCAAGAACTCGACGCGCTCTTCGCCGAATCAGCTGCACCAGCCGGCGCCGGCGACGATTCCGGCAGCGAATCCGACGGCGACGAGAAGATCTATAATCCGCTCAAGCTCCCCCTAGCCTGGGACGGCAAACCGATTCCCTTCTGGCTGTACAAGCTGCACGGCCTAGGCGTAGAATTCCCGTGCGAGATTTGCGGAAACTTTGTGTACATGGGCCGTCGAGCATTTGACAAGCATTTCAACGAAGCAAGACATATCTATGGCTTGAAATGTCTGGGTATTACGAATACAGCGTTGTTTAGGGAGATTACGGGGATTGAGGATGCGTTGAAGTTGTGGGATAAGATTCAGAGGGATAAGAAGCAGGCGCAGAAAGATGATGGGGGTGTGGTGCAGATGGAGGATGCGGAGGGGAATGTTATGCCGGAAAAGGTCTACTACGATTTGCAGAAGCAGGGTCTGCTATAGATGGTAGGCCAATCACAAAACAGTGTGAGATACATAATGAAGCAGGGGGGTTATCAATGCTAAACATTTTGTACATTGTATTTTTTCCATCTACTTTCTATATTCCCCCTGTATGTTTTCTTGTGCTAACCACGCCAGTCCCAAATTCACATTCTTGGTCAGTACTGACATTATATTCCAATTTCGTTATTTCATTATCGCCAAAGTCAAACTACTGTCGGCGAATCCGGCACAGTTTGGTGCCCGGAATGACTGTCATCGAGAGCCTGATCCGGACACACCAATTTTGAAGACGTATGATCCATAGGAGGCAAAGTGGCCTCACCTACGGCCAGATCCGCCAAGCAAAAGAAAAGAAGCAAAAAGCAAGATAGACAAATGAAAACAGAAGGAAGCGAAGAAGAACCAAATATGGACATCGATCAAAAAGTCAAGCCTCGAGCCCAACCATCCGACCAACTGTCCTACTCCTTTTCATCAGACCGAAACTCATCCGATCCTGGCAGCGGCATTCTTTGTACCCGCGCCTGTATTACTCAGATTCTGGTCCGTTCCCTTCACTTCCCTTCACCTCAAGCTCTAGTAGGGCCAAGGCAAGTTCGCATTCCCAGCAGTAGGGAACGGGCCCTGGCTGATTCCGCTACCAGTTGTCACCGGTGCCGCCACCGACAGACCGGATGGCAACTTGGGGCCATAAGGCCAGGGCAGGTTGGCATTTGCTGCAGTGGGGAATGGACCTTGCGAGACACCGGATGGGAGCGGCGAGGCGCCTGGAGATCTGTACGAAGAATGTGCTCCGGCGACTGGGGTTGCTTTGCTTGCTGTGCCTTGGGGAACGGAAGGCACACCGGTTGCGGGGGCCTGGGGCTGTCCGTCTGAGATCTCAGAGATGGGGGTAACGCTGGAGATGACGGAGTGAGGCGCCACTGTAGGGAACGGGCCTTGCGAGACACCAGAAGGCAGCGGCGAGGCGCCGGGGGAATTGTACGAAGGAGCAGCTCCCCCGGGGACGACTGGGCCGGGGCCGCGGGGGATGCCGGAGACGTGGGGGATGGAGGGGACGGTGACGGGGGCTTGGGGCTGGCCGTCAGAGATCTGGGAGATGGGGATTACGCTGGAGCTGGAGATGACGGAGCGAGGCGCCACAGTATGGGACGCGCTTTGCGAGACACCAGAAGGAAGCGACGAGACACCGGAAGATTGAGACGAAGAAGAAAGTCCTCCGTGGACGACTGGGCCGTGGCCCCCAGCCTTGAGAGTAGGGGAGGGCTGGCCAGGGACAGAGATGGGGGTGACGCTGGAGATGATAGAGTTGGGAGGGAAGTCGGCGAGCTTCATGGCGGGGAGTGTGTGCCAGTGGGTGGGTAGACTGTGGTGGGTCTGCTTGCTGGAGGTAGATTCGGTGGACGCAGAGCGGGTGAAACTGTGTACTGGTAGCCCACGCGAAATGGGTCGGTAACTTGAATAGGCAGTTGAGTTGGCGTGATGGGTGTGCGAAGTGTGGTGGCTGTGATGGATGGTTGAGTTGGCGTGGGGGGTGTGCGAAGCGTGGTACCACCCCTTGCTCCAATGGATAACCTTATCTTCGTTGGCTTGACGAGCCTCAAGGGTAGGCGACCAATGTGGGGCAGCGGTGGTACTGTGAGGTGGGACCCCCGTCGCGTGTTTTGAAAGCCAGGCTGCCTCCCAGTCAGCGACGGACTCGGTTGCATGAGCTACGCCGGTGATCGTTGTGAATCGGTCATTGCTGGTGCTGTGAGGTCGAGCTTTCTCCGTCTCATGCATCGAAAGCCAAAGTGTCTCCCATTCAGGGACGGAGGATGTTGGAGCTCGGCCGATTGATCCGAGGAGGCCCATATGCTCAGGGATGCTTGCGGTGATTGCTTCATGAGAGCCGACAGATGTTGCTTTGCTGCCATCAGCCGTGGTACTGTTGGGATACGAGGGAGTCATAATACCAGCAGAGTTGGGCTGAACACCAATGGGTGGCACGATGAGACCTCCGATCGGCGCGAGAGGGGCAGCGATGACACCCAAGGCGAGGAGTGGCACGCCGGCTACGCGGTACTGGTACTTCATGATGTTTGAATGTTATTGATCGGCTCTTTTGCGAAGGAACTTGAGGTCGACTTTGGATCAACTTGGTATACAAACAAAGAAAAGGAACGAAGAAGATACTGTAGAGGAGAGACAGAAAAGGACCTCAATTTATGGGAGAAGGAACTTTATAAGGAATTTCAGTGCGTCCCCTGGTTCCTTGGGGAGAGAAGGGGAGTCCGCCGATGACATGCAAGACTGACACTTACTAGTATGCAGCAATTTTTTCTCGCGAGGCAGGAGAGGCTGGTTGTTGGCATACATGCAGTTTCCTGGTGCATCTCCGTCGTCATAGCACTTGGAAGTAGGAGTGTAGGGCAAAGACGGTGCAGGAAATACCATGGCTTAGCGGTCCGCCAACTTTCACTTGTTGATTCATGGATACTTGCGGCTTTCTGGCAACATCTATTCCAATCGATGGATGTTACCCATTCTCCGAATCGATTCTGCATGTTGAGCATTCCGCATATACGTATCGACCTGATGCCATGCCCTGCAGTTACATTTCTTTTCGGCAGCCAGCTCCGCTAATGCCCACATGACTCCTCTCTCGAATTTTTTTATTTCGCCTTGCACAGCGGAAAATGGCGCAGATTGACAGTTCAGTTGCCGTTGGAACGTTCATGTACCTGCATCTTGGAGCAGTAGTAGGCCAAAGTCGTCTAATCTTGCTATAGGCAACGAAGGTTACTGGCGGACTGTGGAGGCTAGCTAGTAGGATACCAAGAAACCAGTTGGCCGGTTCAAATGAGGTAATTGACACATTCACCATTCCTCTATGGTATTTCTATGCGGACCGCACTACATTGACAGGCTGGTAGGGAGTTATCCAATCTCGCCACACGGCAAGGCAGAAAAACATGGTGGCGAGCAGTTCCACAGTCTCACCAAGTTACCTTGGTCGGATGCCCAACCACCTGTCAGACATATTTGATGAGATCATCATTGTTATAGCTCTGGTAACCTCCTACACCGTAGAAGAGGTTGGTACCGAGTCCAAGGCGAATCTGTGATCGAGATGAACATTGGGTTTTGAAAGCGGCTGGGGATACTCGTATACAGAAGGACGGAGGGCGGCTCGTGAACTAAGAAGTTCCCGCATGCTCACGCATGTTGGATAACGAGGAGCTTTCGAATCATTGGTATTCCCAAATCAAAGAAACATCGTTTAGATATTCAAAATTCTAGAAACAGCCCGGGGGGTTCGCACCAAGTCCAATGGTTGGCAGCAGTCCGAAGAGTTGGAAGCATGGAACCCAAGTAGCTGAAACACTCCCATATAAGCAGGATCGATCGTTTGATCCAAATCATATCAGCAGTCTCAGCTAATTTGAAAACAACCAAGGTGTTGGAAGAAAACCTGTAAACTGAAAGTGATCCAACCGACTAGGAGAGATCCAAAACTAGGAGAAAGCTACCTTAAATATTAGGCTCAACCCAGAAAATTGGAATAAATCCGAATAACTGTGAATAAACCAAGTGAGTGAAAACGAGCTGATCAGCTGAAGAAGGTTTAGAAAACACCAAATACATATGTAACCAAGAATAGGATGCACGAAATCGCAAGGTGTGTGGTTGCGAGGGAGGGATCCTGCCCTCTTGCTTAGTCATTGGGTTTCTTGGCCAGCCCTTCTCTCGACCTCAAATCATCTGCTCCGCTCACATCACAGCTCAAGGAGTCAAGCTTCATCAAAGCTGAGAAGTGAGAACTGACAATGTGTCAGTCTCTCCAGGACGTATCAGGACTGTCTACCTCGGTAAGTACCTAGGTAGATGGCCTTCATCAGATCGGCAGATGCTTAGGCATCCAGCCTACAAGTTTGTCTGTTTGAGTCGTTTAGCAGCCTAGTGGCGACAATCCTTCTGTGCACAATTTGAACCTTCATAATGGTTAGGGATACTTCTGGTGATGAGCTATATTCTCAATACCAAAGAGTTTCCCCAGTGATTAGGAATATTCTCAACAATTGGGGATATTCCCAATGACTGAGAATGGTCCCAATAATTAGGAATTCCTCCCATAATTGAAATTCAGATTGTATGATGTCTTGACGTTTCACATTTTTTCACAATCACCTTGAAAGGGGCACAGGAGAAGGTGAAAACAGCGAAAGCTCAGATTCATTGCGTTCTGCTCTGGACTTCAGAAGTCCAGAAGAAGTGTATGAGTGTCGGACGCCATCTTTCTGTAAGCAAGATGCTTCATAACTGATATCCGGCCGGTGCCTATTCCCAGCACGAAACACCGGAGGTCCATCTCCCATTGAAAATCTCAATTCCCTCCATTGTCCAGGCGCCCGTCCTTGCATTGGCTTCATAGCAACATACACCACTCTTTGAGAGCAGAATGAATCAAACACAGCCAGCAAACGCCCAAGCTCCATCGCTTTCCTTTGAAGTATCTACCTGTACCAAGCAAAGGCGTCCGAGTTTTCCTAGTATCATCCTTCGTCTTGCAAGCAATCTTTCCACCTCTCTTGCAACCTCGTCCCTCTGCATCATGGCTTCAAGCAACACCCACCACTCTCTGAGAGCAGAATGGATCAAACACAGCCAGCAAACGCACGAGCTTCATCCCTTTCCATTGAAATCTCCATCAACCATCAGTCCCGCGCAGCAGCGTCCACGTTTACCTCAGCGTCCGAATTTGCCTGTCCATCGGCATGCAATCGGTCCACTGCCCTCACGATCTCATCCACCTCACCCACAAACTCCTTCTCTGGCGATTCAGCGCAGGCTTCGCAACCGCATCCATTCTCCAGCCACGGCTCCAGCAATCGCTGCCTAGCGGCGGTAGCTTGAGGGGAACTATCTGCAATCGGTACATACGATATGCGGACCTCCTCATCCTTCTTGATGTTCTTCGATGCTCGCACCACGACAGTCGACGAGCCGGGTCCAACCTCCTTCAGCACAGGTTCGCCATCCACCAGGATCCAAGCAGTCACCTTCCTGTTTGACGCAAATTCCCAAACAGCATTTGGATCGCAGCTGTGGTTCAGGAAAAGGTAGTTGGAGTTCAGGGACGACATGTTGTACATGTTCGGCAGAAAATCTGTACTAGCCTTCCATGCTGGGATGTCCAGGTGCTTGTTTCCGGCGTTGTTTGTGATGCGGTAAAGGAGGGTGTTGATTATTTCCGGGCTGAAATGAGGGTTTTCGAAGATATCGATGCCGAACCTCATCAAAATCTTGGCCGGACCATCCACATCCTTCGTCATAGTGAATGGCTCAAACTTATTGGGAATCGCATCGTCCGTGTAAGTCGTTGCCATCCGGGCAATCATTGGATGCCTTAGAATGTGGTTGACCAGGCTAAGCTTTGCTTTGGGTCCGATCGGCTTGCCCTCTAGGACCTTCGGATTGAGAGCCGGATCAGCAAGGATGATGGCGAGCATCTTGGTCAGCAGCATCGATTGGAACCGAAAGTTCTCTTCGCCGTCCTTGCCACACACCTCAAAGATGTCATCGAACCTCCTGCCACACAGTCTTCGGTGGTACCCAGTGTCTGCTTTCGCCCGGCACTCCTCGCTGCAGTATCGCTCCCTCCAGCAGCTGCAACGTTCCAGCTTGCACACCTGGGCCACATGAATGAAGGGTTCTTGGGGGCCGCCCGGCCTAGAAACCACATGGGTACAGCATGCGTCGCAGATGCGGTCGGGGTATGGCATGTCGGCGACGGCAGCAAGAGATGGATCGACCATGATACATTCACCGGCCTTAATTTCCCGTTCGGCAAAGACACCAAGGTTACCTGCATCATCTCGTTCTTCAGGCTGCGGTCCATAGACCTGCTCGTATGTACGTTCCTCCTCTACCGCCCTTCGCGCGACTTTCAATTGCCCAACCCTGCAAGATTCGGAAGGAAAGCCCTTGTTGATCTTCTTCACCAGTGCCTTCTTTCGCTCGAATAGATCCGGCGACATCCAAGGATACTTGCGCTTAAAGATCCAACCCGTCCGGCTCTGCATCATCAGGTCCTTGCCTGTGATGCCACGAGCCTTGAGAAAATCGCAGCCGTCGATGAAGCGATTCTTGAACTTTGTTTCCTCTGAGAGGAAAAGCTCGATACCCGGGAAGAATATCAGCGCCTCCTTCACCACCTTAATCGCATCCCAATCGGCATCGCACAAGTACAGGCCTTGAAGCATGGCCTCATAGGCGTCCTTCAGCCATCTATCCAGGTCCTTGTTGATGTTTGCCTTGTCGTAGGTGGCTTCTCGGCGGAAAAGCGCGTCGCGCACTTTCACCTCCAACGTGTCGTAAGTTGGGTTGAAGCCCGATTTGGTACCGGCCGGGGTCGGGTCGATGTGGAATGGGGGGTAGCTGGAATTGCGACCTTGCGCATGTTCGATCAGAAAGCGCGCCCGGTATGCTGAGTGGACGGCGAGGTCTCCAAAGCCGATCGTGTTGAAGAAGTTTGCTTGGCACACCCAACTCTTTGGATCGTACGGCTCGCTCTTGACGAGCTTGGAGGCTTTCTCATATCGCTCTTTGATCTTGTCCGAACGCTTGAAGCTGAGGTCAGTGGCTTGCTTCCAGCATGAGGTCGAGGGACATAGCAACTTACGCAAGTCTGCTGCTCAATGCGCTCGCCGATGAAGTAGCAGGAGCTGCCCAACCAGTCGGAGTCAATCATGGCTAGCTTGGTCCAGTGCTGCTGCTTTGCAAACGCTCTGAACTTGGGTCCAGGTGGCACCTTGAGGAGAAGAGGGAGAGGAGGAGCCCCGCCCTCTTGGCCACCTGGACCCCTACTTATACCCGAGGGTTCGGCGGCTTGGCCCGCTTGGTTTGCTTCGGCAGCTTGAGCAGCTTCACCTCCTTGTGAGAAGCCTCCCCATATAGCGTTGGAGAGGCCCCTCACACGGCGACCGACGATGGAGAAGCGTCGCTTGATCTCTCCACCAACCATTGTGAAGGTGGTGGTTGCTTGGCGGCGGTGGCGGTGTGGGTGGGCTGGCGGTGGTGGGGGAGCAGGCATGGGTGGGTTCATCTTCGTGTTAGTAGGGGAGAAAGAGGAGAGTGAGGAGGTGAAGATGGAAAAAAGTCGAGGGTAGGCGGAGGGTGCGGTGGTAGGTGGTAGGTGGTGGGCGGTGTGTGCGTGTGCGGTGGTCGCGGTAGAGCGTGGTAGACGTGAAATAGAGGGAAATCGGACGGAAAATGTAAGCACCCCAAGTGTTTGAGATTATCCCAAATAATTGGAGATAATCCAAGTGACTGGAGATACCCCAAATGACTGTCAATATCCCAAGTAACTGTAAATATCCCAAGTAATCGGGAATATTCTAAGTCACCGGGAAACTCCAAGGAATTAGGAATATTCGAAAGAATCAGGAATATCCCAAGAGATTGGGAATACTCTAAGTCATTGAGGAAATCCGAAGGAATTGGAGAAATTTCAAGGCTTCAGGAATATTTTCAAGAGGTAGGAAAGCTCCAAAAGGAAGCAGCAGACTGAAAAGACCACACGCGAGGACAGCTTTCGCTGGATTTTACCGGTGTTTACGAATGAACCGCCAAAGTTATCCTCATCGCAGCCCAGAGAGACTGACAATGTTTATCTAGTCCGCTATATACCAGTACCGTCACTGTGTTTATTCAAGAGATTGAGAACGTCCAACATACGTAGATGACATAGCTCCAGCCCCACAGGCAATTGTGTGTCCTACCGGTCTCTTTTTCTACTGCTGGGGTCTACCTATGAACTTGTCACTCTCGCAGGCAGAATGAGCTAGGGATACGCATATCCAGTCCGTGATACACACACGGGCTAGAGATCATGGATGCTCATTCAAAACCCAGTAACATCTCGTGACTATCCCGTTTCAAGCAGTCAGGAAACGGTCCACGCAGCTGACACCATTGCACCGTTCACCTGCGGAGACTTCTAGTTAGAGAATTCTTCACGTTCCCCATGGTATGAAAGCTATCTGATTCCCAAGTGGGAACAGAACTGCTTTTTGTTCTAGAATGTTGAATCCCTAACTAGCAGTAAGCTCGCAAGGCTGGAGCGCTTTCCTCCCTATGGCTCAACCCTAGGCAAGGCTGGCGCGCTAGCAGCTGCTCTTTTACAATATGTAACGCTACCGTTCTCCCACGTGTTACCCACCAGGTAGGTAATTAATATAGAGCTCTCGTTTATACAGCTTACTCGTGATCCAGGTCCATTCCATGGACTAGGAAACGTGACAATATGACAGGAATACCTTGATTGACGAGCCAGGCAAGTCTGCCGTCATCCCGGAATAGCCTCTTGAGCCGTCTCCTGCTCACGTGACCTAGATATTCTCAGGTATAAATACTCTTCCAGTCTCCACTCCTCGACCTCAAGTCATGGATGTCCGAGGATCTGTTGGACCGCAATTGCGGAGGCACGGGCTGACGAAGTGAACAAGGAATTCTAGTCCGAGAGCTGCAGATCAGAAAACACGTCTTTCAATCGAACCCGGACATTTACTGCATCAATGACTGTAGGGAAATTCTCACATGCTACTTAACTCAACGTCAACGCGATCTCTCGCTGTCGATAGAGCTCGCCTACCGTCGTGCAGGTTTCTGTCATCAAAGAGCGCCCCTGCTGTCGGAACCCAATCTGCTGTCATCATAGAATAACCCCTAGACCCGTGACCGTTTCTTTGCTCGCAAGTCCGAACACCCAAGTATGAATAAGTGACCCGCCTCTGCTTCTCCGACATCTTCAAGTCCTCACTAGAGCGCCGTGGCCCTTCATGGTAGGTAGTCAACCTTGCAGCACTCCCTCCAACCAGATTTTCTATCCCAGGAGCAAAGACAGGTAGATAGATTGAGACAGTCGAGAATATCCAAGGGCAAGCTTGTTGCGATCTCCTGCTTTCAATTCAGCTCACCTCATATGGTTGCAAGTTTCAGTCACTCAGAGGCTTTGCTGCTGTCGAATCCCAAGCCTGCTGTTATGGTAGAACGGTCCAGGGTGGTCTCTTTCCTGGCGAATTGGAGAATCTAGGCTATAAATACAGAGCCGACTTCGACCTCTGAAGATTCTTCAAGTAGGCCATCTCAATCACAAGAGTATTATTGACTGTGCGATGCTCTGATGAGTTTGAAATCTTTTGCCCAAGTTTTTTGACCTCGCAGAATCGCGACTAGATCGACGCCATAAGAAAACTAGCACAGATTAGGGCAGATCTGGAAGGCAGCAGCAGCCTGCTGTCGTCAGGAGGGCTCAACCCAGTCCTCGGGATTTCTTGCCGCCGAAGGAACACCTTGTTGTCGTCTGTCGAAAACCGCAAATTAATCTGCGGATAGCCTGATATCCTAGAATGAACCCCTGAACGTTTGGTACCTATCGCCGACTCTAGATGGGGAATATTCCAGGTGATTAGGAATGTTCCAAGTGACCGGAAATCGTTTAAGTGACTGGCAAGATTCCAAGTGATCAGGAATATGATCACCCACTGCCCCTGTCCCGACTTTTTGCGTCCCACTCTAGCCCACAACTCCAAGCTAAAATCGCATCGAAGAGCATATCTTCATTACTTTATTCTAATCTCGCCAATCTCGGCCAGGCCCCACGCATCACAACTACCTCTTCCCCTTCTTCTTCTTCCCCTTATTCGCCCCACCCCCACCACCCGCCTTCTCCACCTTCACCGCCCCCGCGCCCCCAACCAACTCCAAACTCTCCTGATCCTCCCTCACCACACCCCCCTGCGTACTCTCATTCGCCTTCTTCTTCCCCTTCTTCCCCTTAGCCTTATAATTGCTCCTCTCCCTAAGCGGCAGCCACCTCTCCGGATCCATCACCTTGCCCTCCACATAATCCTTCGGCAGCTTATTCTTCCTAATTCTCTTCTTCTTCTGCTCATCGGCAGAGGGTGTTGTACCGGCGGCTGGCGCAGCTCGCTTCTTGCTTTCATTCATGGAGACGCTCATAGGCACGGGAACTGCGGCGATACCTGCGTCTTCCAGCGCTCCAGCGTCGATCCCAGAAATCAGCGAAGAGATAGGGGTGAGCTTGTCAAGTTCGGATTGGACTTGAGAGATGTTGCTGGCAGCATTGGAAGCCACGAATCCCGCTACTGCCGTTTTGTCGCTGGGATCTCGTGCTTTCAGGCTGGAAAAGATGTCGCTCGCCGCGGCGAAATCATCGGGAATGGGCGAGGGATCGTCCAGTAGGGCAATCCCGGCAGCTTTGAGTAGCGAGGCGGAAGGTGTAGACTGTTGGCGCCAGTACAAGGCGGCTTTGCGGAGTTCGGATTTGACGGGTTCGCGGCGGCCTTGTGAGCGGTAGAGACACACGAGCAGCGCTACAAGGCCAGGTGCAAAGCGAACTTCGTGATGTTCCGGTTCTGATGATTCTTCGAGTCGTTTGAAGAAGGATTCGAAAAGCTCGATAGCCAGATCATGCTTGGAATTGAGAACGTAAAGTTGTATGATGGTCAGGAGAAGGCCGGCATCGCTAGGACGCTTCTCATGCAGTTGTAAGAGACGTTTTATGCCTGAGCTGTGAGTTGAACATTGTACGTTGGCTGCGGCGTTGAGGACTGAGATGCCGTTGAGAGTGGGCGAGGTCGTCGGAGAAGATTGCTGCGATATCAACTTCAAAGTCGAATCTACAACTCCCGCGTACTTCTGAGTTTGTAATCGGATAGTATAACGATTTCGGTCAACGATGGTGGCTTGGTATTCGAAGAACTTCTCGGCCTTAGAAAGCGTCGGTACCGATTCGAATAAACGCTCTGTGAGATAGGGGTTATCATTGGTGGTAGATATCGCGAGCGCATTGTTCTGAGCAATAGCTCGAGTAGGAGGTTCAGGGACACTATGCTCGCGTTAGCCAAGACCAGTCATCTCCTTTGTGTCTCCTTTATGACAAAACGTACTCGGCGATATTGATCATCCCCTGCAGCGCATTCGCCTCCTCCAACTTTCCCATTCTCGAGAGCACATAGGCCTGCTGCACCATAATCGGCAACACCTCGGCTCTCTTCTCCTCATCACTCAGATCATCCAATGCCTCACAAAGATCTCGTGCCCTCTTCAACAGCATACTACCGGTCGCGAGATCTCCCCTTGCAATACATCCGCAAGCAGCATTGTACGCAGTCTCAAAAGCCTCCAAGTCCTCTCTCGACGGCTTTTTCCTGCTCGGCACTACTTTGTCCCCTTTGCCCTGCCATTCAAGCTGTGCATCCGCAGCTGAGCCATTGATCCGCAAATCATTTTCTTCCCCGTCGAAGCGTGCCTCCTGCTCGCTCAATTGCTGGTAGATTTTCGCAGCATCCTCGAATCGTTCCGACCTGTAGGCCACCTGCGCCGCAACATGTAACAGTCCACGATCAGCAGCCGCAGTACCCGGAATGAGCTTCTCGGCGTCTTCCAGATTTCCCAGCTTGTACAAAGCATAAGCTTTTTCGAGGCGGCAGGTGGCAGCAAGCTTGTCTCCGCCGTCGTCCAGTGCGCGCAGGGCGTCGTCGAAACGGTCGAGCTTCAGCAGGGCGACGACGCGGGTATGGAGGGCATTTTGGTCGGCTTTGGGGGTCTTGAGGACAGCGTTGGAGGCTTTTAGAATGTCTTCATGGTCTTCGATGGTGGTTGCGCGGAGGAGAGAGGTCAGGGTTGCGGCTGGGTTGGATGACATGGCTGTGGAGTGTTGGGGAGAAAGTTTGTGCTTTTGTGCTCATATCATGGTCAATGTATAGATCGAGCTGGACACGCGCCGTCGCTTGAAATGGTATGCTGTCAGCGTGGAGAATTGATATGCGGCAAGCTGGTGAAGGGTGATGGTAATTTCAATGTTGAGTCGCGGTTACGATTGGCGATGGTGGGGCACTGCTAAACTCGCTTGCGCGGGCCTCGCCTTACATGTACTCTACATGAAGTCGATGAAGTCGAACTACCATCGAAGAATAATATCAATTCGCATCGAAGATTTTCATGCCAGGACTCCCTCCAAACTCAAATCCAGAATTCAAGTAGATGTATCTTCCAGAACAGAATCCACTCATGACTGGAGGCTACAGGAGAGCGAATATTCGTATGTGCTAAATGCCATATTATTTCATCTATTTGCGATGCCGGCCCTCGATCTACCTCTGGAAGCCATGAGATCCCTTTTCATCACGCACGCTTGCGGCATCCATAAACCCACAGAAAACCATCCTGAACGCCCTGGCCCCTCGTAATAAAACCCTTGCCAACCCATAGTCTACAAACAAACAAACAAAAGACAAACCATATCCGCACCAGGAACAGCCTCGCCTAAGCCAGCAAAGTGAGCAGCTTGTTGTACAATCTCAGCGCCAGGAAAGGCAGCGAGAAGACAAACATCCACGCCACCAAGCCTCGGAAAGCCAAGAACCAAGCCATCTTCTTCATGGTAGCCGTGTCGTTGACACGCGGGAAGGGCACAGAGGGCACCGGCTTGTCCAGGAACTTGCACATGCCCTCCCAGCCCATGGTCGGCTCCCACTCGAAGTAGTCCTTGCCCTTGCGCTTGCACAGATCGCGCACGAAACGAAGGTGGCCGTCGTAGACGCCGGTGCCGAAGACGTTGACGTTACCGCGACGTTGGCGGACACGCCACTTGAAGGTCTCGTGGATCTGGTAGTTCCAGTAGTTGGTAGGCCACAAGCAAGTCAGGGCAGCGAAGGGCTTGCTGCCGAGGAACTTGATGGTGCCGCTGATGGAGGCGGCCCATTGCTCAGGGGTTTGGCGGCGGTTGAGGACGATCTTGGCGTCGGGGTACATCTCGATCAAGTCGTCGAGGAAGGCCATGCCGGGGAAGTCGGCCGTGGCTAGGTAGCCGTCGAAGATCTGGTGGAGGATGGCTTGGCGCTTGTCCTTGTCGTCTTCCATCAGTGCTGCGTGGACGAGCTTGAGCTGGGTCACATCGGCGGCGATGTAGGCGAAGTGCATGCAAGGCCCGAAGCCCAGGTTGTCTTCCATGGCAGCTTGGAGGGAGGAGGTAGCGCAGCGAGGGAGACCAGCGCAGATGACCTGGAGACCTTTGTCATAGTCGCGCCTGAGGCCTTTGGCATCACGAGTGTCGTGAACGAAACGCATCTTGGAGGATTTTGCTGAGGTGGCGAGCTGAGGACGAAGAGATCATGCGAATGCAACAGAAGAATAGAGAACGAGAGGAGCAGCCAGGGAGAATGAACGGCCCTTTTGATCTGGGAAGGGAGTTGAGTAGAAGAAGAGATCTGTGGATGGCTCACCGGGTGACATTCTGGATTTGGTCTATATATGTGTCTTGGGTGGTCCTCCACTACTTCCACTCAATGTACTCGGGGGCTCATACGATAAGCTGATGCGCCCAAGAAGAGCCCAAGTCTCCTGAAAAGGCGTGTTTGCGAGGGATTCCAGGCATATCGCTTGTGTAAAGGTGAGATTCTGGCTCTCGTGTGTCTGGCAGCTGGCTGGCACCGTGGTGCTGACTGAGATCTGACGCGAGTGGAGTGGAATCGGCCAATGACAATGCTTTGAGATATATTAGCAGTTGCCGCCATGCCTCCCGTGGCATTGGCTATTATATTCAACGACCATTATTTGCGCATTGAAAGGACTGGACACACCTTCGCTGGTGCCGTGTAGTACTGGCTCCTGGGTGACTACAGAATCGCGGTTGGTTTGGTGGTACGGAGTACATACGAGGAGAACAATGAGCATGGGCCAACGGCAACGTGCAAATGGTATGTAATCTCTCAGCTAATCATCGAAACGAAACAAAATTGCCTGGCGAGCCGGGTGGTCTGGCATTACATGTACCATGCGACCTGTACATAAGCAAATGCACATCGTACAAAGCCCAGCTTTTGGGAAGGTCGCCAAGTCATCACATCAAATCCCCGTTGTATGTGTAGTAAGCTTGTATGTTAACTGCTTGAAGCTTTCATGTTTGCTATTTTCTTTCCGCGGCTACGGGCAAATCCTATGCGCCACCAAACCCCTGAGAGCTCCGAGGCGCAAAGCCCTGATAATCGGCCGCAGCCTCGCGCCGTTGAGAAGATGAAAGCTATGTCGACCGGTATTTGGGTGGTAGTACATTCAAGAATTTGAAACGAACCCTCGGATCCAGCTACCCACGAATAATGTTACGAGAAGGCGGAGATATCGAAGCATATTCACGCACTGCCGTACGGGAAATCTCCCTCTGCTTAGGTTGCTACACCACTGTGACGAGCCCGCTTGCGCGAACTGAGTGGTGGACCAGGGCGTTCGCTCTGCTCCCGACGCATCTTCTCGTCCAGGACACGTGCTGTCGATACGTTAGCAGCAGCTCCACACTGCCAGAGGAACAAAACTTACTGAGAACGTCGAAACCGAACTGGGGGTACTCGAGACACATGTCGCGGAACTCGTCTCCGGCCTCGGATCGCAAGACATGACTGCGCTGGGCCCAGAAGGCGGCCACGGGCTTGCGGATGGTGACGTCCTCCTTCGAGGTGTTGGCATAGACGTATCTGGCGTATGCGATCTCGCCCCTGGCAGTAGCGTTGACGCAGTGGATCTTGGAATGAGCGAGACTCTTGAGGTTGTCCATTCCAAGCTTCTCGGCCAGAGTGTATACTCGGGCGTGCTTGAGGAGCTCGTCGCCGGTCTCGTCGAGGCCAGTCGTTGAGGCATTCTCCAGGACTCTCTCACCGGTTCTCTTGGGGTAGTATTCACCAGTGTAGAGGAACTCCAAGAAAGCTCCAACCGCTGCAAGGTCCTCGTTCATCTCGATACGTCGCTTCTAATCTTGGGTTAGCCGCTGGGTACTGTCGATCTACAAATATGCATACATTGCCCAGCTGGGCGCAGGCTTCAGCGAAGAAAGGGCTCTTGACGAGCAGCGCCTGGTGTGCGTGCAAGACCTCGGAAGAATCGCCTTGGCTAACGGCGAGCTCGACGAATGGACTCTTCAAGTAGTCAATGAAGGTGACGCGAGCAGGTTCTTGCTTTGCCTCCTCCTCCTGGAACGGCATGGCATCTCCGCCATTATCAGCGGGTCCACCTTCCTCAGCCGTCACAGTGGCTTCGGCATCAACGTCAATAACCTCCTCGCCGCCCATCTCGACGTCAACTGGGGTGTCTTCGGCCATTGCGGTGTCGACTGGTGCTTCAGGATCGGCCATTGGGACCAGACAGGTGTAGCGTGAGGTCTGGGAGATACGAGAGACGAATGAAGAGTCGGAGGCGAGACAATGGGATTGTAACGCCAAAGATGGGGAAGGACGGAGGGCCGTGGGTGAAGACGGCGAGAGAGGGCGAAGCGACGCGTGAAGGTGAGGGGACCGGGGTCGAGCTCGAGGTTTGCTTGCGCGCTGCAGCTCTTCACCTTGCAAAATTCAGGTACCAGCCTCGTCCAGCCTCTCCAATTTTCAGCCAATAGGACACGTGTACTGCCTCGCGGCGCAACGGCGGGCTGGAGGCCCGTGCGAAACTCAATATCATCGCGGTGGCAGGACGTGCGCCGCCAGCCAGCCCTATTAGCTGCAAAACGGACTTCTCAATACAATACAGATTGTTACATCTGGCCGACAAGTTGCGAGAATATACATGGTTTCCTACAGGTATGCTACGGCCGAAAAACAACTTGTCATCCAGACCATTCCGTCACGCTGAGATGGCTCAAGCGAAGTCTCCCCCGACGAGAACTATCAAATTAGAATACTTATGTGAAGCAGGGTCAACTCAACCCTCTTTCCGTTTTATAGCATGTTTGTGCGCCGGACCCCTAATGCTTATCAAGAACGCCCCTTGCCATATGATTTCATGCACTGACCCCTATTCATAAACGGCCTCCTCGTTGACGGAATCGATCCCCCGTGCTTGGTACCGGCTTCTCCAAGCGCAGACACCACAACAGCAAGTCCTCCAGCGGTAGAAGAAGCAGGAAAACTTTGTTGCAGATGAATGCGGCGATTGCGACCAGAGTGGCCACGCAAGCGTCGAGGTAGTAGTGGTTGGCCGTTCCAACAATTGTTACAAGAATGTAGATGGGGTATCCGACGCCGACAAAGATGTAGAACAGCTTCCAGAACAACGATTTGCGCACCTCGCCGTGCTCGAGTTTGCTTCGGAAGATGCCTGAGTGGTAGATCAGGGTGCAGCCGATGCAGAAGGAATATCCAAAGTGCATGGAGGGCATGGCAGCTAAGGTGTTGACGTAGTTGCCCGACATCCAGACACTCTGGGCATCATCGTGGCGGACCGAGTCGAGGAAACCATACTCTGGGGGCAGGAGACGAGGAGGCATGGTTGGGTACAGAACGAAGATGGTGAAAGCAAAGAGATTCGTGAGGGTCATCGTGCGTCGGACGGTGGCGAAAGTGCTATGTGACGGCGCAACATAGTAGTACCATGCAATGAATCTGGATACATGTCAGTATATGTCGAGTGTCATCTTAACTAGTCCCGGGCATTGCAAAAGACGTACCCTACGGTGCCAGGAATGTGAATCAGGGCATATGAGCGATTCAAGACAGTCAGGAGGGTTTGATGGCCATGCATGAACCATTGCTGCACTTCCAACTCGGTAACTGGCCAGAGGAAGCTCAGCCACGAAAATTGTTCGAAAGCCAGGATGGAAAGGCCGTGGTCCTGCGCAATATCCCAGATCTGAGTCGACGAAAATATCATCTGGGACATAATCTTGGTGGATTGGTAGAAGGCCCAAGTGATGATCCAGTAGAACATTTCAATCAGGAAAGGGAACTTTTGTAGAAGACGGCTGTGGTAGTAATCCGCGAATCTGGACGTGTTGGGCGTGTAGAACACACAACGGAAGTATCGTCTCTTCTTCGGCGGGTGCTTCGATGTTGACATAGAGTCCGCGATACTGTAGTCATCGTCGGCGGTGCTCCGTATCATGAAGTCTCGGGAAAGGAGATCGTCTGAAGAACGCGCGGAGTCGTCCGAGTCGCCGGACAAGAGACCTTGTGTGCCGGATCTACGTTCCCCAAATACTCGATATCCTCTCCGTCTTGTAAAGCACATGGAAGCGAATAAAATGCTGGCCACGAGCTGCGCCCACTATCAGCGCCGCGTTGAACATGCACGGGAGGGCATGTACTTACCACCGGCTCGCCCCATCCGGGCAGTTTCCATGCTGGAGCACTGTTCCATTGCGGCTCGTCTCCAGGCAGCGTGCTGTTGACAAGCAGGTTATTGAGAGCCATGTTTGCTCAGCAGTTGGTTCGGTACGGCTTGGCTGGACGACGACAATGTTGAAAAGCGGGTCAGGACCGAACACCTCCCGCGTGTGCAGCGGCGGAGTGCAAGAAGATCGGAAAACGACAGTCTCGTCCGCAAAAGGTGTGGTAGTCGATGTCGTCAGAATCCTGCACGCGACCTCGGCGCTGAGGTCGATAAAGAGGCAATCGCAGCACACGACACTCTGCCGGCGGCGAAGAGAAGGGCAGGTGGGCGGACAGCAAAGAACTGCGCTGTAGGAATCAAGAGAGCGGCGGAGAGTCTGAATGAGGGTATTATTAGGATCACGGTCAGAGAAACACGGTGGGAGCGCAGCCGGGGGGCGCAGGGCAGAAGAAGTGGAAGGATGATGTTGCGACTGGACTTTGTTCATGTTTGCCGGGCTGTGGGTGTGGGGCTTGACGGACTACATGTATGTGGGGATTCCGGGACGATAAAATTAGAGCTTCAGCTGACTGCACGGAGCAAGTCCATTTGTGCGTGCAGACAGGCCGCTTGTGCTGAGAAGAGCCCGTCGCAAGGACTGGATTGAAGAGAGGCCTCAACATCTGTTCAATTGCGCCAAGCGTCCGTTTGTGCCAGTGCCAGTGCTGTTGATTTCAACCAATGCCTTCGCATCCCAGCAAGAGTCCCTACCTAGCCGGCCGAGGCCTACAAGTACACTACGTGAAATTACCTGCGCGACTGGAGTCCATGATCAAGTACGGACTAACTACACTATGTTGGAATCACCAGAATGGCCAGGCGTGGCGATGCGGATGGAAGTTGCTGCCGATCCGGATAGGAGAGACAACCTAGCCTTCGGCCGAGGATGCCTTTAAATGCGCCAACACCCTTCATTAGGAGGAGGTACATATGACATCTGAACCCCCTCCATTTCACTACTACATGTAAAGGCAGCGCTGCCTCTCGACGGCCGGCACCATTTCCACGCCCGAGTCCCGACTGCCTTGGCGCCTTTTCGAAGCAGCCGGGTCCGTTGATGCCGCGTGTCTCAACCACAGCTGGATTGACGTCGATGCGATGCTGACACAACTCAGCCTTGCGGTAATGATAATGTCTGTGTTATATAGCGCTACTGTTTCACACACCGGACATACCATTGTGCCATCAGATTGGTTACAGCCATTCTGAGATACGAAGTAGTTGAACATCTGATCTGTTAGGAGTACAGCGATTCATGGAACTGCCAGACTCTGCACTTCCTGCTCTGTAGTTGTTACTACATGTACCGCCCATTAGACTTGTTGAAGGTAGAAACGCAAAGGATGTTGATTTAAGGTTAACTCTCGTCGATTCTTCTGTGGATCATTCGAATAAGGTACTATTCCGAGCCATAATAAGAGATCCAGTTATCGCCGTCTCGGTGTCTGCAAAATTGTTTTTCCGATATCAGCACGTGACTCCGGCGGCGGCAAGAGCCCGCGAGCATGGGTAGCCATCAATGTCAGAGATCCGGGACGAGTTCATTCACGACACCCTACGCCCTATCACTGCCGCTCTTTGCACCAAATGTCATGCGGTCCTCCTAGCCATCCGAGAAGGAAGCCGAGCTTCATGAATTGATCACCCCGTATCGCCGCAGCTGGACCGAAGTGGGAGGCATTGGTGAGGGGGCTCCGTACGCCTCGCAGACAACATGGAGTCCAATGGTACTATGAGCCGAGCTGCGAAGTTCGAAGACGAGAAGCGCCGAATCAACGAGACCTGTTTCAAAAAGGATGTCGATGGCACAGGTGAGCCTCAAACTGGCCCATGGCCCGGACGTAGAACCGTTGTCTAACACTCTGATCTAGGCCTCGAATCCTACATTACCCATATACGCGTTATCGAGGACTCGCAGTATCCCTCAAGCCCCCCGCCACCCGATTCCGATTCTCGGAACAAGAAGCCCCGCGTCGTGATAATTGCCGTGCGGAAGTCAGGAAAGGTCCGGATGCACAAGGCGAGGGAGAATACGAACGGCTCCTTTTCCATTGGAAAGTCTTGGGATTTGGACGCCCTCAGTGCTGTGCAATCTTTCAATGGAGCAACGCCTACCACCCCGGAAGAAGAACAGTGGAAGCAATGGGCCGGTGGGATTGGCTTCACTGTTACACTTGGCAAGCCGTATTACTGGCAAGCAAACACGCCAAAGGAGAAGCAATTCTTCATTGGGAGCCTGGTGAAGATCTACACCAAGTATACTGGCGGCAACTTGCCCAACTTGATCGGCTTTGACCAGAGGGAACGTGATCAAATAGTGGGAGCCGCCGGCCAGACAAGGCAAGGGCCATCGGGACCACAAACAAGACCGCCTCCTCCTCCGAATAGCGCGGCCCCGCCATCCTCTTCGGCCCCATATGGCCAACTCAGAAGCCCACGGCTAGGAGAGGCACCCGGTTTGCGCAAAGAACCTAGTCGACCCACTGAGCCCCCTGCGTCTATGGCTCCGACCACATATGTTCCTGGAAGGCCTCAGCTAAGAACAAGACGCGAATACTCAAATGATAGTGCTGGTGCTGGGTATGGTGCAGGCCCTGGTGCCGCTTCACCCAGTCAAGCACATTTGCGCAGGTTGCCAGGGGTAAATCCTGGCCAGGAGTCGTTTGGACGTACTGATGAGTCTGGCAGCGGGCCACCGCGACCACGGGGTGGATTAAACGTCATGCCAGGTGCGGCAGGTAGATTCCAAGACCGTAATCCTATGCCTTCGCCTCAGTCTGCAACGAGTCCAGACAGAGAGCGCCCATTCACCAGAGACCCTCCGAACGAAGCTCCTTCGATACCCGCACCGCTGTCAGTTCCACCTGAAAGGCGCAGACCACCTATGCCCAACGCATTAGATATACGTAATCGTGGCTTCGGATCGAACGAGAATCTCGTACCAGCCCCTTTGGCAAGTCCACAGATGCGCAGAGAAGAAGTGAAACCCCCTGAACGCAGAGAGGAAGTGAAACCCTCTGAGCGCAACCGAGACAGATCACAATCAAAGGGAAGTCTTCAGAGTGCCCAAACAAACATGCCACCGCCCGTGACGCCCTCCGATGAGCCTTCACCTGCAAAAGAAAAGCCGCCCCCCACAATGCTCCCTGTCGAAGCCAGTGGCCCCCCTGCATCTTCCGATTCAATGGAGAACCTGAACAAAGCACCCTCGGTCACGCTGGTCGAGGCCACAGTCACATCACCAGTCTCAGACGGGTCACCTGCACCTAAAGACGAAGAACGTCCTGGACTTGGCCCAATGATCAAAAAGAAGTCAAAAATCGAGCTTGCCAGCAGGTTCAAACAAGCCGCCAGGGCTGCAAACGCATTCAAACCTCGGGCGGGTGGCGCCGCTGAGAAGTTATACGGGAAAGAGGAGAAGCCTTCCGAAGGCCCCGATGGTATCACGGGTGTAGTTCCAGCTCCTTCCTTGCTTCGTGCCCTCAGCAACGATGTCACTAAGCCTCCGCAATCCACACCTCCACCAGAGACGGTAGCAGCCCCCACCCCTGAAACCTCCAAGGCTGTGGCGCCAGCACCGGAAATCAAACCTGAAATTATACCTGAAGTCAAGATTACTGTTCCCCAATCAAACCGTCCAAGTAGTAAAGAGGGCCCCGTCAAACCAGCAGAAAATCTCTCGGTTCCAGAAAAGGCAAAAGGCCGAGAAAGTAAGTCGTTGACCCGCGCGACTGCAGAGAGAGTCCACAAAGAGCTTGAGCATATGGGCGTAGATCCCAGTGTCGTTAACGATAAAGGCATCGAGTTCATGAGCATTCTGGAAGAGTATGGCTGGGTTGGCGAAGGAGTACACACTAAAAATATTGTGGAGCTACAAGGCGAGATCGAGCGTGACCTTGATAAGGCACAAGCTGCAGGATGGGTGGACAGAATGGCAGAAGAGGATGACAGAATCGAGGCTATTACCAAAGGGATTGACAAAGTGCTCGGGGAATCTGACGAGCTGGACGGATTACTCACTCTGTACAGTGTTGAGTTAGGAGTAAGTTCTGCGTTATATTTTCTTCTTCAAAATCCAGATGCTTACCTGAACAGACGCTCTATGATGACGTTGCCTACATTGAAGCCCAGTCACAGGGCCTCCAGGTCCAGACTGCGAATCAGAAGCTGCTCCAGACGGAATTGCAGAACCTTCTTGCTACGGTCTCTATTTCATCCACGGATCTTCAAAGCCTCCGAGAAGCATCCCTGGAATCCCCTCGGGGCCTTGAACAGATTGAAAGTGCACTGGTTACCTTATTCAAGGCAATGGTTGCCATTGATCCAACGTTGAGCTTGTCTGCATCCCGCGCCGGTGAAGACGGCGCATTCATCACTGGGGTTGGTGGTGTTGGTACTAGCGAAATTGGCAACATGCGCATTGTCCAAGAGAAAAAAGAGGACTATAGAGCAGAATGTGTCTCTTTCATTCATCGACTCAAAATCTTCCTACAGATCAAGTTTGCAGCTGCTATCGACGAGACTCGCCAAGCTATTAGTCAACAAGATAGCATGCCTAAGCGTCCCGGCAAACCCAAACTTGACCCACGAGTTCACGATCTGGCTAGAAGCGCCTTGTGGAGGTATAGTCCGATGATGCTGTTCGTCCGTGAGGTAGATAGGATGGAATGGGACGATATGATGAAGCTTTACGAAGGCGCTGCCAAGCCCCTTTACCAAGAAGAATTCAGAAATGCCGTTTTCGAATGGAAACGCACAGCGAGAAAGCCTACTGGAGACGAGGCAGACCTGTTGTTTTCGTCTCAGACCGAGAAGGAAAGCCAGAGTATCACAACTACTGCAAGGAAGCTCACGGTCAAGAGAAGTCAGACCCTCGCCAAGACTCTTCGCGGTCCTATCGGTGATGGTAGTAAACCCGATCGATCGCAAGATGGAAAGCTGGGTCAATATGAAGTCTTTGGTTACGCTTTGGATGAAATGCTGACCATCATGTCTCTGGAGCAAAACTTCTTTGTCGAGTTCTTCCATGCTTCCTCTCTTGAGCAACTAGAATTTCCCGATGCCGTCATGGCAGCGCCCCCTGAGGCGCGCTCGGGAGGCAACCTCGCCCAACCCAAAATCATGGATCCCAACCGAGACCTGGCAAAGAGAGTTGTTCAGGCCATGGACGAGCTTTACGTATTCTGGACCGGCGATATGCAAAGTCTCATCAGTTGGACTATGCAGGCGGATCCTTTGTGAGTTCTCTTTCCTTCCCCCTAATTTACGGATAGTGCGGGGCTAATGAGGTTTATAGACAAGGCGTCGGTGCACTAGCAGCACTTGAAAGAAAGATGCTGGAATTGGAAGAGTCTAACCAAGAATTCTTATCGAAGACATTGCAGAAACTTCATTCCCGGTTGTCGGGTCTCTTCACCAAGTTCCTTGATGAACAAATACGGGCCATTGAAGACACCAAAGTCAAGATCAAGAAGCGTAAAGGTGTCATTGCCTTCATGCGACTCTTTCCCGCTTTTGCCTCCGCCCTCGAACTCATGCTCGTCTCCGCCGAGGATCTGGAAATCCGCGAGACTGTCAACAATGCCTATGTTCGCATCAACAAGACAATGTTTGAGTCTTTGAAGGTCATCGCTCGCGAGAATCCTACCGCTCAGATGCAAAGCGCCATGGGCGACCCAGAAGACAAAGAGGCTCTCAATTACCAGATTTTGCTTATCGAGAACATGAATCATTACTTGGAAGAAGTCGACGCAAGAAACAATCCTGTTCTTGAGGAGTGGAAAGAGAAGGCCTCATGCGAAATGGACGAGCACATGAGCTTATACCTCGGTGCCGTTATCCGTCGTCCGCTAGGCAAGCTACTCGATTATCTCGAGAACACCGAGTCTCTTCTACAGGCGACAGGTCCGGGCTCGCCTGCTTCAATTGCTGGCAGACCGTCTCACTCGAAGGCCGTGTTTAAGAAATTGCTGTCAACATATGACAGCAAGGAAATTCGACGCGGTATTGAGACGTTAAAGAAACGTGTTGAGAAGCACTTTGGCGACGCAGATGACCCGAATCTTAGCCGAGGCCTGGTTGTGAAGGTTCTCCAGAACTGCGAGCGATACTATGAAGAAGTCGAGAGCAGAGTGGCTGTCATTACGAGAGATGTGTACGAAGGAGATGGCGGTGTGGAGTGGACGAAGTTGGATGTCACTACTGCTTTCCGCCGATAAAGGAAGGGTGCCGAAAGCGAAAATGTTACGCAGTCATAATATGGATTCGGTGCAAGCTTGTCACCTGCTCCGGCCGGAAGCATTGGATTGTTGCTGTTGCTGATCTTGCGTTGCGTCTCGGCGGGCGCGGAAAAACGGGTTGTAGAACTAAGGCGAGACTGTACGCTGGATACAACTGGAGGCGAATAGGTCGGTTTTGGTTAGCTTGTTATTGTAGCACTTTAGGGCGTTGGAAGGGTGAGCGTTGTTCATACCCGCCTCTAAGGGGGCTTTGTTGTACGATTCTAGATACAGCATTTTGGGAGCTACGTATAAATCCGAGTCCCCTTGTATGATTCTTGTTTCTTTATTCAAGTTTCAGGAGGGCCTTCAGGATATATGCACGACTTATCAAAGCACAAGCGTCACATTCCGCGCTCATATCCTGGGATCGTCCAGTCATAAGATGCTGCAAACCTGGGGAGAAGCATACTTTCTTATCGGGAACCCCAAAACCACTATATTTCCCTTTCCTCCCAAAGCCGAAGCCGAAGCCAGTCGTTCATAAGCAGGTCTCATCCCTGCCCCTGACTACAGCAGAATCCCGCCCCGATCGGAGAGAAACCTCTGAAAGACCGAGCATAGTTCACATATGCCCTTAACCTCCCTCCAGCCCTCCTTCTCTTCACACGACAATTGATAGTATGTCCCCAGTTCAACCGGCGGTTCATCAATCCATCTCACCCAAGCACATCCAGCCAACTATTGACTTCCCTGACTTCGCGCCATTATTGGCACCGTTGACACTGAACTCTCCTCTTTCATGATTGGGATCGGTAATGGAGGGTCTGGGGTCATCGCTAGTACGCGATCTGATGCGGTAGGCGTAGGCTTGTCTGCCGCGAATGCGATTGAGGAGGTCTACGAATATGCCTTTGATTCCGGGCATGGCTGGTAGGTTCTGGGGGGATGTTAGTCTTTTGGTGACTATCTACGTGGGTGGAGGCAGGGAGGAGTTGTACTTGTGAGGGGTGGATGGTGCGGCAATGATGGATTGAGGGCGAGGCCTGCAGAGATGGATGGCATGGGTGGGTGGGAGCCAGCGATGTCTTTTCGAGGGTGGTTGCTGGGAATTACTGACTCACGCTTGGACTGGAGGGCTTGTGGATGTACTTGATTTGGAGAGTATTTGGGTAAGAGAAGGCAGGAGCGGGTTGGTCGGTAAGTTTTCCTTGGATGGGAAGGAGGAGAGCGTGCGGTTCGGGTTGCGGAAGTACACTTCCCACTCATTTCCCACTGTCTCTGCATAGGTAGAATACAATGGGACCAAAAAAGTATGCACTCGCTTTCTGAAATCAATTTGTAACAGTGGTCAGATAACGTCTAGTTTCCTGTTTTTACGTTCTTAACAATATCTGAGAGCAGCTTTTCTCTCATCTGGTGGGGGGGATTCAAGGAAAGGAAAACAAGAAAGGCCTGCATGGTGAATTGAAAAGACAGAATGCCAAAAAATGACTCTTTTTTTCAAAAATGTGAAAAATGCCAAAAAAAAACTAAAAAAACTAAAAAAATCTACCACTCATAGTTGGACAGGGACCCTCTACTAAATTTCCACCAGACAAATTGAGTGTGGCTTGAAATGCATGGATTAAATGCCACTTTAAGGACTTACTATTTAGGCCACTGGGTCATTCCAAGTTGCAAATATGTCTGCTAATTTTGTATATGTGGCACTTCGCTCTCCTCTCTTTGCCAGCTCCTCCTGCGGATTCCCTGCAGCGCCGCCTGATTCAATCTCCCATATACCATCTCCTCCTGCGCCATCTCACTCCACCCCATCTCATTCTGCACCCAGTGCCCTCAAGCCCTCCACTGCATCCTGCTCAAACCTCCTCTTCAAATCCCGACGACTCCAAAACTCCCTTCCCGTCGTCAGGTCCTTCAACACCGCGTCCGCGTCTGCCCCTCCTGCACCAGCGCAGCCAGCGGATTCAGACTTCTTTCGTCCCACTCTAGGTGATGCAAGCATGGATTTGGACCAGTCGCCGGTTGAAAAGCAGACCGATATCACGGCACATCGGAAAATTGAGGCCACGGTGCATACAGCCTTCCGGTTTTCATAAAATGTCATTAGTCATTGCTCATTTAGCCATAGCTGCGCTGTTTCCTCTCACAAGAAATATGTTGCTTGGGGACTTTCTGCATGGTCATCGTACCAAACGAAGCATCATCGTACCCCGAGATAGCCAATCCTCAAAGAAACGTTGGTCCTCGCCAGTCCTGTCTCGTCGCCAGACTGAGGAGATTTCCCATAACTAGTTCGTGTATGTGAAGAAATTAGTGACATGAGTAGACAGAAAGCTTCGCGTAGCAACCCGTGATGCGTACTTCGCCATCAATGACATGGACCATGGACACATGGTAACGTATGAGCCGGCATAACCAGCGGAGATCTGATCCGAGTTGATCGCATCCTTCCTGAGACATGCTCATTCTAAGATCCGCTAGGTAGGTGGTGCCTTGCCAGCAATTTCAGATTTCGCCTTCCTCCCAAACGCTGTTGAAGTCGTCGAGAAGTTGTGTCAAATTTTTGTCCTTGACTTTGCCAATGAAGTGAACTGCCACGCCGTATTCTACTGTGTAGACTTTTCCGTAGTTGATACGAGACTCAGGACTCAACGTATCTCTTTTTGTGATTGCGTGGACTCGTAGCGGCTGCTTGACCATTCCGTCTTCGCCATATAGGGGTCTCGGTGCCCTTTTTCCCATGTAAATGATGGCATGGTCCTCGGCCTGAACGCCACCCTTCATGGTTCCTCTTCTACCGTATGTCATTATTGGCCTGGTTGTGTCAGTCTCTTAGCTAAATGGTACATGTACATACTTTAGAGGAGGTATTGGGCAGAGTTGGGCTTAAGTGGATATTGCATACAAGCATTGACAGCAACCTTTACCAGTTCTGACCACTACGAACCGCCGAATAGAATGGTAGGTCATCTGACCAAACCTTGACTCGGAGATGTGTTCGGTGGCACGTGGAGCAGGCGCTGTGGGAGACCAAGGTTCCGGCCAAACCGCCTTGAATACCTATTGGGGTGTTACTAAGGTTGGAATCATAGAGGCTTATCGTATCAAGTCATCTTGGTATACTCACTAGTCCCTTCACGAACTCAGTCCCATTGTGGACGCGAAGGTCTGTAGCTTTTGTTAGTATATAAATTCGGTCTTTCGCACGACGATAGGATATGGACTTACTTGGATCAAGCGGCATGGTGCTACCAACTCGCGCATTGGGCGCTGCTTGAATGTAGGTAGAATTCCCACCATAATACTGCGGTTGTTCCTGAGCATTCCCTGTTCATGGTCAGCTTTCAGCCAGTCCCCCGGAGGATGCTACAGTCAGGCGAAAAAGGCCTGCACCCTCTTTCGATGATTGAAAATATGCCCAGTGGATAGGGATATCCCCAGAGGTAAGAGTCCTTCCAGTAATAATAGAAATTAGAAAATCTTGGTGATTGGCAATGTTCTTAATAATTGGAATCATTTCAAAATATTCGGAATTCTCCAAATGAAGGGAAGAAATATTAAAACCGGAAAACGAAAGTGAATCCTAGCCGCCGCGACATATTGAGTTCAGGAAGAGACCCAGGGGTGCAAACTTTTTTCGTCCCACTGTAGAGGGCCAAAACAGACGTGAATCGAAACTCACCGTATTGGCTTAGATCAAGCGGTACGGTGCTACCAACTTGCGCATTAGACGGCCCTGCATTGTAGGCGGAAGTCCCCGTGAAATACTGCTGATTATTCCCTGTTCAAGGTCAACTCTCGGTCATTCCCGTGAATATTATGGTAGGAGGACAAAAACGAATGCCAGAGCCTAGACTTACCATATGGCGCTACGTTGTTTGGATATGCTTGTGTTGGGGGCGAAGCGTAAGGATTGTATGAAGAAGAGACTGTCATCGCAGCTACTGCCACATATCAATATCCTGAATTACCAAATGCGTCATCTCAGAACCTACGTGGTTGAGTCAGAGTTGAAGGGCCGGCAACGCTTTCACGGTAGGCTAATTTGGTAATCAGCCGCATGAAACTACTCAAGCTGGCTCATCTCGGTGGAAGTTCGACATACCTTTAGTAGTATAGTACGACTTTTGGTAAAGAGCTATATGAACGTGATTAGAAACGTATAGTGACAACAGTGAGGGATTCAATACCTCGACTTCCTTGACTTTCACTTGCTTCTGCATCTGCTGAGTCCAAAGCACTGGGTTCAGCTTCCAGATTAGACTGCGCTTCTAGCGTATACTCCGGGTCACCCCCGCCGGATGAACCTGATAGGCTTTGAGCATCAGCCGAGATTGCTTCATCGGTGTAGGCTCTGGGAGTATTTTCATATCGTCCGATCAGAGTCTCCTGAGACTGCGAGCCATATTGCGGGACTCCAGATTCTTCGTCTTCATCTTCATATTCGTCTTCGTCTTCGTCTTGGAGTTCTCCTTCGTCGCCCTGATACTCAATTTCTTGAGCACCTAGATGACGCGTTAAATCGTGATGTTTTCCATTGAATCTGTAATACCACGGTGAATCAGAAGCAAAACTCACCCTGGGCATTTAGCCGGTTTCGCTTGAACTTATGAATGGTGTCGTCCCATAACCATACACTCCACGCGGTTGAGTGATCTGCGGTCTGGGGCTGTTTTCCGTACTTAGAGCTCATAGTGACTTGGGTAGTGAAGTTCGGGATCGTAGCAGCTGTACCGATACTTGCGCGCCTTCCCTGTCATGTCGAGCCACCACTGGGCTTACTACTTTAGCACCATTTATAGACAAGTGGGACTTTTGAGGCTCTTCTCTCTCCGAGTCCTCTCCGTCGGACAACCCCCATGGAGTGCATATCTGGCATATCGTGCAGCAGACCCCGCCGAACAACATGTCAAAGGTGTCCTTCCGATGATAGCATCGAGTATGGAGAAGACGCTGATTGGAAGTTATGAAATGCGGCACAGCAAAGCATGAACAGCGAAGCTGGGATATCGATCAAGGGTACTCGGATACAGACCGTCGGGACGTGGGGGCGCACACCATCTCCCTTTTTACCCACCCAATCAGTGTTTCTTTACTCGCCGGTTTAAGCAACATTCGACGTGTGCTTACTCTCCGCGAAATGAGGGTCTCTCCTCTCCAAAAGAGGAAGTCCGGGTGACGAGGCAAAGTAGATCCGAGGCTCGAGTTTGGGGGCCGTCACAATGTAATTTGCCTTCGACCCTCTCGGCAGCTCTGTGAATATGACAAGACGTCCTGGCACGATTTTGATTTTCAACAGTATAAGAGCTAGCACCATATCTCGTGCTAATGTCTCAGGCGCATGCTTCTTACATGTACTGTGTTCTTGGATTTTCAGACGAACTTCGCTCTCGTGTTCCACGCGCCGCAGCATGGAGTCGAAGCCCACATGGCACAACATGAAACCCCCAGTACCTGCACCTCGAGTCTTCCAGCCCAATGAACCAGAGCCAACAGCATACAAGACTGACGAGGCTGCAAACAACGCGACCCAAGCAGCTAGCCGCCGGCATTCGTGTGATTGCCATAAGACTCCGAGCATGAGCAGAGATTCAATGACCGAAGTGCCCATGTCTTCAGCTAGCAGTCAGCCCTCTGACTGCTTGCCGATGGCTGAAAGACGCCCAATGACACAGTTGAGTCCAGATTACTCGCAACTCGACAATCGCTCCAGCCGTCACAGACCCGCCATTGTAGAAGGGCTGCATGCCACTAGATCCCAAGGCAAACGCGACAATGAGACAGGACCGGTCTTACAAGGAAAGCGACCTCCTCCCAAAGCAGACATCTCGGACGAGCCAAGCTTCCGCAAAAATCTCTCGGAGGTCTTGAAACCCTTGAAATCATTACGAGGACGGATCTACGGCCTACGAGCGAGAGTTCGAGAGAAACGCACCGAGACCTGGAACAGACAACAAAACAAGGACGCAGCAGATAACGACTACATGAAATACATACAGCATTATCACGCAACAATGTCCGAGGAACGAACACGAGGAGTCGAAATCGATCAAGCGCGGCTTAGTGCCCTCTATGGTTCAGTACAAAGGACTCGAGACGATCATGGTCTAGCTTGTGTCGAGCTGAATCAGTTGGAAATGACGCTCGGGACAAATGAGCTTACGCTGGATGCTCTGGAGAAAAAGCTTTTCAGTATCATCACTGATGAAAAGGATCAAGACTCTGATGATGATATTGAAGAACTCTGGACACGCTCAGATCAAGAGGAAGATTGGACGAAATCCTCGGTCGAGGATGAAATACTGGATGATGATATTTGGGATCAGTTCCAATCAAGATTAGGCGACTTCGACCTTGCGAGGGAAAGTTATGAAGAGTTAGTCCAAGAGAGAGAGAACATCCGGGAGCGACAAGAAAGACGCAAGCAATACAAACAGGCCATCGAAGACGAGGAGGATATTGAGTTCTTGGAACACTTCGCAGAAGATGAACAGCAGGCATGGGGTGACTTGGAGGAGATTCTCGAGGATGTCGAACGACTACAAGATCAGTGCATCAGGGATGGCCGGCTCGACAATGTGGAAGAGGGCGATATACCTGAGATGCCCAAGCGGGCCCCAGCGATAGATGGGAAGGTCGAAGACAGTAGTTTTGAAGATGCGGACCCTCTTCGAGATCTCGGCGAGACCGATGGCCAGCAGGAAGTCCAGCGACACTATGCTTTATACTCGGACACCCTCAATGAGCCAGATCTGAGTACTTGTCTATCAAGAGAGAAAAGTATGGATTCCCTCCTCTCAGTCTTCGATGAAAAAGACACAGGGAACCGCATAGAAAGCTGGATGCTCCATAAACTTCGGTCTTCGTCCTTTGAAGTGGTGGTTTTTGCAGGATTCTTCCACGGAATCCGAAGTCTCCTTGGTGGTGAGCTCTGGGACACGAAATTCGAAGTCTTTTGGTTCAGCGATGGAGCGAAGCCAGACCCGTCCCGTTTTCGAGCTTACTCCATTCTGCTGTCAGTTTTCAGCGATTATCAGACAGATCGGACCGAACGGCCCTTCCGCAACACCCATCAACAAGGCCAAGACGTGGAAGGGCGACCTCCACGGACACCTAGTATCAGCCCTCAGCTGCGTCGGGCACAGAGCGTTCCAGGTGCGTCCAAGTTTCTCGAACGTCAAACAGAACATGGGGCTCGGAGTTCGCTTTTCATGAAAAGCAAGCCAGCAAGTGAGCCCTGTGTCCAATAACGCCTTGTAAGGACCTCCTTACCTCTACAGCCGATGGGTGTACTGATTTTGCGGACGCCGGGTAGATCTGAGAGCATGTGCAAGGAAACACATGTCCCATTCGACACCGGCAACGTTAGAGCGGCAAGGCAGGATTTCCAGCATCGCATGCGTGGGTTTCCAGTAGAAGAAGCCATGCGGCATGGCCGCAGGTATCCGGTATCATGGACTGGGGGAATGTCTGACATTCTATTATGCCACCACTTAGCAATAACGTTACCTGCAAGCTCTTGAAGCCGATGCCAACGCAGCAGCATGCGCCTCGAACATCGATTGGATTGAGGGATACCGCCACACCTGGCATTGAGTGGTATGCAGTCATGGACGCATTGCGTTCGCCTGGCGCGGCTTTGGGAAGGCAGGAAACTGCATGAGCTAGACACACCATTGCCGGTTCGCCCCATAAACGTTTAAACTTGAAATAAGAACTCACACAATTGTTCCTATTCAAGACGCGATGATTGAGGACGAAGATGCACGTGTGAACATAGAAAATGTTGTTTTATGGAATAGTGAGTCACATGCAAAGGGAAAAGGGAAATTCTTAACTTTCATATATTGCCTGGGGCATAGCCAAGCAAAGGCAGAAGCTAGCCTTAAATCCCAAGCTTTTGCGCTATTTAAAGCTGAAGCTGTTCAAAGCCAATACGGGGACTCAACGCAAAAGCCTGGGACTAAATTGGGGCTAGCTTACCGCTGCTATAAGGCTGTATATTATATAACTAGCTATAAATAATATAAGGAAAAAAAAGGGTAATTTAAACTAATTAATAAAGCAATCTTAATTAGTAAAAAAAAACTTATAGCGGTATAAAAAAAATCTTTTTTTATTACTATTACAAAATTTATACCAGCTTGGCTACTATATAATTGTAAATATTCTTATGTTTATAAAACCCATTATTTATAAAATAATAAATTATATAAATATATATATATATATTGCTTGGACATAATTAAATAAAAGCAAAAGCTAGCTTTAAATTCCAAGCTTTTACGCTCTATAAAACTAAAATTATTTAAAGCCAATATAAAAATTCAATATAAAAGCCTGAAATTAAATTAAAACTAGCTTACTATTATTGTAAAACCAAATAAAAATATAGCAAAGCAAATTATACCTAAATATATTAATAATAATAAAAAAAGCTAATAGCAAAAATTAATAAAAAAAAGCCAATTAAACAAAATTAAAAATAAAGCATTTGCCTATAAAACAACGCCTGCTAAAATTAAATTTGCTAATAAAACAATTGGGAAAATAGCCCAAAAAAGGCATTTAAAAACCATTTGCCAAGCTTTTAAATATTAAATCATAAAAAAATATTATTAATTATATATTGCGCGGTATTTTTTTAAACCTATAACCAATATAAATATAAATATTAGCAGTACCAATAAAATATAAGCAACGCCGGAATTTATTAATATTAGCAGTACCAATAAAATATAAGCATCGCCGGAATTTATTAATATAAGCTTTTTAAATATATGCATTATTTACAAAGCAAAAAAATACGATTAATTTTTAAAAATTTAATTTAAAAAAGGCTTATAATACCGCTATCAGGTATATATAATTGGCTATTTGAATAATTATAATTTTTATACCGGTATAAATAGTATTGAATTTATTATTAAATAAAATAATAATAGCGTATGTATTATTTTTGGTAAAATAAATATATTATTGCTAAATTTTAATTTTATTAAAAGCCTTTTAATTTTTAAATTTTTTTAAATTATAAATAAAATTAGCAATATAAAAAAAAGCGGCAAAGGCGATTTCAAAGGCTGCTTTATAATTAAATCCAAGCTTTTAATATTTTTTAAAAAAAACGCTATTAAATAAAAAAAGGCAATGGATAATTTTTAAAAAATGGGTTTTAAAACAAAAATTGGCATTTTTTTTAAAATATTATTTTGGAATTATTAGCATTTTATAAAAATATACTTTATAAGCAAAGAATTAAAAGCTTTAAAAAATACACAATAAATTTTATAAATATAGCGGATAGTGAAAAGCGCGAATTAAATAATATCGGATTTAAACTTCTTTTAGCTATATTTAAAGCTTTTTTAATTGCAAAAAATAATTTATTTTAAAATAAACTTTTTTAAAACCGGATAGATTATATTTTTTTTATTAAAGCAATATAATTTATAAAACTTAATATATAATTTATATATATTATGCATATTAAAAGAATAACTATAAAAAATAATGATAAAAAATAATGATAAAAAATAATGATAAAAAATAATGATAAAAAATAATTATAAAAAATAAAATAGCGGATTTTTAAAAAAAAAATAAAAGCCTAAATCCAAAATACAGCTAAAAAACTAAAGCTATTTGCTATTAAAAATACCAATTAATTAAATCTTTTAGATTTTTATAAAAAAAGCATTAGCAAAATTATTTTTAGCTCCAAAAATATAAATTAAATCCAGTTAAATATTCTAACTAGCGGTAAAAAAAACAATTGCCAAAGCACCGCTTGCTGGTTTTAATTTTAAAGCATTTATTTAAAAAATTCGTATTATACTATTGCGCTATTTATATAAATTATTATTTAATAATAAAGCTACTATAAATCCTAAAATTTAAAAGCAATAAAAATAGCCCAGATTTTTAAAGTTTTAATATTAATTTTTTTTAAAATTGGCTATATAAAATTATTGCAAGCATAGATTCAGAAACAAAAAATTATAATTATATATATCCGCCAATTGCAATTTTTAAATTTTTAAATATTAATATAAAAAATATTAAGGCTAATATCCAATATATTATTAAATAAATATATTTGGCATTTAAAAATATTATTAAAAAACTTTATACTATTAAATTAAAAAAAAAGCTTTTGCAATTATATTAAATCCTTGCAAATATCGGATAGCAAGCGGTGCCAAATTTTATACAAAGCTTGTTAAAAAAGTATTAAAAAAAAAACTCCAAAGCTATTGGCAATATAATTTTTTTATAGCTATAATTGCAAAGCCAAAATTACTGGCAATAATTTACATTTGATGTAAAATAACCATTTGGCAAATTATAAAGCGGGCCAGGAATTTGCAAATTTTAATTATTTTCTTAGAAAAATTAGAAATTATAAAAGCTAAAATATTAACGTAAAAGCCCAGGATTTTAACCAGCTTGCTTTTGGCGTCTTTTTAAATATTTTGCTAAATGCCCAAAGCCTGGCAAAAAAAATTATAGCTTGCCTTTTGATTAGGAAGAAAATTGGTAGTTTTTAAAATAAAAATATTATTATTATTATTTAAATAATAATAAACTATTAGGCCAGAAAGCTATAATTTCAAAGTTTATTTAAAAGCCTTTGCAAAAAGATTGAAAATAAATAAAGCTATAGCTAGGCCAAAAAAATAAAACGCATTTTATATAAATATAGCTATTTTAAATAAAATCCAATAGCTATTAATATAAAAATATTACCAATATTATATAAAAATCATTCTTTATATTCTATTTTAAGATTATATACCCCCGACCGGCTTTTATTACCGCTTGCAAAATTTAGCAAAGCGTAATATAAAAAAATATAATAGTGTCTTTTATAATATACTAATTAATTAAAAATATAAAGGGATAAAATAAATATTGGATAATGCACCAGCTATTAAAACCCTAAAAGCCTTTTAAAGCTAGGCCTAATAATAATAAAAAACAATAAATAAATAGTTATTAAATTGATTTTTTTAATTCGGTAAAACCGGAAATCCATTTCAATTTTTTTAGTAATTTTTTTAAATATTAAAATACAAATTTTAGAATTACGAAAAATATGCTTTTAAAAAGGATTGTTATAGCCAATAAAAGCTTTTATTTAAAAAATTCCTTAAAAAATTAGGAATAAATTACTAAAATAGCTTTAAAAAAGCGTTTTATACTAGCGGATAAAAAAAACCGGGAAATCGAAAAAATAAATAGCAAATTAATTAAAAATTAAAAATTAAAAATTAATATTTAGCTGGGCCGGTTAAGGCTTATAGCAATAAAATTGAAAAAATTAAAAAATGCTTAAAATAAAAAAACGAAAATCGGGGTTCAGGCTTTTAAAATAGCTAAAAGCTGGAAAAAATTAGCTATAAGCTAGATTGGTAAAAGAATATAATTAATAAAATACTAAATTAAAATAATAATAATAGCAAATTGCTAAATAAAAGGAAAATAAGCCGCAAAAGGCTGGTTTAATAACGGTAAAAATAATTCTGGAAATAAACACGGAAGATTAGCTAAAATTAAAAGGTAATTTAGCAGGTTTTTATTAATTTTTAATATTTTAATAATATTTTAATTGGCTTTCGGGATTTTGAAAGCCGCTAGTTTTTTTTTAACCATTAGTATTATAATTATTATTTTAATTTTAATTGCAGGATTATTACAATGGTTAAAAATAAATTAGCTGATAAAAATGCGTTATATATATTTCTTAGCTATAAAAAATAGCCGCTGCCTTTTTGAAAAATAGCAGCGTTTAAATATTATACGCTAAAAGCCTCGCTTAGCTTTTTTAATAAACAACACTTATTTTTTATATAGTTTTAGCGTATATATTTTATAAAATGCCTATAAAGCGCCCTTTTTAGCCCTATATAATAATTATTCCCTTTTTTATAATTCCGGGCCCTAAAACTCCCAAATATAAATTTTGCTTTCCGGTAATTTAATATTTGAATTTCGATTATTAATTTTGGCTTTTTATTTTAATTGTATAAATTAATAGGTTTTTATTAATTTGCTATTATTAATAATTATTTTCAAATTTATTATTGCCTAATTTTCAAAATCTTAATTTGAATATATAATTTGCGCTATTTACTATTAAATTAATTTTAGATTTTTGTTTAATTAATTTTATTATTTTAAAGTTTTATTTTCTTATATTAAAATTTATTAAAATTTTATTATTTTAAATTTTTATTTTCTTATATTAAAATTTACTAAAAATTTATTATTTTTATCGGCTTTATATGTATTATATTAGCTTTCGCGTGTATATGTTTTGCAAAAGCTAAAAAATTAATATAACGGCGGCTTATTTCAAATAATTAATTTTAAAATTTCTTTAACTCTTTGCCCTTTTCTCTTTTATACGCGCATTATACGCTTTTTATAATAATAGCATACTAATTTTTAATTGAATTTTTAACCTTAAATTCTTTTTTAATTTTATCGGCGAATTTCAAAGTTTTTCCTTTATTTTAGTATTTTTTTCTTCATAGCTATTATATTAAATTTTATTAAAGGCTTTATTTATATAAAATAAACTTCCCCATTTCTATTGGGCTTTTTTTATTATTGCTTTTATACGGATTTTTTAATATATGCTTTTTCGGCGGAAATTAAATCCCTTTTTTTTCTTTTTTTTTCTTTTTTAATATTATAGCCTTTAATATTTTCAAATATAAAATTTATAGTCTCAATTTTACCAGATTTAATATTTGGCCTTTATATAATAAAAATATCAATTATAATTATAATATTAAAAATGCTAAAATTGCAATTCTATTATAAAATTTAAATCGCGCTTTTATCAAAAGCTTTTTTATATTTTAAATCCGCATTTATATCCAATACATATAAAGCTTTTTTATAAACCCCATTTACAATATTTTTAAGATTTATAGCTAGATTATAAATAATTATAAATACAATTATTATTATAATAATTATAAATCTCCTTATTATATAATAATTTTATATTTTGCTTTTTTGGTTTTTTTTTACCAATTAATTTATTATTCTATAAATCCCCGCTGCTTAAATTCCCTTATTTAACGCAGCTTATTATACCTTTATATTTTACCACTATTATTATATTAAAATTTAAGCTTTTTTGAAAAACCAACGCGCCAATTATAATATTAAATTAACTTAATTAAAAAATAATATAAAAACTGCCGGGGCTTTTTTTCATTTTAAAATTTATACCTTTTTGAAATGTAAAACGCGCAATACTTTTAAAAATATTATAATTGCAATAATGGCTTTAATTAGAATTAGTTTTGCAATTTATACCCTAATATATATAATAATTAATATTTAATGCTATTTAATAAATTTATTTCCTATTTTTCTTATGTATATTTAATTTAAATATAAATAGATTATAATTTTAATTATTCTTTTAATAATATTTTATTTGATATAAAAAAACCCGGAATCCTAGCAATATAATATAAAAATTATACGCTTAATATATATAAATTGGAATTAATAGCTAGCTTTATTTAAAATATTATAATTTTATTAAATTTATTTATTAGCTGAATCTATTTTTATATAATTTTTTTTATATTAAATTATTTAATATACGGAATTTTTAATTTTCAATTAAATTAAGCTTATTACCTATTTGTTTTTATTTTTTATAAAATAAAATATAATTTAAATTAATTTAAATATAAAAAAAAATTAAACCTGTGTTTTTATATTTTAAATACCTTTATTTCTATTTTTGCTTTAGCTTGCTATTACGTATAATTAGACGTTTTCCGTCCAAATATAAAACTAAAGCTGGCTTTTTCTTTTAAAAAATATGCGCTTTTTATAATTTTTCCATTATTATTATAATCCAGTTTTAATATTTCTTTAATAAATTTGGTTAAAATTATTAAAGCATTTTTAAGATTTTTTTAAGCTAGTATTTAATTCTAATTTTAACTCCAATTTTTCCAATATACGCAAAATATAAGCTAAACGTTTTTTTTTATATTATAATTTTTTCAATTTCCTATTTTTAATTATTTTCAAAATTTTCAAAATTTATAAAATACAATTTATATACACCGCTTTGGAATACTTTAATAAAATTTAAAAAGCTAATATAAAAAATATTACATAATTGCTTTAATTAAAATCTAAATAAGAATTTTAAATAATAAATTTAGGGTTTTATTTTTTTAATAAAAAAAAACTTATATGTTTTTTCGCTAATTTCCCGGCTTTAAAGCATATATTTTTAATAAATAAAAAAACCCAATCTCTTTTATTAAAATTTAAAATTTTATGCTTTTTTGCATATTATTTTATATATTTATTAATAATATTCTTTTAAGTTTTATAATAATATATATTTACCGCAGTTTTTTGCTTTTTTATATTAAATATTCTAATTTTTATAAATTGCATAAAAAAATTAACGCTAATTTGCAAATAATATTTATATATTATAAAACAAATCTTTTGATATTTTTTGCTTTATATTATTATAGGCAAATTTTATTATAATTAATTAAATTGCTTAATTTTATTAATATTATTGCAATAGCATTATATATAAGCTTTTAAAATTTAATTTATTTGCTTTATTTATTTATTTATTTAAAAATAAAATATAATTCTATATTTATATATTATGTAAAATTTATAATAAAAGGCTTTTTATAATATATTGGTAAATATAAAGCTATAATTAAATATAATAATTTTAAGAATTTCTACAAAACGGATAATTTTATTAAAAAATAATTTTATTAAACATTGCGCATTAATATGTTTTATTATATATATAAACTATATAATTTCAATACAATAATTCATTATTATTAAAATAGCATTATTTATTTTATTTATATATTATAATTTTAATAAGCTTATAATAAAATCCTATAATAAATACATTTATAGCTTATTAGCTAAAAATAAAACCTATAGCTAATTATAAAGCATATATTGGCAAATTTTATTTTATTGGCAAATATAGCAATTGCATATATAATTTTATATTTTTGCTTTTATATCTAATTAATAATATTTGCAATAAATTAAAATTAATATTTAATCTATTTTAAAATGGCTTATTAATTTATTATATAACATATTCGTTACAAAAATATACAATTTGCCTTTTTTATATAATATATTATTTTTAAATTGCTATTATTTATTTTTGCGCAATATAAATTAGCTTTATATTTCCGCTATATATTTATTATTTTTTTAATTTTTAAAAATAACCGTAAAGCTTATTTTAATTATTCCGATTTTTGGATTTTTATAATTTAAATAAAATACAGTTTCTTATTTAAAAATTTGCATTTATAATGCGCAAATAAAGCATATAGCATGAATTTCCCGATTTAATAATTTTAATTAAAATATAATTACCGTATTTGCAAAAGCAGCCATATTTTTTAAAAACCATATATTTAATATATAATTAAATAAATAGCAAATCTTTTACTATAATATTGGTAAAAATCCTTTTAATATTTTTGCTTAAATATTTTTTTCTGTTTTTTTATAATTTAGCTTATAAAATAAAAAATTAGCGGGGTTTTTAATTTTTGCAATATATTTAATATTAAAATTATAAAATCCTAATTTTATAATTATCACACGGGGCCGAGGAGGGCGCCTTATAGGCACCCTATAAGATATATATACTAGAGGTATATAAAAGGTGAGCATTGCTTATTAAGAAAGCTAAGCAAGGCTTTTAATATATAATATTTAAATACTGTCATTCTTATTTAAAAAGGGTAGCAGCTATTCTTTATAATTAAAAATATATACAATATATTGTTATTTACCAATTTATTTTTAACCATTATAATAAAATAGCCGCTTTTATTTTAAAAGGCAATAATTTAGCAAAATAATAATTATTTAATTTACCAGCCACGAATCTGGTAACAATCTTATTTATAAAAATGCTGTTAAAAGCCTTAAAAACCAATTTTATTTAATTCCAAAAAGGCTTAATACTAATAATAATATTAGCAAAACCCGTATACCAATCTAAAAAACCGTATTTAATAAAAACAATAATATATTTATTAACAATGCTAATAAAGGCGCTTTAATAAAAGATATAAGTATATTGCATAAAGATAAAATTAATTAAGCTTCCGCTCCTAATTTAATTTAAGACTAAGTAAATTTAAATTTCGACGATTTTGTAACCGTTTAATAAATCATTTAAAAACTTAAAGCCAAGAAAAGAATTACGAAATTATAAGCCAAGATTGCAACCCTTATTTATAAATATAATCCGCCCAGTTTAAATTCTAATAATAAGCGACCGATTATTAAAAGGTCTTATATATTTAAGAATCCCTATATATTAAATATTAAGCTATATTACATATATACTATATATAAATATTATAAATAGTTTAATTGCTTATAAAACTATTTTAATATATAGGTTTTTTTTAGAAAATAATACAATATATATTTATTATATTTCGATTATATTTAAAGGCTATATATATATTATATAGTAATATTATTAAATAAATTATAACTTAAAAAAAGTTTTATAAAAAGAATTTAAAAATTTAATATTAAATATAATAAATACAAAATAATAATATATATTATATATATTAGACCAATTTGCTAAAAAGGCTTAAAAATAAAATGGTTAAAGAGTTCTATTATAAAATAAAGATTTTACTTTTTTATATAAAAAAAATATTTTTTATATTCTTTAATAATTAGTTTATTTCCAAATTTTGCAATAATATTAAATAGGATTTTATTTCCTAGTAAAGCAATTAATTATAAATTAATATATAATATATATTTAATATAGCCGGAAATATTAAGTGTAAAAATAAATCCGATTTCTGATTTAAAGCTAGAAATATATTTAATATAAATAATTTAAAAAAGCATTATAACAATTATAATAATTTATAAAATTTATAAAATATTTTAAATAATAATATAGCAATTTAATATTAGCCCAATTATAAAAACAGAAAAAAACGGCTATTATTAAAACAGAGGCTAATAATATAATTAAAATTAATATCGGCTTTTTTTATACCTTAATTATAATTTTAATAATTATAGCCTATTTAATTGCATTTATAAAAAAAGATATATTAAAATTATTGAAAGCCTAGATATATAGCCTGCAAATATAAATAATTTAGTAATAAAATATATATTTTAAACGGTAATAGCTTTAGCGGTTATAAATAATTTAGTAATAAAATATATATTTTAAACGGTAATAGCTTTAGCGGTTATAAAAAAAATGGCCAATTATATAAAAATGGCTTTAATTATAGCCGAGATTATAGTAATTATAATTAAAATCAATATGATTAAAATCCTTTTATAAAACTTGTAAATAAAACCTTTAATTTTATAAATTATAAATATAAATATAATAATTAGAAAAAAAAAGGTTTATTAATAATTACCTAATTTAACAACTTTCCTATAAAATAAAAATATATAATAGTTAATTATTTAATCGCAATTAATATTTAAAATATAATCCCCGTTTTTGCTTTTATTAATAATGAATTGGATAGAAAATTTATATTATTAATATTTATAAAACAAAATTGGTATATATATATAATATTTATAGATTTATTTTCTTAATAAAAATAAAATAAGAATTAAATAATATCATAATCTTTTTATTAAAATCCTTAATAATAAAGGTAATATAAAAAACCAAAATATTAAAGTATATAAAATACTTGTATATTTATATAACTTATTTTTAAATATACCTTAGCTTAAATAAATAGGCAATAAATATTATAACTGGGCTAAGGCCAGCTTTATTTATAAATATTAAATTAAATATAAGATTATTATTTAAAACGAGTTGGATAAATTAAAGAAGTTAAATATAGTAATTTATATATAGAATATAATAAATACGGAATTATTATATATAGAATATTTTATATATAAAAGCTGGAGATATAATATTAAATTATATAAAATGGCATTTAGTAAAACAAATAAAAAACTATCTTTTATGAAAATACTATAAATCCAAACAAAAACCTTATTATATATATATTAAATAAAATATTAGAGTTGTAATAAAATAAAACTGAATTTTAATATACTTTTAAAACTATAAATTACCAAATATCAAAAATATCTATAAAAAATATATAACAAAACTAAAAAAAAACTAAAAAAAAACTAAGCTATTTTAATAATATTTTTCATATAATAAAGGCTGGTATATTATTTATATATTCTAATTGGGATTATATTATAAAAATCGAGATTAATTTATTTTATTAATTTATTTATAAATTATTTAAAAAATAATTAGTTATATTAAAAAATATATTAATAATATATTAATAAAAAACCGAATTTATAAATTAAAAAGGCTTAAAAAAGCCTTTATATTATTTGTATTTAAAAAGGATAATAGCTTATAGTTTTATATCGATTATAAAGAATTGAATAATATAATTATTAAAAATTACTGTTTATTTTCTTTAATTAATAAATTTTCAATTAAATTAGAAAAACTAAAACTTTTATTAAACTGGATTTTAAAAATATATGTTATAAAATCCGTATATAAAAGAGAGACAAATAAAAAACAGTATTTTATATAAAATATAGCCATTTGAAATATTTGGTAATGCTATTTAAATTGGCAAATATATTAATTATATTTTAAATTTATATAAATATAGCGTTTAAAGAGTTTTTAAATATTATTATAATGGCTTATTTTAATAATAATTCAATTTTTTCAATTTTTTCAATAAATATAATAAATATATAAAAGCCGTATTTAAAAAATCATAAAAATACTCTTTTTTTATAAAAAATAATAAATTTAAATTTAAAGTAAATAAGGTTTTATTTTTAGACTTTATAATAAGAAAAAACAATATATATATAAAACTGGAAAAAATATATACTATTTAAAAATAGCCTATACCAATTATATATATATAATTGCAATTGTTTTTAAAATAAGCTAAGTTTTATAAATAGTTTATTTTAAAATATAATAGAATTATATTATCTATAATTAACCTATTTATTAATAATATAAATAATAAGAAAAATGCTTATTTAAATAGCTTTTAAAAATATAAAAGGCTTTTTAATATATTAAAAACGTATTTATAAGTAAGATAATATTATAAAATTTTAACTTTATAAAGTATTTATAAATTATATATAATGTTTTTGAATTTGCGATATTAGAAACTTTAAAACAATTTAAAAATTTGGGTAATTTAATACAATATTATTAGTATTTAATAGCCTTTTGGTTTTATAAGCTAATTAATACAAAATTAATATATTAAATATATAATATTAAATTGTTTGTAATTATAAAATTCTTTTAATATTAAAAATAATATATTAAAAATATATATTATAAAACTTAGATATTTTTAAATTATAATAATTTATACTATTTTATAAATACGAAAGAATTTAATAAATACTAAATAAAATAGACTATAAAATTAAGACTTTATAATTTCGATATTAAATATATTATAAAAATCAAAAACTCCGCTGATTTTTTATTTTATAAACTAAACTATAAAGAAATAGTAAAAAATACTTGAATAAAAATATTAAAAAGGTTTCTACCTATATTATAATAAAAGCTTCATTATTTACTTAATTATATTTTAAATATATAATTTTTAAAAAATACAGATATTTTTATAAATACGGTAATCATATTTTAATTAAGATTATTAAATTAAAAAATTAAAATTATATATTTTATTTATATATTATAAATACGAATTTTTAAATAATAAATTATATTTTATTTAAGCTATAAAAAACTTAAAGCCAAAATAATTAAGGCAAGTTTTATAATTATTTTTAAGACTTAAAAAAATAATAAAAAAATAATAAAAATATAAGGCTAATTTATATTATACAAAAATAAATAATAGCAATTTAAGAATAATATGTTACATAAAAAATGCAAATTATATATTTTTATAATAAATATATTATATAATAAACTCTTATATATTTATTATAATAGCAAATTGGTAAGCCATTTTAAAATAAACCAAATATTAATATTAATTTATCATAAATATTACTAGCTAGATATAAAAACAAAAATACGGAATTATATACATAATTGTTATATTTACTAATAAAATAAGATTTGCTAATATATATTTTATAATTAGCTATAATCTTTATTCTTAATTAATAAATTATAAATATATTTATTATAGGATTTTATTATAAATTTATTAAAATTATAGTATATAAATAAAATATACAATATTATTTTAATAATGGTAAATTGCTATATTAAAATTATATAATTTATATATATATTTAAAATTCTTAATATAAAATTCTTAATAAAATTATTTTTTAATAAAAGTATCTACTTTATAGAAATTCCTAAAACTATTATATTTAATTATAGCTTTATATTTATTAGTATATTATAAAAAGCCTTTTATTATAAATTTTATATAATATAAAAATATAATATTATATTTTATATTTAAATAAATAAATAAATAAAATAAGTAAACCAGATTTTAAAAACATATATATAATATTATTATAACAATGAAACAATAAATTAAATAATTTAATTGGCTATAATAGAGTTTATTTATAATAATACAAAATAAAAAATATTAAAAGAAACTTCTTTTTTTATGATATATAGATATTATTTATAAATTAATTTCTTTTTATATAATTTACAAAAAATAAAATACTTGATATAAAAAAACAATATATATATATATAATATAGCAAATATATACTATTATAAAAACTAGGAAAATACCATTAATAAATATATAAAAATAAAAAATAAACTTTTTTTAAATTTTAAATTTTAATAAAAAGAACTGGATTTTCCTACTTTTTAAAAATATATATTTTAAGGCCGGAAAGCTAATTAGAAAATATATAAGCCTTTTTTCTATTATTTGAAAAATAAAAGCCCAAGCTTATTGCTTAAAGTTTCTATGCGGATTTTAATTGAAAAGATTATATAATATTTTTTATATTAGCTTTTTAAAACCCGCTAAAATATTCTAAAATATTCTAAAATAGTATATATAAATTATATTTTATGAATTTTAAAGACTTTAAAAACAATTAAAAATGGAAAGTCGAAAAGATTATAATATATAAAAAAGATAAAAACGGTTAGTTTATATTTTATATATATTAAAAAAGCTGGAATTAAAATTAGAATTAAATATGAATTTAAAAAAAACTTTAAAAATATTCTAATAATTTTAAATAAGTTTATTAAAAAACACTAAAACTAGACTATAATAGTAATAGGAAAATTATAAAAAAAACTCAAGCTTTAAAAAAAGTGCTAAAAAACCAATTTTAGCCTTATATTTAAATAAAAAATGTTTAATTATATATAATATTAAATAAAAATAAAAATAAAGGTATTTAAAATATAAAAATATAAATTTAGTTACTTTTTTATATTTTAAATTAAGCCAATTTAAATTACATTTTATAAAAAAATTAAATTAAAAAATTGGAAATTAGATAATAAGCTTAATTTAATTAAAAACTATAAAATATATAAATAAAATATATAAATCTTATATATTAAATAACCGAATTAAAATAAATATTATATAAAATAAACTTAATTAATAAAATTAAAAAACTTATAATATTTCCAAACCCCAATTTATATATATTAAATCTAAAGCTTTTATATTTTATATTATATTATTAGAAACCTGGTTTTCTTTTTTTATATTAAATAAAATATTATTAAAAAATGGTTAAAATTATAATTTATTTATATTGTAATTAAATATATATAAAAAATACGGAGAATAGATTTACTAAATAATACCAAATATTAATTGTTATATATATTAAAAAATAGATTATAAAAATAACCTTAATTAAGGCTATTACTACAATTATAATATTCTTAAATATAATATATATTTTATATCTTAAAAAAATATAAATTTTAAAATGGAAAAGAATTCTAGTAATTTTTATATTATTTTTTAATTAGGTTAATTTATTATTATAATCGGTATATTGGTTTTTAGGAAAGAGCTAAACTTTAATATAACAATAATAGTAAGATATAATAGTATTATAAGTTATATTAAATAAGGGAATTTAAATAATAAGAATTTATAATATATATATAAGCTTATTATATAATAAAAAAACTTATAATTACTATAATAGTAGTTGTATTTAAAATTATTTATAGCTTAGCTATAAATATTAAAGGTTTTATAAAAGGGATTTGAATAAAAGCTTTATATATAGCGAGTATAAATATAAATCCAAAATATAAATACAAATTTAATAAAATTGTAATTTAAGTTTTATAGCAAAACTACAAATTTAATACTATTATTATAATTATAAATAAAACCTTTATTATATAGAATTTAAAATAAACCGCTATTAAAATTTTATATTTTATAATTAAAAATATTAATTTTTTTTTAAAAAAAGGACCTAATTTCTATTAAAAAGGCGATAATAAAAAGGAGTTTAATAAAAATAGAAAAGCCTGTTTTATATAAATAAAGCCTTAATAAAACTTAATATAGTCGCTATAAAACAAAAAATATAAAAAGAAAGAAAAGCTTTAACATTTACCAAAAAAATAAATTAAAAACACAATTAAAGGTTAATATACCACTATTATAAAAAAAAGTATAATATATATATAAAAAAGAAAAGCATGAAATATTAAAAAAAACCCTAAAAATCAATTACTTAAAATAAGCCGCCGTTATATTAATTTTCCAGTATTTATAAAAGAAAGTATATACAAAAGCGGAAAAGGTATATATAAGCCGATAAGGACAATAAGACCTTAATAAATTTTAATATAAGAAAATAAAAATTGGAATAATAAAAACAATTAAATAAAAACCTGAAATTGACCCAATAGTAAATAGTATAAGCTATATACCGAAATTAAGGTTTTAAAAATTAGGCAATAATAAATAAAAATGGTTATTAATAATAACGAATTAATAAAAGCCTACCAATTTATACAATTAAAATAAAAAACCAAAATTAATAACCAAAGCCAAATATCGGACTATTAGAAAACGAGAATCCATATTTAAAAACTCCGGGATCCGAAGCTATACAAAAAAAGACAATTATTATATAAGGCTAAAAAGGGCGCTTTATAAACACCTTATAAAATATATATACTAAAGGTATATAAAAAATAAGCATTACTTATCAAAAAAGCTAAACAAGGCTTCTAGTATATAGTATTTAAATATTGCCATTCTTATTTAAAAAAGGCAGCGGCTATTTTTTATAGCTAAGGAATATATATATATAACATACCACCATCTGCCAATCTATCTTTGACCATTGTGATAATAATCTATTTTGCTTAAAATTTATTAAATTTTTTTGCATTTATAAAATAGCGCAAATTATAATAATTTAAAAGCATTTAAATTTTATAATATACGCTTTTAATATATTACCTTTAATATTAAAAGAATTTTACAATTACAGATAATTTAATATTATATATTTAATATTTTAATTTTGTATTTATTAGCTTATAAAACCAAAAAGCTATCAAATACCAATAATATTGCATTAAATTATTTAAATTTTTAAATTGCTTTGAAATTCCTACTATTGCAAATTTAAAAGCATTACATATAATTCGCAAATACTTTATAAAATTAAAATATTGCAATATTGGCTTATTTGCAAATATATTTTTAATACGCTAAAAAGCCTTTTACGCTTTTAAAAGCCATTTAATTTTAATTTGTTTTGCTATTTACGCTATTAATAAGCAAATTAATTATAAATAATACAATTTTATTACATTTCAAAATAAATTGCCTATAAAAATTAGGTTATTTCAAAAACAATTGCAATTTTATATATATAATTAATATAGACTATTTTTAAATAGCGCGTATTTTCTCCGACTTTATATATATATTGTTTTTTATTATTATAAAGCCTAAAAATAAAACCTTATTCACTCTAAATTTGCATTTGATTTTTTTTATAAAAAGAATTAATTTTTTAATTTTTTAAATACGGCTTTTATATATTTATTATATTTGTTTAAATTTTCCAAATAAATCACAATGTTATTAAAATAAATTATTATAATAATATTTATATAAATTTAAAATATAGCTAATATATTCGCCAATTTAAATAATATTATTCATTTATTTATTTATTAATTTTAATTGTTATTTAGCTACTAAGGCCATGCGATGGTAATTAAGGTAATAAATTATGCAGGGCTAAAAACCATGGAGAAAACGGCCAGGCCTTTTCCGGAAAAGAATTGGATTCTTTTTTTCTGGGCTAAAATTACCCTGATTTTTATTATTAATAGCGGTAAAAGCTTTTAATTGTAAATAAATTAAAGGCCCATAAAATTTTAATAATACTATGCTTTTAAATTTTGCTATTACCAATATTATAATTATTAATTTAAAGATTCGCTAAAAAAAATCCAAATGCCAAAATTATTTATATTTTTATAATAATATTTTTATAATAATATTTTTATAATAATATTTTTATAATAATATTTTTATAATAATATTTTTATAATAATATTTTTATAATAATATTTTTATAATATTATTTTTATAATATTATTTTTATAATATTATTTTTATAATATTATTTTTATAATATTATTTTTATAATATTATTTTTATAATATTATTTTTATAATATTATTTTTATAATATTATTTTTATAGCCAGCTTTTTATTTGGCAAAATCCTTTTCTGGTCCCAATTAAAGCCCGGTTTTTTTTTTGCTTTTTTTTTAATATCTTTAATGCGGTTTTTAATTTATCTTTTTTAAATTATTGGCTGGTTTTTATTATAGCAATTAAAGGTTTTTTTAATAAATAAATAATTTCCGGATTATTATTAGCTATTAATAATTTTTGCTTAAATAAAATAGCTTATTTACCGTTAAATTTTAAATTATTAATTGGCTACTATTTGAATATTTTTTTTGAATTACCGACTGGCTTTTAAAAGGCTATTAATTTATTATATTAATGCCGCAAATTTTCAGCAAATTAAAATTGGAGTTTAATTATAATTATTTTTAAAATATAAAAACCGCTATAAATAGAAATAATATATATAAATTATATTGGCTATTTAATAAATACCAATAGAAAACAGGAATTTATAATATAAATTTGCAAAAAGAAAAAGAAAATAATAATAATTATTAATTGCTAAAATCCGATTCTTTAGCGGCTATATATTAATTATAAAGCAAAAGCGGCTGGAAAAAGATATTTAAATATAAAAATACTAGCTATATAGCGGGATTAATTAAAATATATATATTAAAAAATAAAAAGCCCGTAAAAAAGAAATTTGGTTTATGGCATATTAATTATTAATTGGCGTATATTCGAAATCCGGATTTCTAACGAAATAAATTAATATATTATTAATATTTATTAGCAACAGCGGAAAAATATATAGCAAAAAAAAAAGAAAAACAAAACTAATAATTATTTAGCTTTTGGCTAATTTTTAATTAGCTAATGCATATATTTATAAGGGTAATTATCGCTGGTAAAAATACCAATTGCCAATATATATTAATTAAATTGAAAAAAATTTAAATTCAAAAAATTTAAATTTTAAAAAAAATTAGCAGCAGCAATAACAGTCAAAAAAGGCTAAAAAACTATTGGAAATTATTTAAAAAAGCGTTTTTTATATTTTAATAATTATTGCCTAAATTGCATATTTGCTAATAATATTTAAAATGCATATTGGTAATATAAATATCAAAAACAATTAATCCCCTTATTTTCAAAACCCCTATTATTATTAAAAATAATTTAAAAATATTCTAAATAGCACCGGCGGATTTCCAAAAATAAAAAGAATTAATTAAAATGGATTTAAAAAATATTGCTTTTAAAAACGCGATTTAATCTGGTATATATAAATGAAATAATATTATTAAATATTTAAAATAGCTATATTTTATATAAAATACTATTTTTTATTTATTTTCCTTTTATATATAAATCCTATAATATATATTTTTAAAATCCAATTTAATAAAAATTGTGGCTTTTTTTAATTTAATTAGAAATATATTAATTAAAAACAATAAGCAGTAATTTTTAATAATAATATTATTTAATCCCCTATAATTAATATATAGGCATAAATCCCTATTTTTTAAAAATAGAAATAATATAAAAGCTTTCATTAGGCTTTTAACCTTAGAATTCAGCCCTTTATTAGCGCATTATTAAAATATTTCTTTAATATAATTAATTGCTTTTTAAATAATTTATAAATAAATTGGTAAAATAAATTCATTTTGATTTTTATAATATAATCCTAATTAAAATATACAAATAATATACCAGCTTTTATTGAATTAAAAATATTATCGAAATAGCTTAGTTTTTTTAAGTTTTTGCATTTTAATTCTTTATTTTAGCCTTAATTTTAATTTTGCCGCACGTTTTCCACGGGTATTTTTAATGCTTCATGATTTATAGCCTTAAAAGCATATTAAAATCCAATTTTATTTTACCAAAATTCTAATGCTTTATTTAATATATATATAATAAAATTCTGATTTAAATTTGCAATATTTTTTATAAAAAACAATTTCCTATTTATCTCGCTAAATACTATTTTATATAATTTGATATTATATTTCTAGCTTTTGGATATAAAATATTCTATATATAATAATTCCTTATTTACTATATTTAAAATATAAATTATTATACCTAGTTTTTTTAATTTATCCAGTTTATTTTAAGCAATGATTTTATATTTAATTTAGTATTTATAAATAAAGCTGGCCTTAGCCTAATTATAATATTTATTGCCTATTTATTTAAATTAAAATATATTTAAAAGCAAATTATATAAATACGCAAATATTTTATATATTTTAACGCTTCAATCTTTTATATTATTTTTATTATTAGAAATTTTAATACAAAATTTATAGCATTATTTAATTTTTATTTTATTTTCATTAAAAAAACAAATTTATAAATATTAATAATAAAAAATTCCTATTTAATTTATTATCAATAAAAACAAAAGCGGAAATTATATTCTAAATATTAATCGCAATTAAAAAATCGATTATTATATATTTCTACCCTATAAAACAATTATTAAATTAAATAATTATTAGCAATTCTTTTTTTCCTAATTATTATATTTATATTTATACTTTACGAAATTAGGAATTTTATTTACAGTTTTTATAAAAAAATTAATTATATTTATTTTAATTATAATTACTATAATTTTAGCCACAATTAAAGCTATTTCTATATAATTAGCCCTTTTTTTATAGCTGCTAAAATTATTACCTTTTAAAATATATACTCTATTACCGGATTATTTGTATTCGCAAATTTTATATTTAAGCTTTTGGCATTTGTTTTTATAAATACAATTAAATAAACCATAATTATTAGCATTATAATTAAAATATAAAAAAAGCCGGCATTAATTTTAATTATATTATTGGCCTTTATTTTAATAATAACCTTTTTTTTGCTTTTATAATTAGGCTAATATTAAATTGCTGCATTATTATTTAAAATTTTATATAAATTTTATAATTTATTATAATTATTATAATGCTTTTTTAAACTATTTGCATTATATTGTCTATATATATAAAAATAAAACCTTTTTATATAAATTGCGGTCTTTGGCCAATTAAGCGCTAAAGCAATTGATTTAGCTTTTTTTTCTAATTTTAATAATATTAATTATTTAATAATAGCAATAAATTTAACCCCGTCGCCGCTATTAATAATTATCGCCGTTAAATAGCTAAAAAAAATAGGCTATTTTAATCGGCTACAAAATTTCTAGCATATTTTTTAGCCAATATTTTTAATTCCAATAATAGTTTTAATTTAATAGCAGCAATGGTTTTAATTTTGCTATTGCTAATTTCCTATTAGCAAATTTAAAAAATCGCCAATATATTGCTATTTGATTTCCAAAGCCTAATAAAAAACCATTTTTTTAATAAAAATCAAAATGCCGTTTTTAATTATTACAAATATAGTAAATATTTTTTTAAATAGCTTTCAATGCCCTTTAGCCCTTTAAAATCCTATTGCCGCCCTTAATATTATTTTTTGCATTGCGAAAATTTCTGCAAAATTATAATATTATACAATAATAATTAGCTTGCCAATTCCAGCCAATTAAAAACCGGGATAAAAATTCCAAAGCGATAATTATTTTCTATTGTTTTATATAATTTCGCTATATATTTTTTTGCTATTGCTAATAAATAGCAGCGGTATATTAATTTTTTGCTAAAAATCAAGGCTTTAAATTGCTAAATTAAAAAATAATATACGCTAAATTGAAAACCATTTTTATAGAGTTTTTTTTTCGAATGCCTTTTTTTAATTAGCTTTTATTAATTAGCCGGCACTTTTTTCAAATACTTTATTTTTTTCCCTAAAAGCCCAGCCGACTTCCGTTTTACAGCTAGTATACAATTGCTAAAAAACCGGATTTTCGCAATTAATAATTAATATGCCAAATCAAATACCTTTTTTTACAAATTTATATTATAATATATTCTCCCTTTTGCTAGCCTTTAATAAATAGCCGGCTTTGCGCATATATATATCATTTTTGCCTATAGCGGCTTTTATTTGAATAATAATTATAATTAGATTTTAATTTAAATTTAAATTTAAATTTAAATTTATAATATTAATATTGTAAATTAATATTGCCGCCCTGGTTTTTTTTATAGACTGGGCTTGTATAAAGCATTAAATGCCAAAAACAAAAAAAAACCTCTATATTTACGCTAAAGAATTATTTGAAAAAGCTTTAATGGATAATTCGATTTTTAGAGAATTATAGCCGGCCCCTATGCTAAATAATTGCAATGTTTTTCTATAAATTGAATTTTGGCCGGGGTATTAAATGCCAAAAAAATAGCGTATTTTTAATTTAAAGTTTAGCGGTGCTTTTTTCAAAGCATTTTGTTTAAATAAAAATTGGGAATACGCCGGCAATTATTAAAAAAACAAGCTTGGCCGGCTTAATAATATAGCTTTTTTATATTTTTAATTAAAAGCTAATTGCCAATAGTTTTCCAAAAAAAAATAGCTATATAAAAAAGATTTTTCAAAAAGGGAATTAAATAGCTAAAAAAACTTGAAAATAAAAAATAAAAGCAAAGGCTAAATTTAAGCCAAAAAAAAGATAAAAACTAGCTTGGAAACATAGTATAAATATAAGCGCCTGGTATTTTTTGGACTTTTAAATTAATAATTATAACAATTGGCAATAGCAGAATTTAAAAGCATAGTATTAAAATTGTATTTATATAGGCCCGCAATTTATTTACAATTAAAAATCCCTATTGCTATTAATAATAAAAAATTAGAATAATTTAATTTAAAAGCTTTTTGAAATTTCCACGGTTTTAGCCCTGCTTGATTTATTACTTTAATTATTATTGCATGGCCTTAATAGCTAGATAACAATTAAAATAAATAAATAAATAAATAAATAAATAAATAAATAAATAAATAAATAAATAAATAAATAAATAAATAAATAAATAAATAAATAAATAAATAAATAAATAAATAAATAAATAAATAAACTATTTGCATTAAATATATTTTTGGCTTTAAATTGGAAATTAAACCTATTTTTGCATTTAATATTCCCGGCCGTATTAAATATATATTATATATTAATTTATAATTAATTGCTTTATCAAAGAATAAAATCCTATTTAATATTATTATAAAGTTTAGAAATAAATTAATTATTAAAAAATATAAAAAATATATTTTCTATATAAAAAAGCAAGATTTTTATTTTGCAATAAAATTCCTTAATTCTTTTAAGCTTTTTTAGCAAATTGGTTTATTATATATAATATACGCTATTGCTTTGCATTTATTGCATTTAATATTAAGTTTTATAATTTTTTTATAAAAAAAATTCAACTTATAATTTATTTAATAATATTGCTATATAATATATATACGTGTTTTCAATGCAATTAAAATATAATAAATATAAATTATATTATTATTTTTTAAAAAAGGTTTGCAAATAATTAAACTATTTATAATATATATATATATATAATATATAATATAGCTTAGTATTTAATATATAGAATTTTTTAAATATATATAAAAATTTAATAGCTAATTGTTTATTATTAAAATTTAAATTAAACGGGCTATATTTGCAAATAAAAATCGCAATTTTGGCTTGCAATTTCGCAATTCTTTTTTTAGCTTCAAGCTTTTAAATAATCTACTAAACGGCTTTTAAATTATTGGAATTTAAATTGGCTTAGCTTTGAATTAAATTAAAAATAGGCGTATAATTAGCTTTGCTTTTATGCAATATAATTATATTTTTAATTAAAACGCTTTAATTTTAAATTTGCCTAAGCTACATGGCATTAATAAGCTAATTTGCATTAATAAATTAATTTATATTAATAAATTGGCTATTTAATTAAAAAAGGCTATTGAATAATTTCTAATTTTGAATAAAAAAGTCATTAATTTGCCTTTAATCGCCAATATTAATAATATTTCCATTGGTATTATTAGCAGCAATATTATTAATAAATATATTATTACCTTTGCTATTGTTCAATATAGCTTTTTGATTTAGCGCAAAAATCGCGTTAATAATATTATTAAAATTAAACTATTTTAAAATTAGAAAAAACTGGTTTTTAAATCTTTTAATAAAATTTAATATATTATAATTGGCATTAAATTCGCAATTATTTAATTTAATAATTATTATTTTATTAAATTATTATTTTTTAAAATAAAAGCGGCTATTTTATTATAATAATTAAAAATATATTAGCAAATACAAATATATTATATATACTTTTTAATTATAAAAAATAGCTATTGCCTTTTTTAAATAAAAATAGCAGCGTTTAAATATTATACGCTAAAAGTTTTATTTAGCTTTTTTAATAAGCAACGCTTATTTTTTACGCACCTCTAGCGCATATGCCTTATAAAGTGTCCGCAAAGCGCCCTCCTCGGCCCCGTGTAACAAGGATTTTGCAATATATTTACCGCCGTAAATAAAGCATTTATAGCGCTATAAATAAGCATTGCTTATACAAATCCTTTAATTCCAAAAATAATAAATAATAATAGCGTTATTAAAATTCTTTCGTTGGCCAAGCTAGCGGCTAGCACCGCTATTGCTGCTTTTAATAATTTTAGATTTTGCCGTTTTTACCGCGGCCGCAATTTAATAATGCGTATAAATTAAAATATTAAAAATTTATCAATTGAAAATAATAATAAGGTTTTTTTATAGTCGCAATATATATATATAAATTGCAATTTTTTTTTTTTTTTTTGAAATATAAACCTTAATAAGCTTTTAAATCTTTTAATAAAACCGGAATATAGCAATAATAAAATCCGGACTTTTATTAAAATAAATAATATAAAATACTAAAGCCTATATAAAATATACATATATCCAAATATTTTGCTTAAGCGCTTTTTTATTGCGCTAAATTAGCGCTAAAATAAATAAATTGTTTTGGACCAAAATAGCGGTATTAATTTAAAACAAATTAAAGGTTTTTTAAATATAGGCAAAAAAACAGAACATGCATTTTGTTTTTTGCAATTATATTAATTTGCTAAAAAATAATATTAAAAAACTAATTATAAAGCTTTTAAAGTTTAAAAAAATCCTTATTATTAAATAGAAGGGCGTTTAGTCTGGTATGACCTGATATAGAACGCTGGTTATAAGGGTGAAATAGAACGTTGTATTAACTGCTTAAGGTTCAAAATTAAGGGCGTTTTTAATACTAAAGATATTTAATATAAAAGATATTAATCCCTTTCTAGTTAAATAGAGTATTATATAACCACCTTTATAATAGCTATTATATCTATTCCTTAACACTCTTTTATAAAAGCTGTTTTATAAATTTATATAACTATTCCTAATGTCTTCATAAATGCCTTAAATTTAATCTTTTATAACGGATTAGTTAACTTATTAACCATTATTTTATTTATTAATATATACTCGATAGTAAGCTTTTTATTCTTTTTTAAATCCCTAATAAAATAATAGGAAATGTTTATATATTTTGATTTCTTTTAAATTTCGGGGTTTTTAACTAAGTATAGCAATTTAATATTGTTTTTAAATATATAGACATTATTTAAATTCCGTCCAATATATTATAGATAGCCAAGATCTTAAAAAATTGAAACTAAATATTAACCTTATTTAGTATAAAATAAAAAGGCTATATATTTGGATTTGATAAACAAAGTAGTCACAGATTTCTGTTTCTTATTAGTTTATAAGATTGGTCTATTATAAAATATAGCCATATTTTTGAAAATATTAACCCGGTTGGTTTTATTATTAGTTTAGTTAAAATTAAAATAAATAATGATTTTAGAGTTTTTTTTAGGTTTATAATATATTTTATAGCTTATAATAGTATTAAAATATCTTATTAGATTTTTAAATACCTTATTATAGTATTTTAATAGGTTAGCTATATATTAAGCTAGTTATTTTAAAATAAAGACTATATTTAATATAATAAACATTATAGCGAATATAAGACTATTTACTATCTTTTGGTATTTTTTAATATTAATTTAAATATTATTAAAAGAGAAAGATTAAAAGGCATTATAATCGGCTATAAGATTTTTTTTAAAATAAGCTATAATATTAGTAATCCCGAATCGGTTTAATACGGTTTATAAATATTGCTTTTGGTTAATATAAAGGGCCTTAGCTTTCCAGTCTTTTATTACTCTTATATTAAGGATTTTAAAAATCTCTTTCAGATTTTTAATATTAAAGCGATTAAAGAACTTAAAATAAAACTAAAAAAGCTGGGTCCTGTTTTTATAGACTGCGATTATATTATTAATATATATTAAAAGCTTGATCCTATATTTAAAATACGAATAAATATATAAATTGGCTAAGTTTTAAATAAAGTCTTATTTTTTTAATTTAGATTTTATTAAAATATTCCAGTTCTTTATAACCTGTTTTAGTCTATAAAGACTTTTCAAGATTTAAAAAATCCTTTTTTTAGGATAATAACGCCTTTAAAAGGATTTAAAAAGATTTTAAATAGTATTTTGGCTTTTATAAAGGCATTTTTAATATTAAATTATCAGTATTTAAAATCCTTTTAAACAATAAAGAATAAAAACAATTAAAGAGAGTTTATATAAATAATGGGGATAAATGTTTTAATATAATCTTTATTAAATATTTGACTAAAGTTATAAATAATAAATCTAGCTTTAAAATACTTAATCTTTTTATTTATAATTATCTTAATTGTATATATTTATTTAATAAAGACTAAGTTTATTCCGAATAGGTATTTAATTATTTATTAAATTCCATTATTTAAAAATAAAGTAACCTTTTTAATTGTAACTGTCTTTTAATATTAATTATAAACTAGGTTATTTATAGCTTTTTTATATATTTGTAGGATTTTGATATTATAAATCTCTATTATTAAAAAGCACTTCTTTATAAAAAAGTCGACCAGATTTTTTAAATCCTTATTATTATAATTAGCTTATACCAATATAGCTATAATAATATACTATAGATGTTTTTTTAATCCTTTCTTATTTAAATTGGTATTATTATCCTTATATTAGCGCTTTATAGCTCTTATAAAATAAGGATAACTATTTAATAAAAAGCTTAATTTAAGAGATTTGGTTATTTTGGTGGCGGATAAGTTAAATATACTATTATTATCGATCTTAATATAATTATTAATAGGAGTAAATATTAGAATCTTTATTTTTAAAACGGCTTTTATATAAAGTCTCTTAGTCTTTCCATTTGGCTTCTTTCTTTTTGGAAAAGAAATAGTATTGGTAGCTGGTTCCAGAGATATTGATTTTAGAAAGCTTGAATTAGAGACTAGAGTCTATAAATATTGGTATATTTTGTATTATACCGGATATACTATCTTATAGGCTATATTATAGTATTTTTAATATGTTATAATTAAAGCCTTATATTATATTAATTGGCTCTTTAAAAATTAAGACGGTTAAAATAATAATAAAAGGCAATATAGTTTTTTTAATAGATAGAATGGTAAAAATTTAATCATTATTAGCGTTTTTAATAAACCGCTTTTTGGTGTTTTTAAAACCTGTAAAACGGTTAATAGGGTTTTGGTCGAAATAGTTATTTAATATACCTTATATTTTAAAAGTGTTTTAAATTTGTAAATTAATAATTCCTTTAAGCATTATTTCTATTACTTATAAACGACTAGTCTAAATAGTTTTTTTATATTTTAAAGAATATATTTTAAATTGCTTAATTATGGGTTTAAAGTAATTTATAAAGATATAAACGCTTTTAATATTAATTAGCTTATTATAATAGTGTTTTTTAAAAGGTTTTTTAGATTAATATAAATATAATATTTAGCTTTAAATACCCTAATATAATCGATTGATAGTATAATATTAGTCCAAGCTTTTTTTAAAAAGTTTTTATAGCTATTAATTATTAGACCTATAAAATACCGGTTATATATATATATATTATATTTAACTACCTTATTCCAAAACTTAAATAATAATTAAGAATTTTTAAATAGTATATAAAAATTGGCTTTAGCTGTTTAAATTCCTTTTTTAATAGCTTTATTCTAATATAAAGAGACGGGAATTATATATTAATATTTAATATCTTTATTATTACTCTATTTTTTAATAATTTTAAAAAACTCGGGAGCGTTATTAGTCCTAGCAGCTTATATTTTATGGCTATTTTAGAATTTGATTTCAAAAATCCATTTCTTAAATACTAGAATAGCGGCATTTTTTATTAGGATTGAAAAAATCCAAACCTTATATATAAAACTATTAAAAAAATATAAAAAATATAGATTCTTTTATAAGGACGCTATTAGTATTGGTTTATAAATATTAAATTAAATTAAATTAAAAAAGACTTAATAATAGGGATTAAGCTCTTTTGAAAATATATTCTTAAATTTAGTGGTAATATAAATTTTATAGAAGTCTTTGTTTTAAGAAACCTTAATGGACTTGGCTAAAATAGTAATTTTATAAAAGTTGCCAACGATTTTCAATTCTATATAATAAAAGCGTTAATATTATAGCTTTTAGCTTTTTATTTTATACTTAGATAATTTATATCTTTAAAAATGTTTTAATAGCTTTAAAAAATAAGAGAGTAATAAAATGTTAGTTATTTCAATATTATTATTAATAATAAAAGTCTTTTTTCTTATTAATAGGATTTATATAAGAAATAAAATAAAGACCTTTAATTACAAAAGCTTTAATAATAGTATCTTTATTCGAGTTTTTATATTTTATTTTATTTTTATTAAAAAAAGCCTCGAAACTTAATATATATAATTTGTATTTTAAAACAAGATTTAATTTAAAATTGGATATAAAAAGAGTATTATTTAATAATAAAAACGATTTATTTATATATGTAATGTTTACTATTTTTTTATAAATGGCATAAATCACTCTTTTACTAATTTTAATAGGTTGGCAATAATTAAATAGTTTAATAATTTAAAAAAAAATCGGTTATCAAATATATATATAAAGGTGCTAATATTGAAGGTTTAAAGGGTATAAAAGACCTTATTAAAGAGCTTTTTTAATAATCAAGCATATTTTATTTTAAAGTCGATTTTAAACTCGGAAAGCTTGGATTTGGTATTGGATTTAAATTTAAATATATATTTTTAGTATTAGCGGCTATACCGCTAATTTCTTTATTGCTAAAGGATTTTGGCTTGTTTTTAAAAAATCTGGCCTTTTTATCGGATTTTAATTTTTTGGCTTTTTTATTGTTTTGGCAATACTAGTAAAAGAAAGAATAAAAATAGCGATAATTAATTTTATAAACAGCCTTAATATAGTTATAAATTAGAATATAATTATTCTTAAAAAATAATACCAAATTCTTTAATTTAAAATAATTAAAAACTTTATAAAACCTAAAATAAAAAATATAAAAAAAATCTTATTTAAAATATTAAAATATTAGCAATAATAAATAGCAAAGAAAGCTTCATTATTATTGGCAATATTTAAATAAAACTCTTTTTATTTTAGCATTTTTAGTTTATTATTATTATTTATATTATTATTTATAAATATTAGATTTACAGTATTAATAATAGTAATATACTTTTTAAAAAAAGTATTTATAAATTAAAAAAAAATAAGGTTTTATTATTAAAAATAAATAATTAATATTAATAAAAACGAGTTTACAATATAAGGCTTGAAATAAAATTTAAATAAAATAAATGACTATATTAATATTAAATAAAAAGGTTTAAATTTTAGTAATATATATTTATATAAGGGCGGTATTGGTTGTGGTATATTTTTTAATAATTTTAAAGACTTTTTATTAAATTATGTCTTTTATATAAAGTTTTATTATTATTAAATAAATTTTTAAATATAATATTTAATACCTTAGCTTAAACGCGCTTATATTTCTTTAATTTATTAATATTTAAAATATATTTTTATTTATTAATAAAGAATATTTAGAATTTATTGATAAATTTTATAACGGGTTTCTTGTTTTTAATAATAATAAATTTTAAAAACTCGCTTTTAATATTATTAATTAAAATATTAAGATTAAATTAAATTAAAAAAATTGTTTATAAAAATAAAAATATTAATACCAGAATATTTAATAAAAAATATAATAATAACAAATTAGACATTTTTTTAAAAAAAATAGATTTTTATATTATAAAACCATATTTTATAATTGGTTTTTAAAAGCGTTGGCAATGTTTTTTTTGGGTTTTTTATTATTTAATATAATAAAAAAAAGGTTTTAAAACAATTAAATAAAAAATAAAAAATATATTGGTATAACAGCTTTTTTATAAAAATTATTAAAGCTAATAAGCAAATTTGGTAATTTTTAATAATTTTGGTAATTATAAAAAGACCTTTAGCGGGTTTAATTAATTAATAAAATATTATAGTTTTATTAGCAAAATAAGGCGGTTTTAAAATAGTTTTTAACGATTTTAATTAATTTTATAAACAACTGGTATAAATATAATAGTAATAGGGCTAAAAAATTTATATCTTTATATTTAAATTAATTATAATAATAAATAGCTATTTATTTAGGCATTTATATTAATCCGGGTTTATAATTTATTAAATAAAAGGGTGTTTAATGTGGTATAATTTAATATAGAATACTGGTTATAAAGGTAAAATAAAATATTGTATTAATTATTTAAGATTTAAAATTAAGGGCGTTTTTAATATTAAAAATATTTAATATAGAAAACGCCATTTTTTTAATTAAATAAAATGCTATATAATTACCTTTATAATAGCCATTTTTTTAATATTTATTATTAATAATAATATTATTATTTTAATGCAAACATTAGCATTATTAAAATTAATTAAAGCCGGAATTACCGCTAATTTAAATCAAATAAGTTTAATAAAGCTTTTTTTACGCTTTTATTTATATAAAACACGCTTTTTTTAATTAACAAGCGCTTATTTTTTATACTTAATTTAAAATTGCAATAATTTTGTAATATAATTTTAATTACCGGCTAATAGCAATATAATATTATAATAAAAATTATATTATTAATAATAGGCTAGTAAAATCATTAAAAATAACAGTAAAAAATAGCATTACTAATTTTATTAATAAGCAAAAAGCACCGAAATTTTAAAACCTAGGCTTTTGCTATAGCTATTAGCGCTATTAGCTATAAAAATTTGGTTATAATATTGGCTAATATTAGCATGCTAAAAGCATTAAAGTAGCTAATTATTAGCGCGCTTAAAGGGTATATTAAATTATACTAATTAAAAAAACTAAATTAAAATATAATAAAGCAATTTTTAATTTAAATTAATTAATAAAGCAATCGTAATTCATAATAAAAACCTTATAGCAATATAAGGAAATTCTTTTTTTATTACCGCTACGGGACCCACACCAGCTTGGCTACCACATGACTATAAACATCCTCACCTCCATAAAACCCATCATTCACGCGGGCTCACGACCCCACAAATTTAACGCAGCACTAGCCCACATATGCACGGTGATTGGTAGGTACATTAAGTAGCTCCCAGACCATTGACAGAGAGTTCAGTCTCGACGTCCATTTACATCAATGTATCTTTTTTCCAACACAACTCTCCAAGCCAGAAAATCCGGATAGCCGCCTGGCCGTACCTCAATAGCGGAAAGCTCCTGTCTGATATCCGAGAAGCCGAGAAATCGGATTTTGCCCAGTGTGCGCCAGGCAGAGGAATGCCTAGATGCTTTCTCGCTACTCACACTCGTCACTCCCAGGACTGTGGCTTGTTTCGGATAAGAAGGCGAGTGCGCCGATCCCACGCAGTCTCGCCGCCCATTTCGAGTTTCGTATCCTCATTTCTGATTGCTTGGATTTCTCTCAATTACTTGGATTTCTCTGAATTACTTTGATTTCTTTGAATTACTCGAACTTGTCCTGATTACTTACATTTCTCTGAACACCTTCCATGGTGTCAGGAATTTCTCCGCTCGCCTCGCGAGGCAGCCACGCCGTTATTCCCGTATCCGGTCATCAATACGCACATGTGACATGATCTTCGGACAGGGCTGCGTCGATGCCTGCAGTCTGCAGCATGTCCGAGTCATCTCGCCTGCTTGTTGAACAGCCTGCATCACCGGGCCGCCCCGGCGTGGGGGCTTTGGATGGGGTTCTATCATCCTTGGATGTAACTCTGCAGAGGGCTGCACATGATCTTGTTCTGCCCTGATGGTGGGCTATGCGTTGTCCAGCTATGTGGAGTTGAGGCTCGGAAGTGAGACTGAACTACATTCTGCGAAGATGCGACAAAGCATTGTTGGAGCCCTGCATATGGGCCTTTATTCGTGGAACTTCGAAGCCACCGTTTCCCTGGCCTGCCATTGGGACAGCGCTCAAAATTCCAATGAGTTTAGTACAACGCAGTAAATTGTCAACAAGCGCATGGGCATTCCAGGAAAGACTGTTATCTCCACGAACTCTGCATTGAGCACAGTGGCGATGCTAAATTGTCGATGTTCATAGGACTACAAGCGCCTGCGCTGCTCGTAGCTTCGGGATATTTAGTCGGTGTTTTTCAAGGACTGCTGCTCGAAAGGCGCGCGTCAAGCGGAGATATGCCCGAATGCGAAAGGGTCGGGTTCGTCAATGGGCAAGATAAATTAGAAACGCGCGAAAGATGGCTCACATGGGGGTGGTGCTTTGTGAAACCATGGCGTTCGCAGGATTGGGAGCCGGATGTGTTCAGAGAACCACAGTCAAGATCTGGTGATTGGTTACATGGTACAATGTAAGCATGGGCTCACCAAAGTCGTCATCTGATCGTCACGTGAGGTCGAGATGAAACTGAAATTGAGCAGCATTTCGATAAACGCATCATAGCCTGACTTACACGTACTTCCATTTACCTCGCGATCATCCCCGGAGCCTGGAACTCGCCACGTGTTTGGGATATGTTTCCCCTGCACCTCCTATCAAAGCCGGATATCAAGTCTCTGTCGCCATCTGCTTGACTGCAACTTGGTCTTGAAAGGAGAGACCCGTATCCAAGGCTCAGGGGGAAAGTCTTCGCCGTGGTTTGACGCGAACATGGCAGCCTTCGACCTGGCCAGGTGTTTGTTTTCTTCTTGGTGCACCTTTTTGAGTTGGAGTTCTTTGTTGCTTGAAAATAAAGCTGAAGCTTGCGCTTGAAGTTGAACTTAAAGCTGCACTAGAGCTTGAAGTTGAAGTTGCGCTTAAACTTGAACTCTGACTTGAAGCTGCCAAATTGAAGCTGTCGAGTTGAAGCTGCGCTTGAACTTGAACTTGAAGCTGCTAAGTTGAAGTTGCTCTTGAATTAGGAGTTGAAGTCGAGGCTGCCAAGTTGAAGTTGCACTTGCGCTTGAATTTGAACATGAAGCTGCCAAGTTGAAGTCGCCAAATCAAAATACTTGCGCTCATTCCTACAGCCCTCGTCTGGCTTGACCACACTGTTCCTAGCTCCGGCCCCCGTCTCCTCCAATAACAATCGCTTGCCTCCCAGCTAGAAAAAGAAAACTGGTGCCGTTCTCGAGAGAAGCCTTTTGGTCTGTATCTCCTGCTCCAGCAAGGGCTCAGGAGGCCTTTAAAGGGCAGCTTGTATACATCCGATGCCCGAAAGACCATGTCTTCCGTCCTTCGTTCAAGAAACCTTTGTCCACAAAAGTGAAGGTCGACTGGATCGTAGAAGATGCCCATGCCGGAAATATGGCTTTTATTGGTCAGGCAACTATAGGTAGGCTCAGACCTGGTGAAGAAACATGCAAACTGGTGGCTTTAACCTCCAAGTATAAACTCCTCTTTACAGAAGGCTAGAATGTCAATCTTCGGCCTTCAGGTTCAAACGATGTGTTACAAACATGAAAGGGTGTGAATGAATTTGCTAACAGCTTGGTATGCCACACCTTTCTACGCTGCGATGAAAGCATCGAATTCCCAGGTCAAAAAAGCCCACCAGCCCTGACTCCTTGAAGAACGGAATCAAATCGTAGACCCTGCCCAAACTCCTGGAGCTAATTTCCTCGCTACCTGGGTGCTTCCCCTAGTTTCCTTGATGTGATGCAGCACAAAACACGCAAGAAAGGTCAAAAACGCGGCTCTGCAATAGTGAAGCAACGTAGCCATCTCCGTTCCTGTCCATCTGTCTCCTGGTCACAGTCAATACCGCTAAAATTCAGATTCCCTCCCCTCGAGTGTCTAAGTCTCGATTCTCGCACTCCTTCCCACACCATGCCCCGCGCTCCCCTTCCTCTCTCCGAAATTGTGTAACCTCTCACCGATCAAGTAAACTTCGTCCCTGATCCTCTGCCTCCACCCCCTCAACACTCCAACCAGCGCCCAAACCCCCAGACACTGCATCGCCAGCCCTAGCACCGCCGGGTACGCATACCTGAATACCAACCTCTCTGCTTCCACCCTGGCCAGGGCATCATTGCCAGCCAACCCGGCTACCACACTTGCAAAGCCCTTCGAAAGCAGCGGCAAGCCGGCACTCCCGTAGGAAGCAAGCATACTTTTGCCGGCCACCGTCATAATCCTCGCGTATACCCAGCCGAAAGGTAACGGCAGGGCCAGCGCAGTGCCCAGGATCACGACAGCAGGAATGACGAAGCATCTTGTCGCAACTCTGACATCTGGATCAAGCCACCCGCCACGTCCGACTCTTTGCATCGCCTCGGCAACCCGTCCTTCGCTCCAGGAGATCAGGCGCGTAGTGAGCTTGACATAGAGCAGGCCCAGCGTCCAGGATTGCACGAAATGCACGACGTGCTGTTCCGACGGGTAGAAGTAAGTATGCAGCGGAATGATCAAGTAGAACTCGACGACGAGCGCAAAGAGAGAGGGAATTACGAAGGCAAAGCAGCCGTACGTATAGACAATTCGCAAGGTGCGGAGAGACAGCGTTGAGATCTTTCGAAGCAGTGTTGCCGGCGGCTGTAAGTTGTGAGCCAGGAGGTGGCGCAGGCGTGTAAAGCCCTGCTTGAGGTGCAAGATGGCGTAAAGCACGCTTCCCATGATGTAGATGCCAATGGAAAAGGCATAAATGTCGTTCTTCCTGACGTGCTCTGGGATAACGGCGGCGAAGACCTTGCGTCCGAAGACCAAAGGTACGATTGTGATGCAGACGCCCGTGATGGCTGCAAAGAGCCAGATGAAGAGGATGAAGAGGAAGACCCGGGTCCGAAAGTTAGGCGGAACGTAGACTCTCTTGAACTGATCAGATCTGCGGCCATGGAGGCCTTCATCTCGGTCAGGGAGGCCGTCCACGCGCTCGTTGTCGCGGGTAACATCGAGAAAGACGGAGCTACCTTTGGGAATGCGGACTTGATCAGAAGCAGGCGCGCGCACGTATCTGCCATTAAGGCGAAAGTAGGCTCGGAGACTAGGATCATCCTCGAAGGGGTTTTCTCCATAGATGGCAGCATCCATGGGATATTCCATGTCGCCCTTGATGCCCATAAAAACATCTTGCCATGTTCTCCTGACATGGTATCCTTCCTCGTCACGTCGTGGCTCATCAAATAAAAACCAAGTGAGTCGTAAGATCCGAGCACACTTTCTGAACCACCAGCGATACATGGCGTGTAAGCCATCTGACGGCTTGAAAAACCGAACTGCCAGTGGCATGAAGAAATTGTAGAAGAGCAGGTCGATTGGGAATTCCAAGACCGGCTCGTTGGATGACCAATGAATTGGAAGAACGCCATTGAAAGAATATGCGAGGCCCCATACAACGCCGCCAAGACAGATAACCACTAGTGCGCCGTAGACCAGGGCACTGAAAGTGATTTTCCGGAGCTGTGTTGCCACATTTCTTTCCAGTACATCGCGAACTGGATGGAACGTGGGGTCGTCGGGATCACGAATGAAATCTACTGAATGTTAGTACTGCCCATCGATTATTTCGGGGACAAACAACTTACACAATACTCCAGTCCTCATGATCTTTCGGCACATTGAAACGAATAGAGCAAAGTGGAACATGTAGCATGTTCCCACGAACCAATGTACGAAGGTGGAAGTCAGAGGTGAGTTCATCGTGAACATGATTCGTGATAAAACCGTGACGCCCTCAAAAAGGGGCAGGAGAGCAAGGTCGAGAAGGAGACCGCAGTAAAGGGGAAATACCAGCATCTCGATACTGATGATGAGAATAACTTTCATAACACCACCAGCTTGGTTGAGAACGTCGACCAAAGTGGCTTCCCATTCTCTTCCTGTTTGGCTCTTCGAGATTGGCGAACCCCTTCGCAAGTACCAGCTACCAACCAGGCTCAGGGTTGCGTAGCCAGCCATAATTGCCAGGAATCTATCAGTACCGTTCCACTGCACAAGCTTGGGATCAAGAGGGGTGGCTCTAGGGGAGACGTCTAAACTGATGACCCACGAAGCCGGTTTGATGAGCAGATAGGGTCCTTGCATGAGGCCATGAATAACTTGATGGCCTAGGTCGGAGAGGCGATCGCCCACATCCAGAGTCTGCAGGAATTTCCAGACCGAGGTAGGATCACTAACTGTAGTGATGATCTGGTTGCCACTCAATCGAATAGTATCCGAGATGACTGCCTTTATTGTCAAGAGCGACTCGTGAGAATATGCAGAGAAAGCAGGGAACTCCGAGTCAACCATGTTTGCCAGGACGTTGAGGGCTCCGTCTGCTATTCTCTGGCAAGCAGCTTTAGCAATCATCCAAGCCTTGGAGGTGGCACCAGGATTGCTGAGGGCAGTGATGATGTTTGGACCTCCTTGCCATAATGAAAATAACCAAGCCGGTAAAGATCCGACCGCAAGAAGTAGCCACATTGCTATACCAGCCAGGACCAGGCTTATGTCCTGTACCAAGGCTGCGCAACTGAAAATAAATCTCAGGGGCACCTTGATGGTTGGTATTGGATTTGCAATAATCAAAAGCATGGCCCGTCCGATGTTGTAAGGTATCCACACTCCGCAGGCAACTGTGAGTGAGATGAGAACAGCACTGAACATGCCGTTTTGCACTAGTCCAGTGATGGGGCCACGCATGCCAACCAACTCCATGATGCCTTCAAAGTCCTCTGCGTCTTCAATGGCATCAGGGTCATTGGGGTCTAGACCAGCTGCAAAAGCGGCAGCCACAACTTCTCGATCCTGCTCGGGCTGGTCTCTGAGGGGATCAGGTTGAGCTACTGGAACAAACGGGGCTTCTGCAGCAATGTCGTGGACGATGTGCTCGTCATTACCCGCTTGTTGATCTGCATCGCGTCCATTGCCTATGTCGCCCCAAAGCCAGTCCGCAATCCGGCCAAGGGGACCTTGCGGATCATTACGACGTTGTACAGCTGGCACTGCGGTATCTGGAGCAGGGGCGTCATTTTCGACTTGAGGCTCTTCCGGTTCTGACTCATTGTCGGAATCTTCAAACTCGCCCGAGGCATCCGTATGAGCCATGTCCTCGTCATCCTCATCCCACACAGCTAATTCATGGGCGGGCGTTGGAGGCAGGCCCGAAGCAAGCGGAGTCGTGGTTCCTCTGTCGCCAGCACTTTCAATGTTGTTTTCTGGTTCCGCAGAACTGTCTCCTACAGGCGAGGAGGCCTGGTGCCTTCTTAGACTTTGAGCTTCTCTTCCTTTCCTAACGGCTTCTTCAACACGGCGAGCTTGTGTCTGCTTCCAATCATCCACATCATCAGCGGACTCTTCACGTGAATTTTCCGCCTCCTTCTCCGAGATGATATTGGAGAAAGACCAATTACCATGGCCGAGAGGTGATATAGCTTCTTTCAACGCTGGTCCATCGGAGATGGCTCGAGGACGACCGAATTGGGTACTCGAGGCAAAGGATCGACTGTCCGAGAACATCGCTTGGGCATGCTCAGAAGAAACAGGCAAGGGAAAGCCCGGGAGAGAATTGCTCGACGAATCAAATAGCGGCTCCGTAACGTCATCCGTTGCTCTTTCTTTGCCTTTAGATTCCCTGGTATTGCTTGGAGGGGTGCCTGGATCCACTATTTCAGAGGAGTTCTCCCGCCTTTTACGAGACTTCTGAGAGCTACCTGGAGCTGATATCTCCTCCCAACTCTCGCTACTCGTGCTGCTGTCTTTGCCAGAATCTGCAGCAGAAGGTTGGTCGTCACGTGCTGGAGATGCCCCCTGGGCACGGACCTTTGCGACTATGGCCTCGAGCGAAGCTTCGATGTCTCCAACATCGTTCACTGTGTCGCCTCCTGTAGAAAGATGGCGAGATTCTACCGCTGACCCTCCTACTGCTGCATTTGCATCCTTCAACAACTTCATTGCCCTGACCCAGTAGAGTAGCTTGTCGTGTAAATCCTCACTTTCAATGATTCTCAAGACCTCGTCCGGGTTTCCATCTGCTCGTCGCCAGATTGTCAGAAACTCCTTGAACTGCGTGACCTGAACTTCATCGGGTGAATGAGGGGAGTCTGTCAGCTGTCTCTGGATCTCAACAGCTGGTGACAAAGCATCGCGATTAGGCATCCCAGGTCGCGAGGTTTGCGACCGACCCTGGTCAGCAGGGCCACCGAACGCATCTTGCGCTGCAGCCCCTAAACGGAGTGCATTCACTTGGCCGTCTTCTGGCTGACCTACTCGCGCTACATTACGGCGACGGGGTTGCGCGATAGGTCGATCTCCAACACGTGCGGGTTCAGCATTACGAGCCTCGTCAGCCAGTCGAATAGCTGCCTCGCCTAAACGAGCTGGTTCTCGCTCAGGGGCTCTCTCAAATAAGGGGTCGGCATTTCCTGGAGGATCATGCTCTATGATTCTCCCACCGGCATTGCGTTCTCTCGGTACAGCGACACGTATAACTTCCTCGTTGAATGCATTACCCATGTTAATGCCAGGCTGTTGTTGCACGACCCATTCTCGGATGAGGAAAACGAGTATGAAGCAAACGACGACCAGCACAGTAATTATTTGGCCTTCTAGAGTTGCAATTATGATCCGATTGAGACCCGGATGGCGGGTGAGGGTTTTCAAAAATGCGACGTCGCTCAGGAGAGAAGACGGTCGAAATGAAACCGTGTGATTCTCGGAAAGGTGCGCTGCAGTTATGTTCTCAAAGCTCCCATCAGGCAATATTGGGAGACCGAGCCCATACATCACAGCCTTCAGAATGCCGGTGAGCGGACCTTTATCGGTGAAATTGAGCGTCGGGGAATACGTCCTCAGGAAACTTGGCAGCCCATCAAGGAGTGTTCCAACGGCGGCAGAGCTGGTTGGTGTCGCAAGCAGAGGCGACACTGGCGATGTACCGTTGGCAGTCAGATTCTCCAGGTGAAGTGTTGTTGAAGCCAGAGCATGCAGTGTAGATGAATTTGGAGCCGTCATCAGGGAGCTGTGATTTGCCACCCATCCGCCGTCCCCAAACCAGAAGAGAAAACCCCACACTTGCCGCATAGTCCAAGGAAGCCAGCCTAGCCAGACAGTGACCACGAGGCAGAAGCGCAGCCACGTAGTCATATTCTTCCCTATGTGTATTACCAAATGGCGGAGGAAGATATGGTTTGGCAGGCTCTGAGGCATATTGGGCGAGTACAGCTTGGTGAAGCGGAAGGGCGTTTTGCACAGCTCGCAGTGCTTCTTTTGGGAATGAGAGAGCCACTCCATCAGGCAATCCTGGTGGACGAACTTGATGCTACCACTGCATTTGCAGGGGTAGAAGAGCTGTTCTGTCTCGGTTGCCTCCCCTCTACATATTCTGCAGAGCTCCACCTCATTGCCGCCATCCTCGCCGGTGTTGGCGTCATATCGGGGATCGTTCATGATATCGGGTTCTTCGTGCGCGGAGTCCATCATGAGATGCGCTGGGGCAGTCAAATGCAGTGGGTTCCAAGGCTGGATGCCTGGTTGAACCGCACAGCGACTCGGAAGGTCTGCAAAGGCGCAAGTCGTAAAAACGGGGAGGAAAAGCCGGAAGAGGCGGTTCACGAAGGTCCTGGTAGCATTTGGGCAGAGGCAGTTGCCAGCCAGCGACCGGTATTGAGCGTGGAGGCGTCGATGCGTCGCTGCGACAGTGAGGATCTTCGGCAAGGGCGTGGTGTCTATGCTGCTGTCGGATAATGCACGGCGATGGACGAAGGGTGTTCAGAGAATTGTAATTGATGCAAGACTCGAGAAGCGTCAAGCGTCTTGTAAAGAGGGTTGAGAGCACAGCCTCGAAAGGACCGAGAGTAGCCTCACGTGTGGCTGCGGCCTGCCTTAAGAGTTGCTCGTCGCTTCAAGCACCAAACGTGAATATCCTTAGCAAAGCTCAGCCCTGTGGCATTGAACATATTTAATTGGCAGCACTTGCAGCTTCAATTATTAGGTCAGCCAATTCAGATGTTCAAATTCAGAGTTCAAATTCAAGAGCAGGCTGCAGCTGTCACCCTACTAATGCAACATACCCGATCTGGGTAATGCGAGTCCTTGGCCGTTTAGAACTGCCTTTGTTGAGCATTCTACGATTTGCAGGTGACGGGAAGCAGGTCTTTCACTGTCGGGGCTCAATTGAATGTTCAATGACGTCTGGGGCGGATCGCAGCAAGCTTGGAGCTGGAGCGGTTCGCGTGTACCTGCCAGTCCCCATGTAAATGGCCTTTTATCTTTTGTGAGACGGAAGCAACCATTTTGCAACTGACAACTGGAGAATCACTACTATCGCGCCCCTGTTCTGGCCGTCGATCTTCCAATTGCTGAGGTTGGACCTTTGTTAGAGCTCCCGTCTCGCATCTCCCTCAGCCTGAGTCTTTGAGAGAAAGGCCACTCCCACTTCACACCCCGCTCACCACCTCTCGACTGGGTCTTGCTACTGATCTCTGCCATCCTAGGGCCGTAGCTGCTGTTGCGCGCCATACCTGCTACCCGTGTGCCATGGCCGTGGAGACAAATGGCCGGCCTGTGGACTCGTCCACCAACGGCCATGTCGTCAAGTCAAGGTCAAGGACCACTCCCAAACCGAGGACCAGCTTTCTAGGAAGCATTTTCAGTATCATCACTAGGTATGCATCCCGGCCTTGCTTGACCAGTGAGATGTGCTGACCAAGCGCCAGGCTACTCACCTGGTATTCGATAATTACTATTCTTCTGCGATGTCCTGCGAGCCCCGATCTCCTCTCTGATACATCGCCCAAAATCTGCAAACCATATTTCCAAGCACGAGCAGTCGTTGCACCGCATATTGAGCCCTACTACCATGCCTACGCCAGCCCTTATGTCGAGGCTGCTCGGCCTTATTACGATACCCTGAACAAGACCGTCATCACTCCGGCCGTCGTCTATGGCACCAAATACGGTGCCCCGCGAGTAGCACAGGCTCAGGCTTATGGACAAGCCAAATGGGAGAAGACTCTGCAACCCCAGGTTCAGAAACTTCGGGAGCAAGCAAAAGCGCACTATGAGACCACGCTGGCTCCCCATGTCAGCAAGCTTACGGACGCCTCTTCTCCATATTATAATGAGGCTCGAGACCGACTCCTTGGTATATACTATACAAACCTGCTTCCAACCTACCACACTGTCCAGCCATATGCACAGAAGGTCTACGCCGTCGGCAATGATTTTGCTCTTAACACAGGCATTCCAACCGTGAAATGGGTTTACAGCAATGGAGCAGTGTTCTTCAGCCGTACTGTCTGGCCTAGACTCAGAATATTATATGGCGAGAATGTCGAGCCTCAGCTGGTCCGAATTGGCGAACGCCTCGGAAGATACCGCGATGGCAAGAAGTTGCAGTCAGTTGTCGACAGCGTTGACAGGTATGTGGACCTAAACACTTGCTTTGTAGACCCGGCTAATGTGATCAGCACTTCATCCGTCTCTTCAGCTTCAAGTGCCTACTCCTCTATCTCGTCTTCTGTAGCCCAGGCTTATGCTACTGCAACAAGCGCCATCTCTACGAGCTCTACAGCAGCCGCTACAACGACTGCTGCAGCATCTTCCGCATCCGCTGATCTACCGGCCACGGAGAAGGAGAAGCGAGCTCATGCCAAGGAAGTTGTGAGCAAAGACTTGAGGACATGGCAGGAAAAATTTGCCAAAGCGGCCGATGAGGGGTCTGACGAATTAAATCAACGCGTTCAGGAAATAACTGACCGTTTGATCGAGAGCCAGGCGCAAGGTGTCGGCGAGGCACGAATCATCGAGCTCGAAGAGACGGTGAAATCGCAAACCAGTAGCCTGAAGAACACCATCATCAGCATCGTTAAGGGCTCCGCCGATAAGGATCCAGAACATGGAGACGATGAGATAGCCGGCGCCGTACGAAAGGCAGGAGTAGCTATTAGAGACAAAGCTCAAGCTGTTCGTAGCTGGAGACAAACCTATGATCATGAGACCAATTCGTTGGTCAGTAAGGCTGCCGAAGACACCTTTGAAATTATTGACCACATTCGAGACCTTGGACTCCAAGAAATAGGGATGAGGTGGGCCTGGACGGACGGTATAACACACAAAGACTGGCAGAAGTACCATTCCTTGAAGGGCAGGTTTGATGAGTGGCGGAAGGAGGTCGGGGAGGTTGTTACCGGCCATCCTGGATTAGCAAAGGCTCGCCAGGCTTCAGAAGAAATCGAGAGCAGAGCGATGGCTATTGCCGAGGATGCCGCGAAGGAGTTGGCACGACTCAAGGAAACAGGGCGTTGGAAGCTCCAGGCCGACGATACTTCAGACGATTGGACGACCAAGATTATGCCTGCTGCCGCTGCGGTTGCAGGCCAAAAAGTCCTGGAAAAGGCCGCCGATGCAAAGGACGCTATTGTTGGTACTTCGCAAGGCACCATGGAATCGGTTTCCTCTGTGGCTAGTGCTTCTATTGCGGACGCCAGTGCGAGCGGAAGCAGCGCTGCTTCTTATCTTTCCTCAAAGGTCATGGGATCGCCCCAAGGATCTGTCGAGAGTGCAGCTTCCGTGGCCAAAGATGGCGTCTCTAGTATTGTGGATGCTGCCTCGAGCAGTGTTATTGGTACTTCTCAGGGTACTATCGAAAGCATCGCCTCTGTCGCTTCTGAATCTGCCAGCAGCCTCGCTGATCAAGCTTCCAGTTCCGTTATTGGTACCTCTCAAGGTACCATAGAGAGCGCTCTCTCAGTCGCTAGCAACAGTGCAAGCAGCCTTTCAGCAAAAGCCTCTTCATCAATTGCGGGTGAAAAGCCTGGTATTGTGGAGCAGGCATCTAGCAGCCTTGAATCAGTTGTCTCAGCTGCCTCAAGTGCATCTCCCCTGAGTCAAGCCAGTTCGGTTGCCTCAAGTCTATCCGATGCAGTCAGCTCGTCTTTGTCATCCGGCAGTGAAGAAGCTTCCAAGAGCCTTTCCAGTTTATCCAGCTCTGCTAGCTCCGTCGGTTCATCCACATCTAGCGAGCTGTCCAAAAGTGCTTCCAGCTCTTCCGAAACCGCCAGCTCATCGCTCTCTTCAGCTTCCGAGCAAGCCTCAAAGAAGGTTTTCGGTGGCGCCATGGCTCAGTTTGTTGAGGCAAAGCAGATCGTATTTGATGATATTATTGAAGATGACGATTCTACGTACTCGGAGAAGGTTCAGAGTATGGCTAGTGAAGCCGGTGACAAGTTTGCGGACATCACAAAAGCTATGAGTGAAGCACTTTTGAAGCCAACTAGCACGCAAGGGAATGTTGAAAGCCTGACCAGCCTGGCCGCTGAGCAATATTCGAAGGCCTTTAGTGCCGCCTCAATTGCGTTATATGGATCTCCACAAGGAACTGCCGAGAGTCTGTCGAGCGTTGCTACCGATAAATACTCGGCTGCTGTTTCTGCGGCAAGCGCTGCCATTTATGGTACGCCCGCTCCCGTGACCGAGTCTATTGCCGCTCACGCCACTTCAATATACGATGCTGCGATGTCCCAGGCTTCTGAGTATTACTCTGAGGCTCTTTCGGTGGTCTCAGCTCAGATTTCTGGAACGCCAAAGCCAATCCATGAGAAGATGATAAGTTCTCTGGAATCCGCGTATTCCTCCAATGTAGCTGAAGCCAGTTCTCGGCTCCACTCTGCGGCGTCAGCTGTTTCTACATCTGTCTACGGAACTTCCTTGTCGCCCCAGCAGTCTTTACTTGCTGCTGCCAGCTCGAGATATTCGAACGCTCAGGCATATGCTTCTTCCCAATACGCGGCCGCCCAGAGTGCTCTGTCCTCTGAGCCTACTTCTGCGCAAGGATCTTTGCTTTCAGCCGCCGGGAAGACCTATTCAGATTTGATGAGCGCCGCCGACAGTCAATATACACAAGCTCTAGCCGCTGCGTCTTCTGCGTATTATGGCACTCCCCAGGGCGCGCTCGAATCCATTTCCTCGGTTGCTTCATCCAAGCTTTCAGAAGGAATGAGTCTGGCATCAGCTCAATATGAAAATGCAAAGAGTGCTTTTGGTGCAACTCCAACTGCTGCTTCCCAGCAGTACTTATTGCAGGCGCAGCAGCAATACTATGCTGGTCTCGGTTTGGCTCATGCCAGGTACTCGAGTTTTGTGAACGCGGCGTCATCGGCTATCATGCCTACATCTACTGGCTATTATGAGGGCCTATACAATCAGGCTAGCGCTAGTATTTTGGGCACATCGACTGGCGCCTATGAGAGCGCAATGTCTTCCTTGTCAAGCCAGTACTCCGAAGCCGTTGCATCTGCATCGTCTGGGTTGAATGCCATGCTGGATTCAGCAACTGCTGCGGCGCCGACTAAAGCCGCTTCCACCAACAGCCTCAAAGCTGCTGCTTCGTCCAAATACGATGCTGCCGTTGCTGCAGCTTCGGATTCGTATGCTTCCGCATCCTCGGCCGCCAGTGTCGCGATTTACGGGACTCAGCCTGGCACTGGGGAGAGCATTGTCTCCGCAGCATCGGAGAAATATGACTCGGCAGCATCAGCAGCCTCTACGGCCATCTACGGCAGCGAGACTCCCTGGACTGAGTCTTTAGCTTCCGTGGCCAGTGATAACTGGGAGCAACTCATCACCCGCGCCAGTGAACAAATTTACGGCGAGCCAACTCCCTGGCATGCATCCCTCTATTCGCAAGCCGGCGAATACGCAGCCCAAGCTACAGACGGAGCCGTATCCCAATACTCTGCCGTGCAATCACTAATCGGCGAACTCGTTGCGGGGCGTGAACCCGACTTTACGGAAAGCGTCTACGCACGACTGAGCTCGGCTTACTATACAGGAGCACCGGGAGCCGTCTCATCTGCAAGCAGCTATGCATCCGAGGCGTATGCTTCTGCGACCTCTGCTTTGGGATCTGTATTCACGCCTCCTGCCACTTTAGAAGCCATTCTCGAAGACGTGTCAAACCGTGTCAATGAAGCCGTAGACGCAGCCTCTAACCAGATCTACGGATCCTCGAAAGGGGCTTACGAACAAGCCACGTCCTCTGCAGCATCAGCATATAGCTCAGTCCAATCTGTTGCATCGGAGCAAATTTATGGCTCGAGCACGGGCTATGCGGAAGCTGCATCGAGCAGCATTGCTGAGGCAGCGGCTTCAGCTAGTGCGGCTATCTCTGACGCCATTTATGGCACGGAGCAGGGCACATACGAGAGCGTGACTAGTCAGGTTGCAGAGGCCGCGGCGAGTGCTGCGGCAAGCGCGAGCTCGATGATTTGGGGTGAAAAGCAGGGCGCAGCTGAGAGCGCACAAGGGCGATTGATGGCGGCGGTGGAGAGTGCGAGGGCGAAATTGGCTGATGTTGCAGCGCAGATGGAACACGGCGCTGGAGGTGTAGCGAGTAATGTTAGTGAGATGGCGGCGAAGGCGACGGAGAGTGTGGTTAGTAAGAAGGATGAGTTGTGAGAAGGGAGAGATGGTAGAGGAAGACGGATATTATGATACTAGGACTGGAGAGGGGGATGGAAAGGGGTAAAGCTCGGTGAACAAGTAAGAAATCGATTATGACATGAAAGAGACGGGAGGAAACAATAATGAATGGTTGCCTGGAGTCTTTGCAGAGTCTAATTAGAGTGGAGAATGGTTATGGCCGGAACGAAACTTGATGCGAACTGAACTTGATACAGGTTTTTCCTCTCTCTTCTGTTATGCTGGGCTGGTTTACTCTTGGGATGCGCACTCTTTTGGAATTGTTTGTCAATAACTCGATATCCCCTCTGATGGTGTATGTTTAGTAATTAGTTTTGTGGTATACTATACTCGTTCGTGTGAAATGATATTTTCTCGGTCCTTGTCATTTTTCATGGCCTGTAAAGCTTGTTCCCCTATGGGGACGAATGCGGACGTTGTTACATATGTGTCCCTCTTCGTCGCACCTTTAGGCAGATACAATAGTGGTCGTTGCTAGTACCTTGCGAAGCGCGGCTGACCTGTTACTGGGCTCGCTCGCACTACCATCTGTTATAACCTGCAATGGATGGGGTCCAAGATCCCTGTGTCACAACCAGGACCCCGAGTGGTACCGCGTGATGGATGAACTCCGGCTTGGCAATTTGCAAGCTACTGGTACTTGCATAGAAAAGGGTTATGTACGTACCTTCGCCGGTCTTTGTGGTCTCTACTTGATGCGATGCCCCGAGACATGAGCGAGGATAGATATCAGAATCTTAATATTTCTGAACTGTATGCCACGTGATGCTGGAGCTTCAAGTCTCATCCCGTGACCTTGAAAATTCTGAAAAATTTGGTCCAAAAAATCGGCAAAAAGACAAAACATCTAGCACCCGTAGTTGAATTGGGACTCCCTGCCAGATTTCCACCAGACAAACTGAGTGTGGCTTGGAATGCATGGGTTAGATGCCACTTTAAGGACTTACTACTTGAGCCACTGGGTCATTCCAAGTTGCAAATCCATCTGCCAATTTTGTATATATGGTCCTCCACCCACTGATCTCAGGCGACCATACAGGGTTCTCAATACAGGGATTAGGTGCCATATACACAGCCGGCTCACAAGAGATTACTTGTTTGTTGTCTAATGTCTGCAAAGCTATCTACCATCATCACACCGTTGCCCAACTCCACCGCAACCCAACCACTCTAAACTCCCTCCCAATATTGCGGGCAAAGGTGGCAGTCCAGCGGCTGTCTTTTCCTTTCCTCCTCCTCACCCATATACCAGCCCTCTCTCGACAACGCCTCCTCCGTCTCCTGCCAATATTGCCCCTTTTCTGGATTCTTCAGATCCAAATCACCAATCCTCGCCGTAATAGCGCCCGTATCCTCTTCCGGCACAGTCAGAAACAACGACACATCTCTGAGCGTCATGGCAGCAAGGAAATCTCTGTCGTTCTCGTCTGCAAACGCCGGGCCCTTGCGATCTAACGTCTTTTGTGCGTTCTTGAGCTGCTTGAGCAGCGGCGAGGACTGTGACCAGTCGGCGAAGCGCGCGAGTAGGCGCTCTTCGGCGGCGGAGAGTAGGTTGGGAGAGGCGAGGGAGGCGGGTGAGGGGTGAGTGGTGGTGCCAACGATGCCTAGTGTGATGGCTGCGCGGCGGATGTCGGCGGGGTTGGCGGAGATGAGATCCAGGGGGCAAAAGGGGGCTAGGGGCAGCTGGCCTTTGGCGATGAGGGCGGCGGACTTGCGAGCGCGCTGAGCGCAGCTACGGCAGCGCTTGGAGTGTGTGGGGGCCGAGGGAGACTGAACCAGCCACTTAGGCTTGAATTCTATGAGGCGTTCCGAGGGTACCACTGGGTATTGTTAGTTGCGCTCTTTTGCGAGAAGAGCCATGAGAAGTAAGGGGGCAAAGCAACATACGGGAGGTCATGTCCGTCATCAGCAAGCCGAAATTGTCGTCTGCCAGTTCTACACCGAAACGGTGGGCGGGGCGACGACTTTGAGGATCGAATTGCATAGAGGCGAGGTAATCATTGGCCTTCCGAGTGAAACCCGCTGGCAACTTCACTAGCTCATATGAAACAATATCGTCCTTGCGAAACAGAGGCTGAATGTATTCACAGAAATTCTGATAGGTGACAGGGGCGGGTCGAGTATGAGGGAGGTCTTTGCGGAGACGAAGGAGCTTGTCTAAAAAACAGTAAGCCTGTGTTGTTTCGAAAGCAGCGCGAAACTTACAGGCAAAGGTAGTTGGGTTCTGATTAGACTCGTCCTCCCGGCTCTCGCTCGAGGTCATGCTGCTCGCGTCCGGCGAGATTTCCGATGGAGCAAATGACTTCTCATCGTCAAAATACTCATCGAGGGCCGAGACTGGTGGAGTAGGAACAGGAAATCTCATTCTGAAGACGACATTGGCAGCTCCTTCGGCAACATAGACTAGCGTCGTCTCATCGGGCAGAGTAGGGATCTCAGACTGCGGATGAATGTTCTCGCTGAAGTTAGACAACTCCATATTGGCGGTAGTATCTTGTATAGAGAGGCTGGTGTTCTGATAGTGTCCTCGAGTAGTCAAGAATTGCATGAAGCGTTGATGTGGTTGCCTTGAACGGCATTCGATATGTGCAGATGATCAGAACTATGCGTCGAGTGTGTACAAAGGCCGTCGAGCTTTGAGAGAAGAGGATATCTGGCAGTGAAGAGCTCAAGTCCTGCTGTGCAAAACTTGTGGCAGTCTCTGGTGTATGGCAGACGATTGAGACTTCTGTGACGGATGTGAAAAGGTGCGCGAGGCCACAATTCCAAAACCCGTGACTTTAACTGATTGCGGCTGGTTGGTAAGCGTGCTGCCGACTGAACTGGACTCCTAGCTTGGAATTCTTTGCGGCGTAAGTGAGACGATGAGATATACGGCAAGAAGACAGGAGTATCTGGACCCTTGGTTCAGAAGGCCTCGGTCGGTGGTAGACGTATGAACGTCTCAGATCTTCTGGCAGTGGCCGATTCCGGACTAGTAGGTAATGAGCCTCGGGCAAGGAACAGTACGCGGCGGATATGGGAAGTGCCTCTGCTACGGTGACAGGCCGACAGTACTTTGGTGCGAGTATCTGACAGATACAAAAGTTTGTGAGTCTGTGGAGTGTAATTGTCGAGATGGAGCCCAGGAGGCAGTAATAATAGGTCGGCGTGTCAACGCACGTGGCGATGCACGTGTCAGATTCCCAGAACAACCACTAAGAAAGATCGATACAGCCCAGAAGACGACCATGGACTGCCAATCCAGGGAGGCTTTTTGTGGTTTGATCAAACTAGACTCATGTGTCCAAGCGGGGCCAAATGTCGTCGCCGTCCGCAGCAGAGAACGAAAATTAGCTAGAAGAGAAAGTTCGCAATTGACTTTCCGGCGAGGTGCAATCTCACAATTGTGCAAAAATATGCCGAAGTGGTTCAATCTGATAAGCGTTGACCATAGGATGTACACTTTTGGGTGAGATGATTCAGACTCGGACCACAGGGAGCGCTGAACGGCTCGGGCAAATCTGCAGAAAGCAGAAGCGCTACCAGGATTGCCAGTCAAGAAGAGATTCAGTCAAGCCTAGAGATACATGGTCAGAACTGTGATATGAGATATCATATTGGCTTTCTCGGGAGGAACATCTTCCACCTCTCTCCGCCCAAGCGAAAAGCCGAGGAGAACAGAGGGCATGTCTAATAAATGCACATAACAGGAAAGCCGACTAAATGTAATGTGGTATTGGGTATTGGGTATTGCAGCATTGCAAGCAGGAAGAAATGCAGCAGATCGCAGAAAAGCAAAGTCAGGGGTTCTCAGGTTTCACAAAGGGGGATAGTACATAGCATCACTTGACAGCCACAACCTGGGATAATAGAGAAAGAAATTTACAGATAGGTACCTTTGCAAGAGAGCCCCCAGAAGAAAGATATAAAGCCAATGCCTGCCTCCTCCAGAAATTAAACTCCCCTTCTCATAGGGAGTTCCCAGCCAGTCCAACCCAGGAAAAGGAAAAAGTCGTAGGAGTGCTTGACAAGCATTTTTTAGACTGCCGCAGCAATGGCCAAAGTACATTCAGGACGACTGTCCCGGCAGGAGGCTGGAAGTATTTGGGAAGGGGCAGGAGAACAAACAACACGGGCTCAACACAATGCAACTAAAACAGAGGCGGACAAAAAGGGGATTGATTTTTCCAAGCATGTGGCTAGACATGTGACTGGGGTGACCAGCACTTTTAGTCTAGATGCCTGATGCCTGATGCCTGAGGGTACGTGTATGTGTTGATCAAAATGAAGGACATGGATTGCCCGATACGAAAGCGAGATGACGTTCATGCAGCCGATGGGGAAAAAACACGAAAGAGGATAATTGATCTCACTCACCATATGCCCGCTATTTCCCTAAGTACTCTTCCGGCCTCCATCGCCTGCGTCTACATTCCATCAGTCCGGCGCTTCTTCAACCACCAAGCGACCGGATTCCAGCCGTTGCGCCATCCTCAGATACGCCGCTCCACACCTCAGTCGTTGTGGGCAGAAGCATCCAGAGCGCAGCTGGATCCTTGTTGGCATCACAAGAGTCAAGAGCTCGGCTGCCTCTCACGCGACACCCGCCGGCCCACGATACGCGACAAATCTCTTTCCATGCATCTGGCTTGATAGAACCGCGGGCACGCTGAGCCTTGGCTACCTTTCGATCAACATGGCCTTCAACTTCGACTGGAGGCCGTTGACGGCCGATGCCGACTTCTATCTGCGCGCGCAGGAAATGTTGACCACCGCCCTGAACAAGTCGCCCAAGCCGCCCATCATCGTCGACGACATTCTGGTGAACGAGCTCAACCTGGGCTCGGTGCCCCCCGACCTGGAGATCCTCGAGATTGGCGATTTGGCCGAAGACAGGTTCAGAGGCATCTTCAAGATGTGCTATTCGGGGGATGCATTCCTGACCCTCCAGACAAAAGTCCAGGCAAATCCCCTAAATACCTATCTCTCCTCAAAGCCTCTCTTCACATCTCCCCAACCACTGGCAGCATCATCTGGCTTGACCATACCTCTACAGATCACCCTATCGGAGATCAAGCTGTCTGCCTTCATAATCCTTGTTTTCTCGAGGCAGAAAGGCCTGACGCTGGTCTTCCGCAATGACCCACTGGAATCCCTCAAGGTCTCAAGCACCTTCGACACCATCCCTTTCGTTCGCGACTACCTGCAAAAGACCATTGATGCTCAACTTCGGACGCTTATGATGGATGAGCTGCCAGCTATCATCCATCGCTTATCGCTGCAATACCTGTGCCCCAATTCTAGGGCTAAAGAAGACATGGATCTGGCACAAGCTGCGGAGAATAAAGCCATGGAGGAAGCAGCCATTGATCCTCTTGCAACTCCTCCGCTAGATGCCGTCGATGCCTTTGGTAACGCCCTGGACCCAAGTGAGATTTCGGAATTGACACTGGATGGGGGTTCGGAGAACCAATCGTTATTCTCGCAAAGAAGTCTTTTGAGACTCGCGGCTCTGACCGATTCGCATCGCACATTATCTCTCTTCACGCCATCAATCAGAGATACCGTATTCCGAGCGTGGGCTTCGCCCGGTGACAAGAGCGATGGTACGGCCACGCCTCATTTAGTGAGGACAACTTCGTCACTAGGAACGGGTACAACATACACTTTCGAGAACCACTCAACTTCAAATGGCGAATTGCCTTCAAGGCCATCATTGACGAGTCTCCAATCCGCAACCTCGGGCCTCAGTCTTGGCTCAGGTCGGACTCGATCACATACAGGGCGTAAGAAGAAGCACCGTGTTGTGAATCTCAGGAGAAGCAAGAGCACTGTTGGTGATGGAACAGTCAGCGAAAGCGGCGAAAGTACTACCACCACAGATTCTTCAGCGGGTTTCCAATCCGAGCCGGCCCTTTCGTCATCTAGCATTCCCGAAGAGCCAGAAGACCCGGTTACCCCTCCCCGCTCACCAAATCAAAGAGTCCGATTTAGGTCGAGGCAAGATAGTATCGACCTTGGCGACACCCCAAGGGGTATCCGTAAATCTTCCTCGCAGAACATGAACGAACGAACGCCTCGACCAAACATCAGCTCTAGTTCCCAAGCGGCAATTCAGCACGTCATGGACGTTCCTCCACTGTCTATTGAAGCTTCTCCATCAAAACGGCCGCAGCTGGCTAGGGCTGAAAAACCCGCCCAGGAAGTTCCTATTCCTCAAAATACACAATCTGCTGAGAAGACTGCAGCAGATCCGACTCCGATGTGGGCACCGAACATCCACGTCCTCGAACAAGCCTGGATGATGAAAATCGCAAACGAGATGGCTCGCCGATCACATGACACCAAGTCCACAGGCTCCGGTGGGTTTTGGTCTTCCCACAGCGAACGCGAGTACCCGCCACCTCCCGCATACGAAGCCCATTAGACTGGAACCACTATTTCAAAAATCAATTTGTATAGAACTCCACTCTTCACCCACATTTCATTTGTATTGAGCGTTTTAGCGTGTCATTATCGATCGTAGAGCATATTTAAATGCAGTTTTAGAGCGATCATCAATGGGTTTCGGCGGGCTTCGGTCTGGGTGGCAGGTTGACTCGGCAATTGCGATACTTTTTGTGTAATACGGTAATCCAGGCTGGTTAGTTGGATGTGAATGGGAATGGAAAAGGGATAAACTGGAATCATACTTTGGGTCATGGAAGTCCCTGAAGGAGACAGAAGACTTGGATTGCCGCCGCTCAAAAGTACTGGTTTTGCCTTCGTCCTTGCTGGCACCCAGCTGGGTTAGGGAGTTCGGGGGAGGGGTATCATGGTTCAAGAAGCTTCATGTCTCACGTGAAAAAATGCATCACATCCTTCAAGTTGACATTATTTCTTGATTTGACTGTGTTGCCTGCTTACGAGTGTTGTGAACAAGAAGAGTGAACGCTCGGGACTTCGAATGCATTTGGGAGCATCATTTCAGCTTTATGAGCATCCGTTGCTCGAATATAACGCCTGAGTAGCCCCTGTACTCTTTCAAGGTATATGCCCGTTCCGCCCAACGCCAATGCTCTGTGTCTGAGATGACACCAAACAATGCACCAACACCGACCTAATGCAAGAACAACCAACGCCCCTTTTCCACCGCATCCGTCTCAAACCCTGACCTCGTTCAGACTGTTCAAGAGGGCCACCTTTTTCTTATTCTCCTCTCGAATCTCTTTCTCCATCTCCTCAACCCTTTCCTTCGCCCGTTGCAACTTTCTGATTTCGCGTAGTTCGGCCTCCCTACTATACGGATTCCCCGGACTCTCCCTCAGCGGAATCACAGCATTCCGCTCACTCTTCACCATATCTGCCTGACTCTTCCCCTTCCCCTTCCCCTTCTTGCCCCCAGTCGCCGGCGCACCGCTCGTCAAGATCTCGTAGAAGCCCTCATAAGGCTCATTGAACAGCTGTTCCTCGTACGCCATACTCGTAACCTCCTTACTCGGCAAATTCGCCATAATCTCCCTCTCCTTGTCGTTCCCATATGGATGCAGCCTCAAGTGATGCCACACAACCTGCACCTTCTCGTTGCTCTCGGGCACATAGTGCAGCTTGATCTGGATCTCGAACTCGCCCCAGCCCGTTTCGTGCACCTCGAAGGGCTTGCCGGGCACGGCTTCGACGGTGCGCAGGGGGTTGGGGATGGATTCGTGGAGCTTGAATTGCACTTTGCGCAGCCAGTAGGTGATGTCGGCGTCGGCGACGCCTTTGACGAAGACGGTCCAGGAGTGGGTGTGTTCGGGGTTGACGTGGGGAGGCTTGGGGTTGGTGACAGGGTCGAAGGGCTTGGCAATGGTGCCGTAGATGAAGGGCCGGTGGATTTGGATGCCCTTCACGCGCTTTTGATTTGAGGGTGCCATGGCGGCTGCGCGGGGAGGGTGGGTGGTGCTGCAGACACAGTGTCGTGGCGGAATATGGTCCTGGAGCTTTTGGAGTGGCGGCTAGATACTGCACGAGTTCTAGGTATTTTTCGAATTTGACGTTGTCGCGTCTTCTAGAACTCTAAGTTCGTTCGAGTTGCGACATACCGCGTCACTCCGCGGAATCGGATAATAGTTTGGCCTTTGCGTATGCACAGAAGCACTGACCAGTCTAGACAAGCAATGGTCTGACGACATTAAAGCTCTTTTATTTCTGTTTCCGTCTCGACATATTCTGCTCGTCAACTCAGATCAGGACATCGTTCCCAGTAAGACTTCTCTGCTACAGCTTCTGATGTCGCTGGCTAGTCTGAAACAAAGATTTCGGTGAAACCAAAGCTTCCATATCGAGCTCGGAATGGCTACGAACACTACAAAAAGAATTGTGGTTTGCGGAGGCAATGGATTCTTGGGATCCCGCGTTTGCAAGTCGGCTGTAGCACGAGGATGGGATGTGACCTCTATCAGGTGAGCCTCACCCTGTCTCTCTCTCGTCTATACGCCTCCTTAAGCTTCAAAACTTGTCACTCCCCCTTTGTCCAACCCTTAGCCTCTTGTCTCTACAAAACTAACACCTTCCCAGCCGCTCCGGGGAACCCCAATGGTCCTCCGTAACCGCCTCATCCACCCCACCTGCCTGGGCACACAAAGTAACCTGGGAACGCGCCAACATCCTCTCGCCCCCCACCTACGCGCCCCTCCTCACCTCCGCCGACTACGTCGTCCACAGCATGGGCATCCTGCTCGAAGCCGACTACAAAGGCGTCATCAGCGGCCGCGAATCGCCCCTCTCTGGTCTCCGCCGCGCCTTCTCTGCCACCAAAGCCGGTTCCCAAAATCCGCTTTCCCGCGACCGCAGCGAAGACTTGAAATCACAGGAAAAAGATGGCCAGCTGACGTATGAGCTGATGAATAGAGATTCGGCCATTACGCTGGCGAAGGAGGCGAACGCGGAGGGTGTGAAGGCTTTTGCTTATGTGAGTGCTGCTGGGGGTGCGCCGGTGCTGCCGGGGAGATATATTACGACTAAGAGGGAGGCGGAGAGTACCATTGCGAGCGAGTTTCCGAGGATGAGGGGGTTGTTCGTTAGGCCGCCCATGTTGTATGATAGTAGTAGGGTGATTACGATTCCGCTTGCCGGCATGACCTGGGCTGGGGCATTATTCAACGGGCTTACGGGCGGCATTTTCAGTGGCTTCCTCGGAGCGGGAGGTATCAAGCCGCTGGCTGCTGATGTGGTGGCAGAGGCTATTGTGGAAGGCTTGAGTGACGAGAATGTTAAGGGGCCGGTGGAGGTCAAGGAGATTGAGGAGTTGGCCACTAAAGGCTGGAGAAAGGGCATGTTATGATCGATTAGGGGCACAAAAGTGGCGGCATAATGTCGATGGCTTTCAATTGACTGCTCTAGGTCTCTATGACCCTGTACAATATGATGTACGTTCATTCCGCTTAAACCCGCAATTGAAAACGCCAAGCTGCAGTGCTTCTATGCTATGCTCATAATGCTCTCATATCATCGTGCCTCTCTCAAAACTATCGCGAATCTCGGCGGTGTACTAGAATATGTTAGTCTGGAGCCCTGGAAAAGAAATAGAGGAATTTCGAAATTGCCCGATGAAGCAAATTGCCTTCCACCAGCAGACGTACCTTGTTGTAGAACCTCGACAGTTTCTGGTTAAACTGCTTGTTCTTCTCATTGATGTACGTAACATCACCATCGTCCTTGTCCAAGCCCCTCTCCCTTCTCTTTTTCAGTCTTGTTTCCTCTGCCTTCTGCAAGTCGTTAACCAGCCTGTCCACAGCCTCTTTCGGCGGTTTATTCTCAATAAAGCCAGTCGAATCGGCCGTCGAATAAAATGTGCCGTCCTTATCCACTGCAACCAGCTCGCCGTCGTCCGTCTCCACAATCTCCAGTCCTCCACTGGCCGCGGCCTTCTCAATAGCCTTCATCTTCTCTCTCTCATATCCCTCCATATCCGGCTTCAGGTCCCTAATCTGGCGCTTGTACACCTTCCTGCTATCCTGGCGATAGTCCTGGAAGGCCTGATCATCCCTGTGTCCCTCCTTCTTCTTCATGCGCTTGTCCCATTTCTCGCTCTCCTCAATCGTCCAGTCCCAGGCTCGCTTCCGCTCAAAGTCCTCACCGGCTTCCTCAGTCTCGGCTTTAAGCAGCTTGTGCTGCGCAATAGCCTGTTTGCGGTTGAGGTTACTCAGAAGATTGGGGTCGGTAGCTAGGCGTTGGGATTCGAGAGCGGCTTCCCTGAGATTACTCTGCGAAGAGGTTTTGGCGCGGGCTTGGAGGGCTCTGAAGCGGTCTTGGCGTTCTTTGGCTTTTGCGAGCGCATCTTCGGAGATAGCAGATGATTGCGTGGGCTCTGCTGGAGGAGGTTCTGGGTTGGAGGCGGGGATTTGCCTTTCCTGGTCGTCGGCAGGGCTGCTAGGACGTTCGGGTGTCGGGGTTCTAGGAGCAGGTTCTGTGGCATCGACCGAGGTCGACTTGGTGGTCTTGCGCTTTTTCGCGGGCGGCATTGTGAGAGATTTCGAGAAGGAATAGTTTGGATGTAGGCGGTTGTTGCAAGGAGAATGAGAAGCAGGCCGGTCGGGGAGCTGAAATAACAGAGCACTGCGCTATTGAAGCTTGGCCAGGAGCGGTTCGAACATGAAGCCATCAAATGTCGGCGCGTCAACGGGCATGAATGCTTAAGTTGGCCGGTGGGTGCCTGTAACGCTAGGCAGCCACAAAATCTTTATTTAGTGGAGCCTCAAATTATGCAGTCGGTGTTAATTGGGATGGTCATGAATCGCAAAGTCCGGCCATGCCTGCTCCACTGACTCCACATGATTGAACCGTAATGCGGCTCCCCCAGGCCCAGACCGCCAGGACGCCTTGGAGATCTCTTGTCCATGCTCCATTGTCGCAGATCTGGGGCCGCCGGCTAGCCTCCTCCAGCACCACCGACCCGAACCACTCTGCCGACCACTATTACGACGATAGCGACGACTCCTTCTACCCTCCATCGCCTCAGACGCCCGGCCATGGCCAGGACAGCAGCTCGGCCTACGATGTGTCCCGGCTGATCACGGACTTGGATTCCCCCGATTGTCCAATTGTACGGCCCGTTACCGACCAAGAGCTGGCAGACGAGTGGAGGCATGTCTACCAGGCAAAAGTAGCCGCCAGAGATGCTGAATTACGCCTGCTGAAGCGCCAATATACTCCCGTGAGGACACGAAAAGCCACAGGCAACAGGGACAAGAGTCCCTGGCAGGAAGACGTCGAGAAGTTCTACGGCCATGGCAAGGCCTTGGAGAGCTTCATCCACATCTCAGCCTTTGATTTACTATGCCTGGCTGTGAAGGGCCCGCCAATTGCGACCAAGAGTATTCCATACAATGAAGTCGCTTTGAGGCTGCATCTCCGGCGGCAGCGTATAGGCGTGAGCAGTGTTATGGGATTTTCGGCAACCTTTGATCGCTTGATGTACGAAATGCGAGGAGAGCCCGCTTCTCTTGTGCCTGTGATCATTCCGCACCCAGCTCCAGAGAACGAGGAAAAGCGGATTGGTAGGGCACTGTGGGAATGTACCTCTCCGGACTGGCTGTATATGACCATTTCGCAGCTGGGTCAAACAACCTCCGGTTGTCAAATGCTCAACCGTCTGGCTCCTCAACTAATACGGGCCTTCCGCAATTGCCATCCGAATATACCCAGGGCCGCCCGGTCTGCGCTGTTCCGCATCAATGCCCTTGTCCAAAACCTTCTGCTCAATGGAATCAAGCCCCATGCGGGTCTTTGCGACCGAGCCATGTTATACGCAGCAGTAGGGTCGCAACTCCCTGCTCTACATAGATATATCAAGCTGGTGGGCCTATCTGATGTCAAAGCCCCAGAGGCTGCTGAGTCTGGTAAGACTGTTATCCAAGCGGCATCCGATGATCGTGTTAATGCTCTTCGAAAATGCGCTCAGCCACCGCCCAATCCACAGATTCTACCACAACTTCTACATCTTCTCACAGGCTGGGAATCTGGCGGAGTTCCTAGCGACGGCGAGGAGCGAGGAGAATACTGTTTTCGAGCCATCATCCGGGGCGATGGCCGCATGTACAAAGCCTATGTCCTGCGTTTAGCTCAACTGAGCGCGACCGAGGCTTTGCGGTGGGAATGGGCCAATGGATCGAAACATCCTGTCGATATATCAGCATGGACCAGCGATGCTCTTGTCAAGCTATACATACGCGCTTTTGTGGAAGCCAGAGATTTTCGCATGGCGAGGCGTCTCCTTGAGTCACTGGATCGGGGGAATATGAACCAGTCAGATTTGCGAAAAACCCAGGTCCAGGACCTCCTTTTGAAGCGTTGGATCGACTCGACGCCACAGACTCCGCTGTCTTATGGTGATCTGGAGCGCATGGCTAGAGAGTTGACGAGCGCGTGGAATCTGGACGCTGATCCTGTGGCTTTGCTGGAGGAAAAGTTGGCAGGATCTGGACCAGATGCAGGGAAAGAGACGGTTGCATCGTCAGGTTAGAACACCGTCAGGTTAGAAGCTACCTAGCTAGCATTGCACATATTTTGACCGCTTTATAGAGATGGTAGTTTGGGTCGTATAAATACGAAGACCTCTTGCACAAAACCGGTGTCAAGGTACCCGCTGAGCCTGCCTATGTACACGCGCCCGAAGACTCGGGGTCGCCCCTATGTTATATACACTCTCAGAATACTCTAGTTTCATCAACAATGCCGACAGCATTCTCCAGTCTCGCACTATTCCCCCTTATCTGACCCTTACAAACACCCAAAAGCGTCCTCTCAAACTCATCCACATCAACCACCAGCCCCTCCTCCCACTCATGAACATACTCCGCATACTTCATCATCCTCGGCTCCACGCCCAGCGTACTCTCCCACCAATCCTCCTCCCTCTTCCTCCACAAACTCCCAGCATCCGTTACCGGCAGCCGACTCAAACTCGGAATCACATCGCAATAACCAGTCTTCATAGCCGTAAAAAGACCACGCACAAAGACACTCATCATGATCGTCCGTCTCACGGATTCTGCGAATATCCAGTGCGTATATGCCGATCGCCCGTGTTGCTGTATCGGACTTTCGTCCCAGAGGAAATGATTTGGGAGGTTTGCACTCTCGTGAAGCAACCTCTCAGTCCAGCAATCCAGCATGGTGTTTTGAACTTCGGCTTTAGCGCGTTGGACAGCGTTGCTGTCAAAGAGTCGCATGATCTGATACATGACCAGAGCCTGTACGCCCAGCAAGCTAGATTCTATATCCCAGGTCATGCTGGATGCTATTAGATCGTCAATCCTGCTTTCAATGAGGCGAAATATGAGCTCGGAGTTTGTGGGAGTGCGAGAACAGTATAAGGCGGCTGTGGAAATCAGGTATTGGAATGCGGGACGGAGCTTGGAGTGTGTGGTGAGACGGTGGATGAATGGAGTTTCGCCGGTAGAGAGAAGCGAGGAGATGTAGGAGCGCACGTGGGTGACGGTGAAGATCAAGAGTTGTTTGTTGACTAGTACTGTGATGATGGGGGTGTTGGGTTGTCGGTATAGGATGGGTTGTTCATGATCGCCGAGGCCTGAGATGAAGGGATCTAGGTTGGGGAATAAGGGGGAGAGCTGAGAGGCGTTGGGATTGTTGATTTCACTGCTCTCGAAGCTTTCAAGAAGGAATTCGTCCAGGTCGAAATAAGCTGCAGGAGGGGTTGGCAATTGGACCAGAGGGGCTTCCACCTCGTCCGAAGTGTTGCTTCCCGTCACATGTGGTGGAGGAGCGGCTCCCTTCTCTGCCGTCGAGACTGATGTCGTCTTCTCCACCGGTCCATATTGGCAGGAAATCTTCCTGGAAGTGCAACGAGTACATGCAGGTAGACGGAGGTCGCATCTCCGCTTCGCTTTTACACATCCGGTACAAGCTTTTCTTCTTCCGGTGCTCTGATGTATAAACAGTCCGTTAGAAGCATCGGTCATGGTCAAGAAGCGAGGCTAGTCTCAGCAATGTCGGGACGAGTGAATTAAGACAGTCCTCGGTGAGAAATGAAGGGTGAAAGGCACAGAGAATTTGACTGTGGCGGACTTCCGACAAGAGTAGCTGACGCGAAATCTTTTGAACTTCTATATGTATAGAGAGGTCTGAAGGTTGCACTTCGTTCAGGGGAGAAATCATTGAGTGACAGGGCTGAGAGGTGGAACTCCGCAAAGAGCTTACGAAACGACAGGGGCTCACTGCATTAACAGTGTTAGGCCGGTACCACAGAATGATTGGATGACGCCGCATGACTACACGTACTTCCGGAGAATCATCTGGTAGAAAGTGAAAAGTTGTGTTTTCGAAATTACTCGAAATTCTAAAAAGGGGTAAAGATATTGCAATACGGCTTGCTAGAAACATGGTTCAGCCCAGTATTCTTCTTGCTTCGAAATATCCCAAGTGACTGACAACTGAATAGTGGTCACTGTGACATTTACTGATTTGTGAGACCAAGCTGGCAGTCCCGAGAGCCAGGTCTGTCACTGGTTCTAGGTACCACCGCGTCTTCGGCGGAGTTGGGGGCCATGAGGGTGATTTTCAGCCCCGAAAGTCTCCGGTCGACGAGGAATCATCCTGATCAGTCCCCCGCTCGATTGAGGAATCATCTTGATCACTTGGCTTTTCTGTGAGATATAAAGTGCCTTCAGGCCGCAATCTCAAAGACAAAACCTCATCTTTCCATAAAGTCCAGTCGAGTGCAGTCGTCTTCTATAATCTTCATACTGATACTCTGACCTCGAGCCCCTTAGTTCCCAGGAGAAATCGCAATGCCTTTCACAGAACTCGTCTTCGCAAGTCTCAAGCCGGGCATCGAGATCCGCGCCTGCTTTGACGAATGGATTCCCAAGCTCGTATCCGCTGCGGCAACAGCCAACGTGGTTTTCGCTACTCACAGCGTACCGCTGGAGACCGAAGACAGCGTTCCCGAAGCACAGAAGCTGTGGGATGCCTTTGTGGAGAAGTTGAAGCTTGTTGAAGCAGGGGCTTTGCAAGAGACAGCTTCAGGACCAAGCGTGAATTTGGAGGAGAGAAAGTTCGTTGGCATTGTGGGCTGGAAGAATGAAGCGGTGAGTATTTCTTCCGGTTTGTAGTTGGTGGAGACTGCTAATTCGTTTCGTTTTGTAGACTAGGTTGAAAAGTCTGGGAAATGATGATGTTGAGGAGCAGAGAAATGCTTTGGAGAAGGGCGGGAAAGTAGAAACGTTTACTGCTCAGTTTTGAGGTCAACACCTAGCGACGGTTGACTCGAGGCCATGACTTGTATCTAGACAGGCTCAAATCACTCCACTCACTTGCTAACTGGTAAACGCATAGTTATGACGTGGAAGTAGTAGATAGAGTACTCAGTATGCGTGGGTGTAGTAAGATCACTAATCGTGAAATAAGCCATGCGTGGTGCCGACCAAAGGTTCAGGTGAGGAATGCATACGGCTGACGCTGTCTCAGGAGCTGGTAGCGTCGAGGGTGATAAGTGTCTGCGTAACCGACGATCCAGATTTTCATCATCTTGACTTCGGATATCCCCTTGACGTCTCGGCCAAGGTCGGTTCAAGATTGAGGCACATGAGACAAGATTCTGCAAGCTTTATCGCGACGAGGGTGACTAGTTAGTTCCCTTGCCAATAATAGCTCGGCTTTGCTTTGCATGCTCAGAGATGGAAGCGCCTCGCTTCCAACGTGGGCAGGGCTGCATAATCTGGTAGTTGGTAAAGTGGTCGTGTGAACGGAGGGAAGGGTTCGTGGAGAGATAAGATGTGCCTAGGTAGAGTACGTGTACCAGGGTCCAGCGCCGAAGAGGCGTAAAAAGCAGCGACTATGTATGCAGGTATCAGACGCCGCCGTCTAGGAAGAAGTAGTCGGAGTTTCAGCGGTCGGGTCGGGAGAAAATGGGCATTTCGTCAGCTCTTGGTCCGAAGCGGCTGCGCGGAGCCGGAGCATCGCCCGGTTTGCTGCCTATGTCTCCAGTCCTCCCCCACAATGTTTATCCGCTTCGAGATCCACTTCCCCGGTCAACCAGCCGTTCAAAAGCATCGCGCGCAAGTTCTGCCGTTCTGCGTGAATGATTGCTCCTTGTAGGCGACCGGCTGGTGGAGAGCACCCTGGAATGACAAGGCGTTGCCGGGGCTGCGCGTCCAAGAATCGCGTCGCGAGTACCTATATATATGCCTGAGCCCCAGAGTTTCTCGTCGCTTGTCCATCGCCCATGTGCCCTCCCCCCTCGACCTCCTCTGGCCAGGGAGCGGGATGTCGTCGCCCCACGCTGTGTCTCTCTCGCCCGCACGCCCGGCCGGACTCGACCGCCGTCCGAACACCGTTATCACTGTTCCTGGCAGGCTTTGCAGAAGCTGAAGCGCATCCTGGCCGCCGTCGATGGCGAGCCAGTCACAACCGCCCAATACGGCAAGCCTTCCGTCGCCTGGAATGTGAAGGGTCCGGCGGCGCGGGTGGTCCCTTGGGCTGCCAAAGCAACCCCAACGCCTCCGAGACCATGAAGGACACAACAGAGCCAGCCAGACCGTCACACCGTCACCTCGCTCCTGTACCCCCACACCCGCCCCGATGACAGGAAACGGCCATGCATGAAGAGATCTGCAAGTCCGAGTCACAAGCACTGTGTCGCCCATGCTGCAAGACGTCCTCCCGTCACCGTTACGCCTCGACCTCGCCGCGGACATGGCAAAGCGCTGGAGAAGCGGGGCGAAGCTGGCAGAGCTGTTCTTCTCAGAATCGCCGTGGCTTGGAACCTGTCCTCTCGACAGCGCCAGCTGCTAAATCCGGGACGGCCGCACGTTTCTCCCATTCATGCCGTGGCGCGAGAGTGGGGGATCTGAGTCTGGTGGCAGGAGATCGCTTGCAACGACATACACCCCAATTTTATATCGAGCCATGGACATGGGGCTTTGCATCTGGCGCCCCCAAACGGTAACCTGCTCAATCTTGGCTGCCGAACGCGAACCCGGCAACAGCTTCCCACGATATCTTCTCGTGGGCTAAGCCGGATTACCTCCTAACTAGGTCTGGAGGTGAGCCGTAGAGTAGGAATGGCGAGCGCGGGAGCACCCCACTCATCCGTTTCGAAATGCCTTCCTCCTTTTTCCTCGGTATCCCCAGCGGGAGTAAACTCGAAGAAGGCGGGTCCCCCCGTGTCGTTGTTACCACGTGGTCGTCCCAATTCCAACGGTGACGCACATAGGATCCTCCAACCAGGTGTGAGTATACTCGGATGTCGTTTTCAGACGGAGGGTGTCGCGGCTCCCGATATGGGGTCGGGTAATCTTCAAGCTGTTCCTAGGCTATGCCTCTTGGCTTCCCCACCAATCAGTCGAGTGGGCCAGTATCTATTCCTATCTCCGACGCTGCTGAACTGCCTACCAAGACAGGCTTGCTGCAGGGTGCCTTCTTTATGGACACTGGCTTGGGCTCACCACCTCCCCTATTGCTCATGGATCCGCATGAAAGAAGCCCTCTTCACAATGCAGCAAGCACTGCTTCCGTTCGATCGCCGCATCCTCCGGGTCCACCGCCACGTCGTCTTGCCTTGCCTGCGTCAAGTCACTTGGATTTAAAGCTACGTGCATCCTGCTCCTTTCCCCCCCTCGATCCTAGCGACCCGAAATCCTGATCAACTAGTTGCTTTTCTTCGAAATGGCGGCGCCTTTGAACATGAGCGATCCCAAGGAGCGGCTTCTCCACTCACTCGGCTTGAGCCCTCAGATCTATGAACTCATGTCTGTACGTAAGCATGGGCACACTCCTACATCGTTGCGGTCAGTGCCGTACGGCAGTCGCAAGGAGAAGGGTCTGGAAAAGGATGAGTGTGCTGACTGTTTCCAGCATGAAGCAGACGGAGAGTATGAGAGACTCACGACAGGCTCTCGTCATTTGAGAAGAAACAGCAAAGCGAAACCGCCATACGACTGGAATGATATCACAGAACTGTCAAAGGACGAAGCCATGTCTCGTCTAGCGTCATCCACGGACCAGTACACAAGCTACTACTGGAACCTTGGACGGCCCGAAGACCCCGGTGGTACAAATTGGGTTGCCAAGTGGTTTCTATACCACAAATTCCGCTACCGGGACGGAAGGAACAAGAAGAGTGATTCCCGCAGCTCTGGGACATCGTCGCGGAGTGCTACCCGGGCGTCGGCTCGAGGTATTTTCCACTCATTTTCTCTACTCCGGATCTTGCTTCTTGCTGAAACGGCAAGTCAGGACGATCACTAACTCATTTCGTTAGCTACATCAGCCAGCGTTGCCCAGACGGGCGCGTATCCTGATCAATCCAGCTATTCCAGCAGCCCTGGCAATTACACTTATGCTCAGTATGGCCAAGCACCCCAGTACGCCTATGCCACTGCATATTCCACACCTACTACTGCTCATGTCACGTCCCACTCTGGGTACTATCCGCAAGAGACTGGCAGCATGGCAAGAACCTACTACGATCCGGTCAGAGACCAGTAGGAGTGGGCAAATATCTCTTTGGGGCGTGGCGTATGGAATTTTTCTTGCTGGTGAATGCAGGGGCTTTCAAACAAGGCAGTTGTTTCAACGGGCTGTGAGCCCGAGGTGCACGGCAACTCGATCGTTTGTCTTTTGTCGGAAACCAATTTCTTCCCAGATCTTTTCAGTCTGGCTTAATTGCGCGGAGGGGCAGCATATGCACCGTGGTCCTCTCAATTACGTTTCGTACGTTCGTTGGCGGCTGGCGCTTGTCTCTTGTATTTTCACGGTCTTTGCACTACCCATTTTCAAGATACCACTGTATACGGATACGAAGCCCCTGAAATCCTACTAATATTCGAGCCTTTGGCATTGATAATATGAGACTTGTTATGATGCAAGGATTCTATCTCCGCATCCCCGATGCTCGAATGTCATAGAGGTATGGAAATACTCACTTTTTGCAGCTCGAAGGGCTCACTCTAAGGCACCTACTCCAGACAACGACCAGATTCCAGCTTAAAAGCATTGGTCACATGACCGATATAGTTACCAAGTATCGATTGCTTACACTCGAAAACACGCGGCCAGCAAGCGTTACCAAAACGTAATCGGTGAACTATTACACGTCTACGGCGGCGTGGCTGGCCACAAATCATCAGCATCACATCACTACGCAATATCTTCATGGCTCCAGAGCGAGATGGCAATCTTCATAGCTGCACTACGGCCTGTCAAACTCCTTGCAAAGCCGACACTTGCTTCTCCAGTCCTCCCTGTAGACACACCTGGCAGCAGCTTTCGCCGAATGGAAACCATGTCAGATCCAGATTATCCTCGAACGATGGATGTTATTTCAGACGCTTGCCTACCGGCTTACCGGTTCCACCGCTTATCATGGTTAAAGTCCACAAGTTACCAGAAATCGGCAAGTCACCAGAAATTCGCTATGTTCTAGCTTCTCACTGCTTGCAGCAGTCAAACGTAACAGAACAGGAGCAACGATACCGCGATTTCCCCTCGATCTTGATCCCCATGATTCGATCCTCTAAATTCGCCATAAACCTGCATGTAACGCACCCACACTCCCAAAGGCGTCAGCGACCACCCGCAAGACAAATTATGACAGGTTACAGCCTTATCCGAGGACCCCAAGCACAGCATCTGAAAGGCTGCAAGCAGTGCAGGACCCTGGAATCGGGGATTCTTGTGCTGAAGTGACGGCGGTTGGTGTCCTGCTGATGGGGCAGAACCCGACTCCGCGTATTGGGTTACATGGATGGGCATTGGGCAATTAGCCGTTGGGGAGATGCAAGTGCCCACTGGCAGCGGGTAGCTTAGGGCGTAGCAGGTTGAACGGGATGAGATGGTGGGGCTGTGTGACGAATGGCTTTGTGGTTGTTGTCGTGCAAAGGGTGGTTGTGCCACGGTATGTATGAGATAGGGGCCCGAGGCCTTGGGCACTGCTTCTGTCATTGCTAATCTGTGTTCGAAGACATGTGCTAGGGCGTGGCAGTGAACCAGTAGGGCGGTATTTGTAATGATATGCGGCTCCTACTAAATACTACGCAGTAGTATATGATATGGAACTGTCGGTGCTTCGGAAAGCCATGAGCTCGCTTAAGAGCTGTCACTTCCATTTCCAGCCTTACCCTCGAGCACCTAACCAAACAAGCAGATTCTCCAAACCATGATATTAGGGAAAATCACACATCCACATCGTCTGTCACCTGGCGAGCCTTGCAAATCGGAACCCACGTCCGGAGAGAACTTCATAGACGACCATAGACGATCTTCCTATGTGCTCAGCTGCCTCGTCACAGCATATCTCAAGCCCAGACTGCGAGTCCTTGCTGTTCATAGGCACGGCTAAGTACGGATGGCACCCTCTCCACTGGGAACACGCACACCACAACCAGCCTGTAGGAGGCACAGATTCCGACCGTTTTAAACACCTCCGCGTCAGCCCACGGCAATACAAACAAGGATGAATATATCGTCCAAGAGCACACGAGCTGCAATTTGATCACCACGGCCGCCGATCCAAGGACCCTGCAGCATAGGGGATCCCTCCAGAACTTGACAGATAGAGTGCATGAAAGTGCACCCGCCGCGCCACGCCATCGTGCGTCAAGTGGTTGTTGCATGTGTCACAGGCACACTGCAGGAGTGAAGAAAATGGATTCTCGTAGATTGCATGCATAGAGCGGTTTCGCGTGGCTTGTGGGGAGTGGAAGCATGGCAGTCCCACTGTACTGTACCTTAGTACCTAGGTAGTTCTCGTTCCCCTCAGCCCCGTCAAACCACATGTTTCTTTTTTCTTCCAAGAGAACGCATGAGGATTCGTATTCGGCATGAAAGAAACGGATCACGAAGTGACAGTGCCGGCAGAGCTTTCGAGAAAAGACGATTGCGCGGTGGCACGTGAGAGCTGAGAGTCTGGGTCGCCGGGGAAATAGTATCGAATACACCCAGGTGGATTCCCGCGTTACACGGAGAGGGATCCAAGCTTTTTCAGATAATTGCCTTGCCTTGGCTGTGACCTGGTGTGATTGGAGGGAATAGTGACGACTAGCTGCATTACACGTTTTTGGGAATCCAAGTAACTGGTAAGATAAGTGATGTTGGCAAGATGTGGTGTGTGGTCGGAGTGAAGTGGCCCCGAAAGCACCAAAGGGAGTCAAGGTAACCGGAACCAGGGTCGAGTATTAGGCTAAAGGAGCTGCCCGCCTGGTTGGTTAGCAGGGATACTACCTTATAAGCTTAGCTACATGCATACAGCTCAGCAGATCTTGGAGAGGAGAGAGAATCGTAATTTGTCTCGAGATTCTACTGCATTCTCCCAAGTGCCCTTCTACACGCCGAATCGAGAGTTCGACCGCTATACCAAAGTCTAAAGTATCCGAATCCACGTTGAAATTTGAACAAATGTTCTCTTTAGCTATTTCTCCTGTTCTGGATATCTTTATGGTGATGTCTTACGACGTAATAAGTCCCAAATGAAGGGAAACATCCATCGCAGCAGCATTGCCACCACCAACTTGGTAACTTGCAGTTCAGAGCTGCTCAAAATCTCGATTTATAAATATCCGAACCCGCAAGTAGGCGATTGACCCGTGAGATGAGGTTTCAATTTTGCAATCCCTGCTCAGTGTGATCTGCCGAAAACTAATGCCCCAAGGGGCTGAATAGCTGGATCTCCTAAACACTAATAGCAGACGTACGGTAGTAATGTTTCTTTCACTTTCGCAGATAACCTTTCTAACGGCATTTTCCTCTCAGTCCTTCTGGCTACAGATCCTTCTCGTTGATTACCACGAATACTCATCGGTTTCAGTTAACCCTAGCTCGTCTGGAAATTCTTCTGTGTGAAAGACAGCCTGTCTCTGGAATCCTGGACGGATGTATATACTTGAATTTTCCCCAGTTACTCGGTTATCTCCCAGTTATTCGGGTTTCTCTTAATTACTTGGATAGCTCCCGATGATTTCGATTTCTCTCAATTGCTTGGATATCTCTCGGTCATTTGTATATCTCTCTATTCCTTGGACTTCTCTCAATCACCCGAACTTTAAATATAAGGTACCTGCCAGGAATCTGTCCCGCACCAAAATCACACCCTGAAGAACTCCACCACGAGTCCTAGGTAAACTATTGCATTAGCAACCGGCAGCACTAGCCTTTCGCTTAATTGCCTATGCATTTTGTCCGTGAAAGCACGTCTTTAGCTAACTTACGATTCCAGAATCAAGAGCCCACGACCCATTCGAGCCATTCAACTCTCGGCTCCCGATTAGTCAAATGGTAAAATCCGATTAACGGAAGAGACAAAAGCCGAGACATGTGCAATTGAATTTGTTGTCATTCAAAGAGCATATCTACACCAAGTCTCATCACTACCCCCAGGATATTTCTGCCTAACCCCCGACGCCCGTAATATTCCATTCTAGATAGTCAAGATTAAGGCAAGCAGTATCCTCCATCGACGATAATGTCAGCGCCAGTGGTGTAAGAAGCAGCATCTGATGCCAAGTACAGGTAAGCACCCTTGAGCTCATGTGCCTCTCCCTCACGTCCCATAGGAATCTTATCCTTCCAGATGTTCTTCGTCTCCTGAGGAACAAAGTCACTGATTTCAGTAGCCATGTATCCGGGAGACACGCTGTTTGCTCGTGCAAAGCCTACCCATTCGACTGCCAAAGATTTGACTACATTATTACTCATCAGTATAGTTCCTTCTTTCTTTTCGTTTGTGTTGGATATGAAAGTGTCGACACTTACCTAGGTGGATGACCCCGGCCTTGGCGGCATTGTATGCGGCCTGCAGCTGGGGAATATTGACGATGTGACCGCTCATACTCGCGGTAGCCACAAAGCTGCCGTAGGTGTAGCCCTCGAGCTTCTTGCCGTCAATGGTCGTACCCTCTTTCTTTTGGCGGCGGAAGTGCTGTGCTGCCACACGAGCACAGTAGAAGGTGCCGTCCAGATCAGTGGCGACGACCTTGCGATAGTGGTCGATCTCGCCATCGGTCATTGGCCCTTGTGTCCATGGGATACCGGAATTGGCGATGAAGATGTCGAGACGGCCGTTGAATTCCTTGACAATATCGGTGATTGACTTTTCCACCTCGTCATAGTTGGTGATGTTCACTTGGTATGCCTTGCCTATTTTCAACATAAAAGTCAGTTCGTGGAAGTGGGATTTGGGGTTTTGATATTTGGATATGGGATTCTTGTCGACTCACACTTGACACCGAAGGTTTTCTCAATCTCCTCGGCTTTCTGAATGGCCTTCTTGTTGCTGTTGTACCAGATGGCTACGTTTGCGCCGGCTTCAGCCAAGCCGTGGGCAACTGCAAGACCAATGCCAGCGCCAGCGCCGGAAACAATGGCGGTACGGCCCTTGAGGGAGAAGAGAGGCAGCACGCGGTCAGTGTACTCGGGTGCCTTGGTGTTGTTGTGGGCGAAAAGGCCTCCGTTCATGGTTCCGTCCGACATCTTGTTTGGGTAGTGGTGGAAATTGCGTCGATTGGACGAGATGCAGGTTTTGGGGGGATCTGGATGGGATTGCAGAGTTCTATGCAGCACGGGAGGTCGCAGCAGATGGGAAAGTTCTTATAGCTCTGGGCAGCAGTGGGCAGGTGGCAGACGGCCGCATCGGAACATGAACCAAGCAGCACGGTGGACGATGAGGTGTACTGCGGGGAGGCTTGGTAGGATCTGCTTGCTTGTTAAAGCTTGATAGAGTGGAACCCGCGGCAGCTTCTCCGATTCTCGTGCCTGTTTGTTCACCGTCCTTTCAAACTCCGTCATGCCAACTCTGTTTGGGGCCATCATGGTGGCCGGCCGCCGGACCGCAGGGATGGCATAGCCTTCTTGACTCGGGAGAAGTCTACCAACTTAGGCACTGGGTACATGTATGCCCCTTCAATGTTGAGTTCTCGTTGCTTTGCCGAGCTATTGTTCCACTTTAGCGGGCTATCATATCGGCGCTGTCATATTAATGAGGCCCTACGTCACACCAGATCGGGCACCTTTGCGGTTACATGTGCTGCTTCGCGTTTCTTCCTCAGGCACGAAGACGCTCGGGCCGTGTAGCTCGGAATTGCTTCGTCAAATTTCCACGCCTTCTGGGAATCCTTATCAATCTTAACTCTCATTCTCCGCCTGCATCGCGTCACCAAGGACTGCCTATCATTCGCTGTCATTTGTGCCTTCGAGGGCTTGATATGTCTCCGTCGTCCTGCTTGCAGCCTGGCAAACTACTTCCTGGCCGGCTCTCGAAGTCGTCCACGCCGAGCAAGCACATTCCTCGAGTGGTGCTATCATCTCGGTGCGTTGGAATGCAAACACCACAGCTCAGACTAAGTACATTCCAGCTACAGTTGCGCAGTCTCTTTCCTGCCTCGTACTTTATTTCTCCCTTTGCTAGAATGTTATGCTTCGACCTTTCGACTGCAAGTGCTGGTCGATGTTCACTACTTCCACTATCTCGCGAGTACCGTGATTTGTACTCTGCTTTATACCAGTCCTTTGAAACCTCAATACACGGCTATCTTCTCAGCTACTCTGTTCTGTGTCGACTTTTTGCCTCTCGAGTTCGAAGGAACAAAGTACACTCGTTCACGCCGGTATGGCTTGGTTCAAGTCACCAGGGGGTCAGATCAACGCCGATAGATTTCAAAGGATCCCGGCCCATGGATTTATTGACACCAAACGTCCGGCGCTTTCAGTGATTACACGCGACTTGCAGACGAGGATGATGGCAGGCGCCGTCAACCTCTCTATACCTGCAATTGTTGGAATAACGGTGGGAGGAGCTATTCTTCTCGGCTTTGTCCTAGGCTTCTCACTTTGGTTATATGCTCGGTCGCACGACAAAAGACAGAAAGTCCCAGATGCAGAGGTTCAAGCTGCCGATGTACGAGTACCGGAAGCCGCCAGCTCGAGACCGTCCCAAGAATGTCAGGCGAAACGAACGCCGTCGAAGCTAAGGAAGAAGAAGCTGGGATCGAAAAGATCGATCGATACCTCCTCACTTGCGAGTGCCCACGGATCCGAATCGACGTTAATTCGGCCACCGGGTCCATCCAAGACTGGATCGCACGGAAATTGGCCTATCAGACAGGCAACAGAACCGCAAAATTATAGGGGGCCCGTAGGTTTCGAAGGGAGGCTTCAATGTGTTTCGTGCTCAAGTCTACATGCACCATGGGAAGGCTGCGCGCCTGGACCAATACCATCACCTACCTGGCCACCTCGAACCCACTCGAAAATGCCGCGATCCTACGACTCGGTTTTAGCTAGGACCCAGCTTCACCCTGTACGCCCCTGTCCTAAAGCAGCAGAGCTTTCGCGACAGGCTTCGAAACGATTCAAGGATCGAGGATCTTCCCCCGAGTATAACTTGACTTCCATACTCCGGTCCACTTCGCAAAGGCTCTCCACCGTCTCACGGACAAAATCTATCCTTGATCAAAGCCCTGGTGCACCTCCAACTCAGAAGCTTCCTACTTTGCCTCAACCAAGTACCGGGCCGGGAAAGAGTGAAAATATCGCCCATGACTCACGGGATGAATCGGTCAACAGCTCTGTGCTTGATATGTTCGCCAGGGCTTCATGCACGCCGAAGCTCCAGGCGAGGAGCTCGGGAAGTGCATGGTTGCCACAGAGGAACGGCCATGATTCTATGAGTACCGCGGTGGACAGTCTTCTCCAGTGTGATTCCCCTGACCTCATGACAATGGCTCTGACATCTCCAAGCCGACATGCACAAAGCATGAGGAGAAGTCATATGTGGGCGACAGCGGTAGATTCGTTGGGCGCTATGGACGAATTCCATCAAAGGCAAGCATCTGGAGGATCTCATCACCATCAGAGGCAGGTATCGGGAGGATCACATGACGAAGAGCGTCAGCCCAGGATCCCTTCCATAGGATTTGCGACGATGGATATCCCAATCTTCCACGAAAATGCAAAGTCTTCTACCATCAGACCTGTGCCTTTAAGCCCGCCAGAAAAACTCCAGAGGACGCCCACCAAAGGATCTCCGCGTAACAATCAGCTTCCGAAGGACATTCCAAGCGTTCCATTTCAGTGGTCTCCTGATCTAGAGAAAAAGCTGAAAGCTCGAAACTCGTTCATGAATAGCCATCGGGTTGGTGACAAGAAACAAGGCCATAAGCGAAGCAAGGTTGTTAGAATGTCTGGCCTACCGCGTGTATCATCGATATCGGTAGTGACAGAAGAGACGGACGATGATGCCACCACTGCTACTGGCGATTCTCCAACTTCTGTCTATAGCAAGACGTTCAGCGACCGAACTCCGATGCCTCCGTCCGTTCCAACCTTCAACCCGGCGCTGAAGGACAAAGTTCCTCCCCAAAGTTCGGGATTGTCAAACAGGCCGTCCGCCCAGTACTCTTCAACAATGTCGGTTTTCGACTACTACACCGACGCAAGTGAAGATACCACTGACGAGCCATTCAACAAGGCAGATGGAAATGACGGAACGAACAGGAAGGCCCGTCGGAAAGGCTCCGATGTCAGTGAACTGGGCTGGCACTGGAGGCAACCTAACCTTGTCATCCATGAGCTTGACGAGCTTGATACCAACGAATCAGAAACGACTCTCCCCGGACTCTCCAAAGACGCTATCCCCCATTTCCCACCCCCGCCTCGCACCACCTCCCGGCCCAGCTACGTGCGTCCGCAAGGCCCTCGCAATCAGCCGCGACGACCAAACAGCGCGCTGGAGCACTTCGTATCCGACCTACGGCGCACAAATTCTCAAATAAGCGTCTACGACAGCGAATATACCACTTCAACCGGTTTCGAATCCTCACCAACCATTCCCCAGCTTCAACGCCCCTCTATAACGGGAGTATCAAGGGACGCGCATTTTGGCAAACAACGAGTCGACCTATCCCGACCTTCATCCTCCTCATCCTCCTTCTCCGCCGCACCCCAACAAAACGACTCCACAAAAGCCTACCTCACAATCGGCACCACCAGCAGCGCCGGCCCGCGCCGCAGTTCCCTCCGTCGCATTTCAGCCGACCTCGCGGCACACAAACAAAACCTCGTGCGCGCCCACGCCTCCTGGTTCTCCAGCTCCGGCGTAGACGAGTCACCCTCTGTGGTGTCAGAGCTCGAATCCCGCGAGCTGGCTGAGATGCAAAGTGAAGCCGAGACCGAGGATTCCCCTCATTCTCGTCTGCAAACTCCCGAGCCCCTGAGTCCGCGAACCTCTAACAGCAATAATATAAATAAGAAATATCTGACGCCTTCACGTCCAGCCCCGCCACCGCCAAAATCCGCACCAGCGAAACTAGCACCATCTCCGCAGTTTGAAGTTCTGAACAGGGGAGCCGCAAGCGTTGGCGAAATCACCGATGCCTCAGACACAGAGTTCACAGAGGCGGAGAGCGTTCCTGCTAGTTTGTCGAAGTTTCCACACAGTCCGTTTCCACCCATTAGCCATCCCAGCCCCAGTCCGGCTGGGAGACGGGCGGGAGGAATCATGGTTAAGAAGAGAGAAGTGGTGATCCCGCCACCAGTCTATTTGAGGCGCGATAATGGGGATTGGGTGCGTAGAGAGCTGAGTGCGGCTTTGGCTGCTGGGGGCGACAAGGAGAATGCCAATCGAGACGAGAATGCGCTTTATGACGAGGATGGTTTCTTGAAAGGGAGTCCTGGGCCTGCGATGCAGGGGACGCCGAGAAGTGGGCCGAGGAGCGCACCGAGAAGTGCGCAGAGGAGTGCGAGTATTAGTATACGTGCGCAGGGCAGTCCGATACAGCCGAGGAGGAATATAACGGGCATTAGTATAAGTACGCAGGGAAGTCCGACGGCGCAGAGGAGGAATCTGGCGGCGAGAGAGCCGTTCATGGACAATATCATGGAGAATCGGCTCTAGGATTCGGATGCATACGAAGACCAATTCCCGTGGTTGGCTGTGTGAGAGGTGAGTAAAAATGGCGCTATGTTTTGAATATCATCGTCCTATCATGTATTTTTAAGTCAACTCTAAGTCTGACACCGACCTAGGTAATTAGTAATAATAGTTTTTTGGTCTGCGAAAGTACTTGGGGACAGCACAGCAATCACTTGAAACGCAACTTCGAATCGGAAGTTTTCATTATTCTGCTGTAATAGCACGTTTATGAGGGACGAGCGCAGTATCTCGCAGATTTCCTCCGAACCATGCCAGAGTGCTCCTTTTTCTCCATGTTGATCCCGAATCTCATGGACAAAACGACGGCCCGCCCATACATATGTATGCTTGAAAGCCATTGCATGTGCTCAAGTCCCTTGCAACCAGAAGTTCTCGAAGTGAGAACGCTGCCAACGAAAACCCAACGGGTCCTGCTCCTACTTCCTTTGACTACTTTTTGCGGATATCGCGGTCTCTGCAGCTTGTATGTCAGTATTTGCGTCATCTCGGGAGACAGACCCAGAAAAGTCAAGAGTATGTACTCACGTGCTAAGTCTCCTGGAAATGGTCTGTAGCTGCTTGTCATTCTCAGCCTCACGACTCGCCCTCTCCAGGGCCTGCGCCCTACCCTCCTCACTCTGTCTCGCCACCTCACCCGCACTAGGCGGCAATCTCTCATTCTGCAAATCCACCTTGCGCGCGTCCTCGAAGTTGTTAATAGCATTCTTGATGCCCTCGGCACCAAGCATCAGCGTACCAGCTGGAAGACGACCACCAGAAGCAGTCTTGAGCTCGGTGACGCGCTCGGATTCTTCGCGCAGGACTTGGAAGACCCGCGAGAGGCGACCGATGGCCAAGATCTTGTTCTTGATGGCGCGGCGCTTGTATTCGATGCTTTCGGGATCGGTGGGAAGGGGTGGGGAGATGGGAGCGGGAGAGGAGACGGTCGAGGGCGTGTCTTCTTTGAGCTCGTCTTCTGAGCAGGTGCTGAGAATGGCGATGAGCATGTCGGTGATCTTCTCGCCGACGAAGGGGAGGGACCAGGTGAAGACATCCATGAAGTTGGGGAGCCAGTAGGGGTGCGGTGTGCAGTTGAACTGTCGAATGTTCATCACGTTATTTTCATACTTGAGGACGGCGGCTTTGTTGTTGTAGACGTCGAGGTAGTTGGGAGCCGAGAAGACGGTCATGACGCTGGGGAATCCGGTGGTGCGGGTCTTGCGGTACATTCGGTAGCCAGCATCCTGGGCCTCGTGGGCGCGGATGATGGAGAGGAGGTTGTTCTTCTCCAGAAAGCTGCATGCTGCTGGGTAGGAGAAGAAGTATGAACATCCTCGAACATGGTTGTGGATGAAGAACTCGGAGGTCTTTTCTTGCCCGAACTCTTCCAGCGGGTCGGCCCAGAGGATGTCACACATGAGACCATGAGTCGGTGGTTCGCGGAAACGATCAATCTGGATAATGTTAGTTGTGGTAATTGGTGGTACAAGAGCGGGGACAGCCGAGCTGGGTCGATTCCCCCTTATTCATAATAATGGTAATAGATAATGATGCACGTACATTTCGGATATCATCCAGGGTATGCAGCTCGGGACTCAGTCCACCATGAATACACAAAAACTGTTTGTTCATGACTGCGGCTAGGGGAAGAGAGCAGAACGAGTCCATGCAAGCGTCGTATATCCGCTCAGAATACTTGTGCTTGCACTCCAATTTGAAAGTGAAGTAATCTGTTAGATGTCGGCACTCGTGATTGCCGCGGAGGAGCCAGAGGGTGTTTGGGTACCACATCTTCAGAGACCAGAGATAAAGCACACACTCAATGCTGAAGTATCCACGGTCCACATAGTCACCCAGGAACAGGTATCTAGTCTCTGCGGGGTCGCCTCCAACCTCGAACAGCTTCATCAAGTCGTAGTATTGGCCGTGAACGTCACCGCAGACGGTCACAGGGGTGTCCATCTCCAGCAAATTAGGTTCTTGCTTCAACACCTTGGTACCTTCTTCGATAATATACAGCGCTTGCTCCTCGGTCAAACGTCCTTCCCGGTAGAAGTGTTGCTTGAGGAACTGTAGATTGGGTTTGGTGGGATCTTCAGTCGACCAGAACTGCTCGTCGGTGGGAGGTCGCATTGCTGGAGCCTGGACATCTGAAGTGTTGGCGTCAGTAGTTGCTCAGCAGAGGGGCAGAAATAGGGGCCAGGCGGCCATACCTTTGCAGACCCTCTCCATGGTGCTCACTTGGCTGCCGTCCTCCATTGTGTGCAGGGTGAAGTCAATCTCAGGGACTGGCTTCTTGTTGTGGAGGGCATGCAGAGCATTGTCGAGCTGCTGCTTGGTGGCGTCGGTGACGGACGGCGCCTTGTCGGAGTCCATGACGGCGGTTTGAAGGTGCGGGCGGGAAAATCAAGCAGGTGGTTCAGGATAAAATTCCCAACGGGCGAACGAGAATGTATTTAAGTGGAGGTTCTCTGAGGGAGAAATTTAGAGGCACGCGCACGAAGGGGTCCGGGTCGGCAGTCAGAAAAGGGGGGATTTCGCGCGGTTCGGGCGGCGGCGTGCGAGCTGGAAGGAGTCGGATTTGCTGGCAAAGATCAAATGCTCCGGGCGCATTTGTCGGGGGGCAATGGGGGAGGGTGATAAGTGGTGACGGAGGCAATGAGGCTTGAGAGGGACGAAGTTCAGGCGGCGGCTGCAGTTCCAGCACAGCAGCTGTTCATTGAATGCATGAGTCCACTAGCGCGCCCCACCACGGTAGAGCCTCTGTGCTATGTCCAGTTGACTTCTGGACCCCCGTCTAACATAGCTCTCTATTCTCTGCCCACACCAAAACTACTTACGCCACCCCCAAAGCCGTAAAGCACACTGTCGTCGGTACCTGAACAGTGGACAGAAATCCCGCTGGTTCACCGACAAAAGAGCTTCCCAAACACCACGACTGCATACTCATTTATCCTACACGTCTGACGCTGACTGTCCGCCCATTAATCATGCACGAAAACCGTGAGTAACAAGCGCTTCTGGCAAATGCTCGTAAAACACACTAACGAGTAGGCAGGCTCTCACCCTCTGCTGGCCCAGATTCCCCTCGCCGTGTCTCCCTTCATATCTCTCCCCAGCGTCACCACTCTCCCATACACCTACAAGGCGATCCCCTCATCACTGCCACCCTCATCCACAGGCCCCACAAGCGTCTCGGCAGATGAGAGACCCAAGTACATTGTCTCCTCGTCTGGTCACGCGGCGCATCCGGACGACATAATACAATCATGCCAGGCCTTGCGGGACTATATCCAGAAGACGGCCGAGAATGCCGAGAAAGAGATCGCGGCGTGGCAAGAGGCCATCAAAGCAAGGGAACTAGCAGAAAAGAGGCGACTGGCTCCGGGATGGCTGGACAGTGATGCGCGGATCTTGGAGCCGGAGAGGAAAGCAGATACAAAGCGGCAAACGCCAGCTGAGGGACAGGGCAGTCTTATGGATGCCGAGGTGGCAAGTCAAGGAGAGGAGCTGGATCGAGCATTTGGTGGGATGGGAATTAAGTAGTTAGCATGGAACGAGTTACGAGTACCTAATGATAACGACACATACCAGAAATATAACAAGATCCAAGATGCTGTGGCGACCGGCCTCTCGGGGTCCGAGGCGCTGTTAGAACCCGAAAAAGACTTGGCGTTTTCGTCGCAAGCATAGCTCCAGCGGTCGAGTTCTCGAGCTCCCCAGCTTGACCTCAACTCCTACATAATCTCAACAACCATGCCGCCACGGACTGGGCGGGCGCTGAAGCCCAGCTCTCTTTACCGAGCTTTGTTTAGGTCCGACTATTGTCAATCATGTTCCATATGCCGGGTAAACCGCATTTCGACCGACAGTGTTCTATCGAGCACCGCACGACCCAGACCTATTCGACAACTCCACCAAACTCGATTTTCTTCCTCCAAAGCTGCGACGAACGATACTACCCTCGACTCCCCGAATTGGTCTCATTCGGATGGCATCGACAATGTAATCCCGCCGGTAAAAGAGGACTGGACTGCCGAATTTCGAGCAGCGCTGCTTGATCTCCAAAAGCGTGCGTCCAGTTTCGTCAACATCTCGCAATTACAATTAATCCTCAGAGGACTCGACCAGGGACCGGGAAACGAGACAACACGAATATCAGTGCTAGGAGTTCGAGGCCAAGGCCAACAACGCGACCATGCGCGACAGCTTTTGCGACTCCTACTAGCTGATCCATTACAAGAAAGCGAGTGGGAGCGGGAACTGGACAAAATTGGCGATGGGTTGCCCTTTCTGCTGCGCCTCGGAGAAAAGGACCTGGAAGATTCGTCTCGACCCAGGTACAACCAGCTGCTACCGGAGATCAACGTGACGTCCCCCGAATGGAACGGTCACAAATTGGAGTTTCTGTTCTTTCAGGCCGACGCGCTTCCGTCGTCAGATCTGATGGACCTGCATGATGCCGTTATGAATCCTACCATTTCGATTCCTACGTCGAGTACGGGACAGCATACCCAGGTGATGGTTCCGGCTCATAGGGCTATCGTTTTTGTCGAAGGGTTGGCCGGTGCTGCTAAAGTCGCTGCCTCTGTCTATGAGTTGCACAACGTCGAAAATGCCCCAGGTGTCTCGAGGCCTGGAGGTAATATGAAGATGGTAGTGAATCTACCTGGGTACAAGGAGGAGGCCTCGCTGGCGACCATCACCATTGCCGATATAGGATTGGCAGACAGAGCTCTGTCATTATTTCGACACAGCACCGCCAATGCTTCAGCTTTCGAGCGAGACTGGTCTCAGAGCAAGCTTCCCGAGCTCGTACAATGGATAAAAGCAGGTTCAAAGACATCTGTTATCAATGATGAGGCGGACGAAGATCCCAAGAAGAATCCCCGCATCAAACACCCTACCTGGACTTTGATACAAACCATGTTGGACGATATGGAACGGCGAATTGAGGATGCACACAATCGTCTGATGCAGCTCCACCGCTCATCATCGGTTCCATCGCATGTGCTGGACGATCTACAAAAGGCTCTTCGCGACTGGGCAGAACGAGCACACACCGAGCTCCGCAACGATCTTGACAAAGCCTTCGAAACTCGCTGGCGGCAACTAGGATGGTGGAAACTATTCTGGCGAGTCGACGACGTATCCGTGATCTCCTCCGACATCTTGACCCAAGGGTTTCTGAGAGACGCAGAGAAGGAAATCATCTTCCTCGCCGGAAAATTTAACGGCGCCGGAGTGTTAAAAGGCCTACCGCAGCCTTCTACAGGTCACTGGGCATACAAGCGTGTGGAAATTGACCATGGTCCGCCAAAATGGGGCAAGGAGCCGCCGCCTCAGAAGAAGAGGGATATATTCGCCAACAGACCGAAGACGGGACTTGAGGGACTTAGTCGCAAGCCGTGGCCTGTAGATATCAGCCTCGCACGCCTTTACCTAGCAAACGAGACGGTCCCTTCTCTGCAAGCCCTGGCGCAGAGATTGATAGCACAGACGGCTACTGGCACGACTGTTTCCACAGCTCTGGCAGGTCTGTTATATGCTTCGTCATATACGACGGGTATTTATGAGGCGGGAGCAGTGGCCTTGTTCGGTATCGTGTGGAGCTTAAGACGGATGCAGAAGAAGTGGGAGACGGGTCGACGCTTTTGGGAGAGTGAAGTGAGGGAAGAAGGGCGGAAGGCTGTGAGATCGGTGGAGGCAACTGTGGGCAAGGTTCTCGCTGAGCAGGGACCAAAGAGGAAGACGGACGCGGAAACCGTGGAGATGTTGGAGCTGCGGGAAGCTCACAAGCAGCTGGAGAAGGTTGCGCCATTTGTGCGCTATTGGGTGGGCTCCTTCGACGACTACGAATATCCAGGGTGTAGGGGGTTTTGAGCGGTATTCGCGGTGGGCCCACGACAGAAAGTCGGGACCGGGAGCCGCATTCTTGTGCCTATTCTGAGAAGGACCGGCGTTGGGGAAGAAGAATGGTGGGCCGTTTCATATATGATGTCCGCTTCGGCGATGAACGACAGTAGCTGATGAAACAATTCTGAAGAAATGAGAGTGAAGACTGGAGTGGATCGCTGGAATTCGGAGAATACATGACATGATTGATGTTTAGTTTAGCAGATACGTGTCGTGCGCATAAGCTAAAATTGGAGTGGAGCGTGCCAACTCTAGAAGGCTCAAAGCTCCAATCAACTTGAATTATTTCACTTCGCACGTCTCTTTCCTTCCACGACCCGACTTTTCTCCAGCAACTGGCGTTTGTAGCAGACGTTTTTTGTCGCCGTGCCATTCAAGCCCCGTATTATCCACTTTCAGCAAGTCGGCCTCATGTTGCTCAGCGCTGCCACTTGAAGATACAGACAGATACGAGTACGTCACCTTCCGAGAGACGCATCCTTCCCCAACTTTCCAATACGCCTTTTTCCCCCTCTCACACATGCGCCAATTTGCAAAGCTAACAATTCTCAAGTCTCAGTGCTCTGTCATCCTTATGTATTAGGAGCCGGAGCTTCCACGTCGACATTTCCCTACCATCTCCGCCTCGAGTCCCCGAGCACGATGATTCGCAATCCTGTCCGTTCTTAAAGCCCGACTTGCACCTCTGGCGCCGTGTCGCCCCGTCTGTGGTAGAGGAGAGAGTGGGAAGCCTGTCCGGTCACCGTTGTTGCTGGTACATCATGTTTTCCTATCTGCGACCGCATCGGCGCACGCCATCGACGCCCACGTCCCCGAATCCTGATCCATTGAGTCCGTCAGACCGGCCTCCGTTGCCAGACTTCGACACTTCTCGGCCGTCGTCAAGATCACAAGATGGTTACACGTATGCACAGAACGCTCACTATCAGAAGGGATATTCGCTGCCTCCGTCCCTACCCCCAATCCCTCGTGTTGCTTCGGTATCTACCGGCCACGACACGCCTACCCGCTCTGTAGAAGGAGAAACATCCACACAGGGAGGTGTGGTTCCTCGGGAGCCGCAACAGGGCCTTGGACTTCAGCTAAGTGGAGAGAAAACTTTCGATGGGTTCAAAAAATGGGAGGCCCCCGAGCGCCGTCCGGATTCGGCGGGGAAGGCAGATGGGTCGCGGTTGTCGAGACCGCAAACTATGAGACCAACGACGGGCACAGGTCTGGACGGAAGTTCAGCGTCGAAACATATGTCTGCTTCGCCGGACTTGTCGTCTTTTGCGGTAGCGCCGGATCCAAAAAGCAAGCCAATGGCAACAGGACGAAGACCTACGGGTGCGAGGATGTCTACACCTCCATCAGGACCTCCGACTGTATTTTCCAATTTTGAGCCACCGCAGCAAAAGTCGAGCAAGACTAAGCTGAATATGTTGAATCCGATGTCACTGCTGGCCCGTCGTAGGACATCACAGATCGTGCCACAGACCGCTCCTATTCCAAGTCCGAAAGAGACCAATGCATCCCAAAACTATGACCCTCGAATTCGAGGAACAGTTGTCCATGACTTCAGTGCCCCGCGGCCACAGCGAAATTTATCATATCATGAAGGCCTGAGCCCAAATGTCAATGTCGCTGGTGGAAGGCAATGGGCAGCATATCCAAGCCCGCATTTTGCGGAAGAATCGAACCCGTGGAGTGGCGGTACACACACGCCCCTGTTCACAGAAGACTTTGAAGAAGAGCAGTTTCCGGCTGCTGGCCCTCATGTACGAAAGGCAGCCGATCTTTCGGATTTGGACCCCCCGCATCTACCTTTTGCAAAAGGAAAGCAGAAGCAACCTGAGCTACCCGAACCAAGTGCTTCTGAAACCGAAGCAACACAAGTTCTCAATTCTGGACCTCCCGTTCCCGAACGCGCTCCCCCAGCCCCGCCGAAATCCGATATCGAAACCAGTAAGGTTGACATGACACCTCCCACTCGAAAGAGCATATCAATAGATGCTTCCCAAACACCACCTAAGTCTTCTCCTTCGAAGATAAAAGCAAGGTCTCGCAACGTATCTGAAGTTTCCGCGAGGGATATCGCCGCGTTAGGTCTCCCCAGGCACATGAAAAGCACTTCATCTAGATTCAGCTTTGACATGATCGGTGCCGCAAGCCAGGAGAAAATACTCGAGGACCGACACCGTCAGAAAGAACTGGAAAAGCAATCTGCAAGTCCGGGGGGTGCAGATGATGAGTATGATAATGAGGGCGAAGACTTCGACTTTGAAAACATGATGGATGATGATGGCATTGAAGAAAAGATACCAGGTGTGAATGCAGACGCAAGCGAGGATGATGACTATGATGGGTTCGATGAGCCGCCGGTGAATAATGGGAAAGGGTTCACTTTTTATCAACATCCGCAGTCTAATCTGTCGAGTCCGATCACGCCTTATAGTCTGCCAGTAACGAGCACACCGAGAGATGGCAATGGGAATGTCATTGAATTTCCGACGTCGAAAGAATCGCCTCAGCCAGATGCCAAGGTTTCGAGTGAGATGGGTGGGTTCATGGACGGTAGCAAATCCGGTGGGGAGATCCCCGAAACGACAGGAAGTGTTGCCCACGATGAGCCATACCCCCAAGGGCAACAAGACAATCAGGACCTCATACGCCGGCCAACTGAATCATCCCCCAGGAAACCTGTAGCTCTTTATCAGACACAAAGTGCTGAAGAAGATGATCTGTACTTTGATGATGGTATAATTGACCTTCCAGATGATGATGGTAGTGGTGCCCCATTCGACGAGAGCATCTTTGACCGAGTCGATACCGATGAATATGGTAGACCTCTACAGCCGTTTATCCATCCCTCGTTTAACAGTCACCTGCCGACGATATACTCTCCACCCGCGGGCGATGATCAGCCAAAGCAACTAAATCCAGAGGACCTTTCTGCTGCTCTTGCCAATATTTCTGTTGACCAACCTGGAGAAACGGCCCTCTCGTCTAAAGAGACAGAGAAGAAACTCTCTGGTGTCGACGATCTTGTCGCAAAACTGTCTATATCTGAACACCCTCCACCCTCCGGCTCACGTCAACCTGACCCGCAACCCACCAAGACTCCGGACCTTACTCAGTCAACTCTCGAGGCCTACCAATCTGCACTTGCCCAAGCCGCATTCGATGCCGCCGCTTCTGGAAAGTTCCGACGGCACTCTGAGTCTAGCCCCCCCAATCCTTCTTCTGCATTATCCGAGAACGACGGAATTCAGCCCGGTCTCGTAGCCGACTCAGGTCATCAAAGCTCGGAATTTTCGCGTTTCGAGCCCTTCTCTCCCACCTATCCCATCGATGACTTCGACTACGACGATGCACTCTCCGACGACCCGATCATCGCCGAAGCCAACGCAGAAGCCCTCGCCAACGACCGGGAAGGCTTCTACGGACAAGAATTCGGCTTCTACAGCGCACCCAGCTCCGCCTCTTCCGAAGCCATCTACGCCAACGGCGGTTACTTTGGTCCACTTGACTCCGATGGACTAGGACATTCTCGCAGCGGCCGGCGCGAGATAATGCGCGAACCCAATCTCACTCCGATCACCGAACGCAGCGAATATTCGAATCGTAATAGTGTCATGAGCAATCAGATTTTCGGCTCAGCGGGACAGAATAGCGTGCTGAGTCCTGGGCTAGCGCAGCTACAGATGCTAGAAGCGGAGGGCGCGGGGTTTGCGGATGACATGAGTCTGAGTACACTGTTGAAGCTGAGACGCGGGGCGTGGGGTGGGAGCCAGGCCAGCTTGCATAGTAGCAAGGATGAGGTTAGCCCAGATCCGGGGAGCCCGATGGGGCAGATGCCACCGCCGTGGTCGCAGTTTGGTCATGCGAGGAAGAATAGTGCGTTTAGTCTGACGAGCGATTTTGTGCTGGAAGAGGGACTGCCGCCGTCTGTTCTGGGCAATGCTGCTAGTGAACGGGAAGGGAGCGAGAGTCCGAAGGCCTCGATGCCGCTGAGTGGTTTGGGATTGAGTTTTGGCGGCGGGAATGGAGTAAACGGAGTGACCCAGGGACTGGGAAATACGTATTCACCGCTGACGTTTATGCCGCCCTCGGATCCTGGCGTCATGTGTCTTCCAGACTCCGTATTGCCGCCACTGCCAGAGCAGAGGGAACCCAGCCTTGAGCTTTCGCGAGAGGAGCCTTCAGTTTCCAACCACTCCTCGAAGACGAAACAGGAGCATCCTGCAGATGGTGCTAATATTATGACGACTACGACCTCTCCGAATAGGGATAAGCAGTCCTCTCATGCCATTACGCCTGTCGTCGCGGAACGAAAACACGGCAAACACCACCATACGAACAGTTCGGATAGCGTGAGCTACGTGAAAGAGAACCTGGATGATGGTCGTGAGCGCTGGGTCTTGGAAAGAAGGAGGACGGCTGAGGATGGGGGTGTGGAGATTTTGGGGAGAGAAGTAATTTGCGGGGGGAGGATATGAGGGATATGACGACAGGGTAGGCCAAATAATAGACGTAGTGAGGGCCGCAAGGTACATTAGTGTTAATGGTAATTTTATGGGTGGAAAACCTGGTTTCATCGGCTTGCAAAGAATTGCCGTGAGCGAGTCTGGGAGGCTCACTAGTGAACTGGGAGCGAGGCGTTGGGCTTCTGGAAAGGCCTGAACGGAGAGAGCGATGGGCATCGATTAGCAAGAGCGAGTGTTGTGTATATATATACCAGAGGATGATGATTGCGCAATATCCTGGCTGGATGTGAGGTGTTAGTCATGAGCCTGGTGCTGAAATTGCTTTTGACTTCCATCTTCATTAGCAGCTGATTACCAGTCGAGTCAGGAGCAGGAGCTTCACCACGCAGTGGAATCACTTTGGGTCTGAGGGAAGTGATTGATCCAAGGTTCAAGGCAAGTTGACTTATTAGCATGAGAAAAGCTAGGAGATAGATGTTGACTATGCTAGACACTAGGTACATACTATATACGATGGATCTCCCGTTAGAGGCTCAACCGAGGCAAAGGGGATCCAGGAGACGAAGCAGCTATCACGAACGAGAAGCACAGCGATACTGGCAGCTCTCATGGTCTTCTCGCCGCCGCCCGCACGCTTGCTGTCATATCACTTCCCCGGAAGCGACCCGGCTCGAAGTAAATCCGAGTGGTCCTCGTCCACCCGTGCCGCCGTTGTCGATGGCAAACAGATTCCCTCGGGTCCCGCCCCCGCTCTCTCGCTTAGTCTTAGCGGCTGGCCTGAAGAACATGAATACGACCCAAATCTCCCACGCTTTTCCTCCTCTTCCTACCTCGCCATCCCACTGACAACCTTCTCTCGGTGACTTCATTTCCCGGCATGGTCCCTCTCCGCATCTGCCAGCCAATCACATAATTTGCATCATCCTGGTACAAGAAAGACCAACAGCTCAGCAGTCGTTATCGACCTATCGTCTGGCATGTAGTGAGCCCGGCTTTCACGTCGACCGGCCTACTTTGGTTTGGGGGCTCCTCCTGGGCGGTGGGCACCGAACACTGTGCGGTTGGGGATGGTGCGTCAAGTTTCCGGAGCGCGGAATCCAAAAGCCCGAAAAAGCTGCACCACGAGTTGTAGACGTCCACCAGAACCCCAAGGCTTTTGGGCATCTGGTGGTAGTGTTCAGGATCCTCACTTGACAGTAGGGCGGCTCCCGAACCGCGACTTGGCTCCGCGGGTAGCTAACAAGTGCTTCTTTGAAAAATGGGTGTAGCTGATTACTTGGTGACTTCGTCGGCCTTGACGGTGATGCTGGGTGCGGGTCGGACTGTGTGAACTCACTCTGGCATTGATTTATCTGTGCTGGCGGGCTTCTTTTATTCTTTAGATCCTATCAACGTCGGCACCATGTTATCTAGCTCCCCACCTCAATCTCCACCCGCGTTCGCACGCTCGCGAGAACGGCTTGGACCGCCTTTCTGGCGAAGACAATGGGATTGATGGAACCGACGGGAACTTGAAGATGACCACGACGAAATCGACCCCGAAGATATCCACGAAGTCGCAGCTGAAGATGTCCCCGAAGTCGAGTCTGAAGAAGACCAGTCTAGCCAAGGAGACATGGCGGTTGTCCCTTCGAACAACCTAGTCTTGACATCACAGCAACTTTCTCAAGTTCTACGTAAACTCTACGAGCTCACGAAGAAGTATGACGACACCCTGGAGAGAATATCAAGGGCTCACGATGAGACCACAGAGATAACCGCCAAGGCACACGATTCGGCTCTGAAATATCTCGCAAAGACCAACGCCGAGGCCTTGAAATAAATCACCAAGTTTTTGACCAACGGTAGCAAAGAAGCTACGGACGAGCGAATTCGCAGCAAAGTAAGTGCATGGTATCTGGTCATAACACCTTCATAAAGCTAATATGAGTTAGGTTTGGATCGAGGTTCAGAGTCGTTTCCAGACCATAGGCATAGTGAGGACTATTCTAATAACCATTCGATAAGGCAACATAGCTAATGGCTTCTAGTTCAACTTCTGGATTGGCTTCGGTCAGGGGGTGATATTCCTTATTGTGGTGGCAATCCTTGGTCTGTTCGCTTACTTGATGTTTTGGGGCTTTACTATCTGGGCAAGCGGTCGCGGAGTAGTAGTCCAGTGCCCCCTGAGTGGATGGTCTTCTGGAGATGATCGGGAGAACTACTACTCCGTAACCGCTTGCCCACATAGGTTTACATGGGATGGACCACAAGACTGATCTGTAAGGTGACGGTGAGCGTGTTTTTGTGGGCACAACGGAGCGCGAAGTTCAGGTCGAGCTAGAAAATGGAAACCTCCTAGTCAATTAATGTTCCATAAAGCCAAAAATATTATTTGATATCTTGCTGTGGTATGCTTTGCTTCTCGGTGGTCGTTCCCCAGTAGCTTGAAATAGAAGTCTTTCACAATTTGTACTTGATTTAATTCAATGGACATTTTTGCGACCTAACCATCTCGACTACCATGATTCGGACATCGAACGCCGCAACACCAGTATCCGCCGAACTCCAAAGTCATTACTACAAGTCATAAACACACTATTCAGACTCCACTCCTATGAACCAGCGAGCCCTGCGCCCTCAAAGTAACCGTCTCCCTCCTCTGCAACACCAACAACGCCCGATTCAAACTCTGTTCACTATACCCCTTCCCCTGCACAAACTCTCTCTTCAGGCCCGCCAAGCTCGTGCTATAGCCGATCGGCAATCTTCTCTTCAGCTCCTCCTCCAGCTTATTCGTCTCCTCGTTCAACTCCTTCGACATCACGTTGTTCCCCTGGTTAACGGCATCCATCGTAGAAGCCAAGAACAGCCGGATCGCTTCGTCAACATGCTCCTCTGTGGCAATAGGGGACAAGGAGAGTTTGGCGAGGGACTCGGAAATGCGCACGATGGCTTCGAGCTGACGGATGGTGATGGGAATTGAGGAGCGCGTTTGCGACTCGGCTTCGGCGCTGGCAACTTGGTGGCGGATGGAGACGAAGTGGGAAGAGAGCTTTTCAGCTGCTGCCTTGGAGAGGCGGGGAGCGCAGCGTCTGTAGGAAAATGCGTTAGCAATCAAATGTCTGCGTAATAGTATTCCTTCTCAGGCCTTGGGGCATGAACGTACGATTTGCAGTAGCTGATGTAGCGCTTCATTTTGTCAACAGAAATGTCCGACTCCACTTGCTCTTCCAGCCCGCGCCCGCCCATATGGATTCCCATGACGTGCTTTGCGATCCGCTCATCTCGGCCACGCTCGTGTTCATCCCTGACGATGAAAATCATGTCGAAACGCGACAGGATCGTGGTCTGGAAATCAATGTTCTCGCCTGGTGACTTCATATCGTCGTAGCGTCCGAACACCGGGTTTGCAGCGGCAAGTACAGACGTCCTTGAGTTAAGGATCGTAGTGATTCCGGCCTTGGCGATGGAAATGGTTTGCTGTTCCATGGCTTCGTGGATGGCAACTCGATCCTCGTCTCGCATCTTGTCGAACTCATCGATACAGACAACACCATTATCGGCAAGCACCATGGCACCACCCTCGAGATAGAACTCTCGAGACTGTTGGTCGCGCTGTACGGATGCAGTCAAACCGGCAGCGGAAGAACCCTTTCCAGAGGTATAGATAGCAATCGGTGCCACTTTCTCCACGAATTTCAGGAGTTGCGACTTGGCTGTTCCGGGATCACCAAGTAAGAGGACGTTAATGTCGCCACGAAGCTTCATGCCGTCGGGCAAGATCTTCTTGGAACCACCGAGGAGCAGACAGGCGATTGCTTTCTTGATATCTGCATTGCCGTAGATAGAGGGGGCTATGGAGTTGGCAAAGGCGGTGTAAAGATCCGGACGGCGAGACATGCGGAGGAACTCTTCTTCCTCTTCTTCAGAGAAAATTGCCATGCCCTTGGCGGTATGGTCAACATCGCTGTGGATTCCGCAAGCTCGCAGATAGGGGGTTCGGATAGCGACTGCGGCGGTAGTGTTGGACGCCTTGGACTGTTTGCTCTGATAGATGGAGAAAATGCCTGTTACTGTACAGCGACTTCCTGGGACGACACGATTGGTGAGGTACCGATCGGCGGAAATGAGGACGTGACGGGGAAGCTCGCCGACGGGAACTTGGTCAGGGGCTTCTTGGAGTTTGATGATTTGTTGGTCAACGAATTGACACCGTTCGTGGACAACAAAGTACGGGTCCATGGGACATCTATCGCCCGGCTCTCGCATGTTTGCTGATGCGTCACAGACTCGAGGAAGCGTGACACCTGCGAAGCCCCCTGAAACAGGCAAGATCTTGGTGCTCTGACAATTGCGGCATTGTATATGAAGAGCTGTGGCCTTCGTCGCTGGTACAGAGGCGCCAATCACGATACCGGGAACTCGTACTAGCCGTGCGACGGTCAGCGCATCGAGAGTGCGGATGGACGACAGTTCGGAGGACGAGTGGAGAAGGAGTTGATGTTCCGGCAGCTTTGGGTCGGAGACTGTAGGGTAGACGATCTTGTGTGTGCATTTCTTCAATGCCGCCTCGAACTGTATTGCGGTCAGTCGCGCGTTCTGTTCCTTCATATGGGAGGCTACCAACCAGAGGCACGATCTCTGCCGGCTCTGTAATGAGCTTATGGGCAAGGTCTTCGTCAAAGGAGATGATATGGGAGATGTCCACATCGCAGTAGTATTGCTTGCGCAGCACGTTTTTCCGGATTTTATCTCTGTAGATGAAGTCTTTGCCCAGCTGGAACTTGAGGATGAACTTTTGCAGTCGGGCCTGGATGTCGCTGCGACCCTCGTCTGCGTCGCCGTGGTCCGGACTCAACACGCTCAACGAGTAGACTGATTGGCGATCCATTGTTCCTTTGGTGTTCTGGGTAGGGTGGCGGGGGGTGTTGAGAAGTGGTGCAGAAAGGGAGGGCGGCAAATGTTGGCGCAGATTGAGAAGACGCGTTAAGGAGTCGAAGCTCGACGCGACGCGAAAACCCGCATCCAAAGTGCTTGCATGAGCTGCTAAGCCGTTTCTGGCAAGCACCGATTATCCAACTTTGAAAAATCACGAACAAACCATCAATATGGCTACAGAACCTGATTCGTCTTCGCTCCAGGTAGCAATAGTCGGAGCCGGCATTGCAGGCCTCACAACCGCCATTGCCCTTCGCCAACAGTCAAACATCAACGTGACCATCTACGAGCAGGCCAGCGAGCTGAAAGCAATCGGCGCCAGCATAGGCATTAGTCCCAACGGACTCCGGACTCTCGAGGCTTTGGGATTGCACCATGTGATCAGCGACGAAAACGGCTATCGTGGCCCTGCGCACGTGCCGATGTTCTACAGACATTGGAAGACGAACGAGGTCATAGGCAAGGACGTCTATGAGAATGTGACCGAGTCCTCTCACCACATGGCACGCTTTCATCGCGCCCATTTGCATCAGGCTTTGTTGTCACATGTTGCCCCGGACATTATCCACCTGAACACGAAGCTGCTGTCTGTGACGGTAGACGCGCAGAATGGGCTCGACCTGGTCTTCTCAGATGGAACAAGAGCTACAGCTGACATTCTACTGGGTGCCGATGGTCTCAAATCGGTAAACCGTTGCTCTTCCCAAGTCACGACAGCCTATTCTTGGCCTCATGCTGACCCGGTTCTGTCCGTAGCATGTGAGAAATACATTTGTGCATGGTTACGAACTGAAATGGAGTGGACTTACAGCCCTTCGCGGTGTCTTCGATGCCTCCGTCACCGATGCAATCCCCGACCTTCCCAAAGATTCAGCCTTCTGGTGGAGCCCCACCAACACCTTCTTTGCATCGCGGCTAGGAAAGAACACCTTCGCAATCCTCGGGAGCATCCCAGCCAACCCTAAAGATCCGCAAGCCCCGCTCAGAGACATAGTACATTGGGACGAAGCAGCTAAAGTAGAGCTTCTGCGAGACACATACGCTGTAAGTTTCCCTTCCTAGGTGCCTCTGCCCGCATACTATCTCGCTCACAAGCATCCGTCGACACACCAGGACTGGCACCCAGTAGTCAAACGCCTTACAGAAGTAACCCCCGAGGTCCGGTACTACCCAATCTACTATGGCAGCCCTCTTTCCACCTGGGTCTTCGAAGACCGCGTGACACTGATCGGGGACGCCGCCCACCCCCAGGGAGGCGCCTTTGGCACTGGGGGGTCCCTAGCCATTGACGATGCATATGCTTTCTACCTCGCCGTCAACTCCATCTATCCGGCAACAAGTACTCGCAAGCCAAGTGCTGAGCAGATTAAGCGGGCGTTGAAAATGTACGAAGCCACGAGAAAACCGCATTCTGATCGCCTACTGAAGATCGTGCACGCTATTAATATGGCAAAGGCTGAGAAAATGGCAGCTGGGATTGTGGAGACTGATGAGCAGCTGAGGGCGAGGGCGGCGAAGGGCTCAAATACTGCCTGGCTGTATGAGCATGATGTTGTAAAGGCTTTTGAGACTGTGAAAGGGACTGAGTTTCCACGTTGAGAATACAAAGCTAGCGCCCCCGAGGTTATAATATGGTCGCTTATCAGGCACTATGTAAGGGGGAATAACGACACATTGACGGCCGAAATTTCCTTAATCCTTTGGAGAGCGCCTCTAGTCGTATTTCTTACGGAGACAAATAAAGCAATGAATATTTCCATGATCCTGACAGTCACCGCAACACGTGGCTATTAGCTCCCCAAAAGCAGATACATGGTCAATTCATGACCATACGGTATCAAGAGATCGGCATGTCAACAGCGACAAGTCTTTTTGCTATCTATTTTATATCTCACTTACGCCTCCTATTTGCCAGCTTTGCCAGTGGGTATGCCGAACAACACAACAGGGTTCTTGCCATCATACGCCTTGTCAACCCTAAAGTATCCCTTCCTCTCCAACTGAATGATATCATCCACCTTCAGGTGCTTCACATTCTCATCACACAGCGCGTCGGTCTTGGTCAGCGTGTTGGGGTTCAGGAAGTCCTCCCAGTTGTCATCCTCCTCAAGTTTGTCCTTCGTAATCAGGTAGTCGAAGTCATAACACTCGGTGTCTACCAGCTCTTGGCCGTCGGTAGAGAGCCAAGTCACCTTCTTCTCCGTCTTCTTGACGTCACCTGCCAGGTGCAACTCGAGCTCAAGACCGGTGATAGGGCTGGATCCTATGATCTTGCGCACGATGGCATTTCCCCAGTTCATGAGCGTGATTTCCTCGTCTTGCTTGAAGAGCTTGACATCTTCCTGGTCCAGAATGATCTTGCTGCTATAGGCGACCTTCTTCGTGCCGATCTCAAGGTTCTTGCCGTGCTTCGGCTTGTCTTCCGTGTATGCCTTTTCGGGGCCGCCTAGGATAGTTGCTGGCACCAGAAGGTTCTTGTCGATAGCAGTATGACGTGGAGCGATCGGATCAATCACTTTCTTGTTGGCAGCCCAAAACATGGTCCAGTCCATGTTGACAATGTTTCGGCTGGGACCTTGCTTGAGAATGTAATCACGCAGGGCGGGGATGGTCATTCCTCGTCGTCTAACACCGCGAATAGTGGGCATGCGAGGATCGTCCCAGCCCCAAACGTTTCCAGCGTCGACAAGCTTGGTCAGTTTGCGCTTCGACAGGAACGTGCAGATGAAGTTCATTCGCGCGAAGTCCCACATGTGGACCTGGCGCAGCTTCATGGTATCGATGAACCATTGGTATTGAGGGTTTCGGTCGGCATACTCGGTCGTTCTGAGAGCATGCGTTACCCCCTCCAAAGCATCGACAATGGGGCAGGCGAAATCGTAGGTAGGGTAAACTTTCCAGGTATCCCCAGTCCGATGGTGCGGCAAAAGATTGCACCTGTAGATGACCGGATCTCGCATAGCTTTGTTCGGGTTGTCAACGGACATCTTGGCTCGAATACAGTTCCTGAGGCCCTCCTCAGTGCCCTTCTTCATTTCCTCGAAGACCGCCAGACTTTCCTCGACCGGACGATCACGACGCTTGCTGGCAATGCCCTCCATTCTGAATTTGCGCATCTCTTCCTGCTCGGTGTCATCTGCGTATGCGTGACCCTCCTTGATCATGCGGATACATTCGTCGTGGAGGTGCTCGAAATGATCGCTAGTGTAGCTCGTCTTGTCCGGTTTGATGCCCATGAGGGCCAAGTCCTCGACGATGGCATCTTGGAATTCCTGCTTCTCTTTCGAAGGGTTTGTGTCGTCGAATCGGAGGATCAGCGTGCCTTTGTACAGCTCGTGGGCAAAATAGTCGTTCAGCAGAGCTGCCTTGGCGTGGCCAATGTGCAGGTAGCCACTGCCAAACTGTTAGCTCGCCTGCAAGTCCACGGATGAACAGTTCTTACGAAGGCTCGGGCGGGAATCTTGTGACGACGCCCTTCTCGGTATCCTGGAGTGCAATGTTGTAACTGGCACCCGCCTTGCTCAGGGACGCCTTCTTTGCCTTCTCGGCATCCTCCTTGGCCTTGATCTGCTCCCAGATCTCGGGATGTGCTGCTTCGATGTAGGCAAACCATCTGGTCAAGCTCGCCAAGCTGCCTTTCCTAATAGCAGCGTAGGCGATCTTATTGTTTCGAAGGGCGAGCCATAGCTTCGCATCAGCGTCGGTCAGGGAATATCCGCCAATGTAGGTTCGCAGGGTCAGATGCTTGTCCAATTGGGCGAGATGGGGCTCCAGAGACTTGAAGTCCGTTGCAGACAAGCCAGTCGCCAGCTGCGAGACCGTTTCGTCCTTCATGGTGGGCGGGGTGAGCTGCGAAGGAGAGGGAGAGAGAGATAGATGTCAAGTCTGGTTGCAGTCACAATTTCACCAAGCGCCCCTCTCAAGTATTTGGCGGGGTCTGAGCTGTGCGGCGGCCCGCTTCAATTCCAGTCTGGCACTGCCGGACCGGTAGATTGATTCACCGGTCCGATGGCACTTCGGTGTCACGGCGTTTATATTAATCCTGCACCCGAACTTCTGGAGCGCGCCATAGGAACTGTCTGAACGTCGTGGTGCTGCTCGACGAAAAAGCCATCCCAACATGGCGTCGCTGAAGCCGTGTATGGCTCAATTGAGCAAGTTACGCCTATCTTCGACGAGGACCCTGCGGCCACACTCTCCAGCCGCCTTTCTCCTGCCCGCAATCCAGGTTCGCCATGCTGGAGGCGCAGGCGCAAATCCCCAGAAGGGCAAGAAAAAGAACGAACCCACCAAGAAGCGGAAGGAGAGGAAGCACTACATACAGTACGATTTGAAGGATGCTGACCAGTTTTCTCTCTGCGATGCCATGCGGTAAGTGGCCTCAGCCAGACCGGCCCGGACAAACTGCTCATGCAAACCACGACAGATATCTCAGAGCCGCCGAGGTTGGCCGAAATCCGACATCGTCCAAGTATGAACTCCACGTCAAGCTCAAGTCTCTAAAGAACGGTCCCGTCGTCCGGAATCGACTGCGCCTGCCCCATCCCGTTCATACCGACCAGCGGATATGCGTCATTTGTCCCCCCGACTCGAAGTACGCAAAAGATGCTATTGCCGCCGGAGCTGTTCTGGTTGGCGAGGAAGAAGTGTTCGAAGCTGTCAAGGATGGGCGCATCGAGTTTGACCGATGCTTGGCCCAGCAAGATTCCGTCGCCAAGATGAACAAGGCTGGTCTGGGTCGCATTCTTGGTCCTAGGGGCTTGATGCCTAGTGCAAAGAATGGTACAGTGGTCAAGGATCCGGCGGCCGCAGTAAAGCAGATGGTGGGTGCTGCTGAATACAGGGAGAAGTTGGGCGTGGTACGGATGGCTATAGGACAGCTGGGCTTTACACCAGAAGAGATGCAACGCAACATCAAGGCTTTCATGGACGCGATCAAGCTGGATATGGCGCAGCTGAGTGACAAAATCAGCAAGGAGATTGCGGAGGTGGTTTTGAGCTCTACAAACGGTCCGGGCTTCAGTTTGAATGGGCAGTTCAGGGACCCGAAGTCAAAGATAACTCCACGTGAGCTGTCGACTTCGTAGGATGTGTAGAATACCAATATATTGTACTATAGACTTGCGGCAAGTCTCTTTGTGCCCTGAGCCCGAAGACGCGCTTCTGCCATGCCATGCCCCCAAACTCCTTCGCTACAATGCCACATGCTTCGTTGGTGGAGAATCAAGACTTCAGTCCACGCAGGGCCTTGACAGCCTCTGCACTTTCGTTCATCTCCCGGTACACTTCCAGCACCTTGACTAATCTTGTGCTGTCTAGCCGTGTGTCGCTCTTCGCTTGCTTGAGAGATGTGCTTAGGTCGAGCAATAGAGTATTCCTCAATCGCATGACCCTCGACTCCTGCCCCTGGACAAACGGATGGTCCATGCCGATCGATGCCATCAGATGACAGATGTGCTGGTACTCTCTAGCCAGCCTCTGCAACTTTCGCGCTCCTGTGACACCCTCCAGAGCATAATCGTCTTCTTCGCCGTCATCGTCGCTTTCACTCCAGGGCGCGTCGTCGTTGCCATTAGCACTCCGTCCCAGTGACGAGACCATGAGCCTTCCCTCAAGCTCTTCCAGGCGTGAATCGAGCTCCAAGAGCTTCCGTCCTAAGACAATCTCCCTCCCCACCGTTTTCTTCTGCTCGATCAAAGCGCCAACCTCCAGCTGCCGCTCTCTCACCTTCGACCTGACGTCTTCCGCGCCCCTCTTGAAGCCCAGTAAGCCAACCCGGACATCCTCGATCTTCTCCTCGCCGCCCCTGAGATCAGATCCCAGGCTCAGAAACTGCTCGTAGTTGGTGTTGACGAGGTCTAGCAGCTCCTTGGAGAGCAGCTGTGAGCGCTCACGCAGGTCTGAGCGGAGGTCTTCAAGGGTTTGGTGGCGATTGGAGAGAGTGGACAAATAGCTTGTGGCATCGAAGTCCGGGGCTAGAAAGTCGCTGCGGGGGAGCGCCTGCGGATAGGGGAGGTTGTCTTCGTCGTCTGCTTCGGAAACGTTGCCCGAGTCGCTGGCGAAGTAGAATTTGCTCATGTTGGGCGCGTTGCGGCGATGCTGAGTGTTTTCTGGCTGCACCGACACCAGTCAACCACAAGATGCGCGACTGTCGGTCACGAGGGTGTTTTGAGGGTAGGTCACGTGGCAGGAGCAGTTGAGTCTTTTCTGAAGCTTCGGCCGACCTTCATGTTCCGTGCAAGCACAACATACATGTATGCCGCTATGCACGGACGCTCTCCCCAGGATCCGATGACGCCGTTTTCGGAGAAACACGCCGGAGCCCCACATGGTTTGTCAAGTTTTCTCTCTGACTGGCTCTCTCCTTATCAGATCCATCTAATCTGATCGTATGATTTGGCGGAAGAAGACGCCAAGCACCGCTTTTTGCTACATGTACACTTTCGCGACTCATGGGGCCGATTGAGCAAGTAAAGTATTGTCCTGGATGCATATCTATGTGAGACGCCCCAGTGCGCCGCTGCCTCGAGCATAGAGTCGAGTCTTGTTGCGAGAGCCTCCGTCCCTACACAGCTCGACAAGCTGCCACCTCCTCGCGGCCAATCAGGGCGGAACTACGAGAAGATGGCGTCGCCGGCTGTCTCGACGCCGTCATCAGCCAGCTCCCCTCCCAACTTGGCTCCAGCTCCGCCGTCCATGAACACCACCATGGCCAGCATGGCTTCCTCGTCACTGCCACCCACTCCGGGCATCGTAACCTCTAAAGAATGGGTGATACCTCCTCGGCCAAAGCCTGGAAGGAAGCCGGCCACCGATACCCCGCCTACCAAGAGAAAGGCTCAAAACCGCGCTGCCCAGCGTGCCTTCAGGGAGCGAAGGGCCGCCCGTGTGGGAGAGTTGGAAGAAGAGTTGGCTGAAGTGAGGGTCGAGCATGACAAGGAGAAGTCGGACTTGCACGACAAGATATCCAGGCTGGAGGCCGATGTTCACCAGCTTACTACCGAGCTGCAGTCGTGGAAGTTCCGCAATGACACCATGGACCGGATCGTCGAGTATGAACGCAAGGAGAAGGAGGCTGCCATCTCGGAGTTGTCGTATCTGCGCAATGGATTACGGACTACGGGCACCGATGCTGTACCGCTTCCTCCTCGGCGATCACAGCATCTATCGCTGGCAGTTCCCACGTCTCACGCTCGTCCCTCGCCGGAGCCGAACAACGCCGAGCTGAATGACTGCAGCACGTGCCAGAGGACAGGTCGATGTGCTTGCGTCGAGGCTGTTGCCAGCTCTGGCTGTGGCAAATGCACGAGCACGAGCCGGTGCGAGTGTCTCGAGGAGACCTTTAAGGGGCTGCCAGAAGTGATGGCCGCAGATGCAGAACTGAAGAGACCTCACTCACCCGAAATCAACGTGATCCAGAAGCGGCCTCGCCAGGACTCCGAGCTTTCATCTCCTATGGAGATTGATTTCACCTCCTCGTTTTCAAAGACTAAGCTCTCTGTTGAGCAAGCGCCACCCTCCCTGGACTCTAACATCGTGGCACAGCGTCAAGTACAAGATCATTGCGGCTTTTGCGAGCCCGGAAGTTACTGTGTCTGCGCTGAAATGGCAGCCAATGCCAACAACACCATCTCGAACTTCAACAGCCGTGATGCTGGAAATCGGCTGGCGCCTCTCCTGAATGAAGTCACGCCACCACCGTCCGAAGGGGATGTGACGGTTTCTGATAACCTCAAGCTCCCTTCTCTGCAGCCAAATCCCATGCAACGACGAGCGGTCGCAAACACTGCTTCAAACCCTTGTGCCAACGGCCCTGGAACGTGTCAGCAATGTCAAAGCGACCCTCGGTCTGGTCTTTTCTGTCGTTCACTAGCAGCCCTACGTGAGGCCGGCGGCGACACTGAGGGCTGCTGTGGTGGTAATGGTGGAGGAGGCGGGTGTTGCAAATCCAAGCCTCAAGAGAGCAACTCTGGAAATCAGCAGAGTAGCATTGCCAACGAGGGCTCATCTTCTCATGGTCCGCCACCGAGTCTCTCGTGTGCCGATACATACAAGACGTTGTCCACGCACAAAGGATTCGATCAGGCCTCCGACAAGCTCAACACCTGGCTGGGACGTTTGCACGCCACGCCACCGCAGCATCCTGGACGTGCACCCATGGAGGTAGAGGCTGCGAGTGTGATGGGAGTCTTGAAGCTGTTTGACCGGCGCTTTGGACGAGGCTGAATGCCGGATGAGGACCTTGGCTTTGGCATTTTCATTTGTACCCAAAAAGTGTGTAGCTACCTAAGACGGGATCTTTTGGGGCGCTTGGGCGTTTCTACACGGCTGTCTTCGCTCAGATGGCGACATATACCTTAGAGCTGGGAATGGCTATCATGTACGAGTGGACTGAGCTGATGCATGAACTGGAGGGTACCTAAGCAACGAGATAAAAGGTGTACTAGATGCGAAGCTGCGTCGAGCAAATAAATAGGTGAAAATCATTCTTGACTGAGCACAAAATGGCGTGTCCATTCGACATGGGCCCATTCCAAAAATGACTGCCGTGCATGAGCGCGTTGCATCTTCGAGTGGGCGAGCTACGGCAAGGGAGCATGCATGGGTTTTGCCAGCTCATCGTGCTTGGTGCGGTGACTGGACTGCGATCCATTACGAGAAGCCGCGAGAGATGGCTTACATGTTATTATTATTGCACATTCCGAAAGGTGACAGCTCATGAAATGGGGGCCGACGGTCACTGGTCAGTTCCAAGGTCTGGTATCGGCATCTGTAGAAGGCTGAAATGGGTCGTGCGGTGTCTCGACGACGGCGGTTGATTGGCGTCAATAATGGTGGAGACGCAACGTGGTTGTCGCCAGCGCAGCAGAATATTCAGCAGGGAGTGCGAACTGGAATGGCCTCGGGCGGGCCAGGAAGAATGGCAGTGTCTCTGGGCGACTATTGGACGTTCGAGGTTGGAGTCTGGCACGAGAAGAGACACCTCGGGCCAGTCAGAGCTCGCTCTGATTAAGGTACTTTGACACTTCGCCCGTCCCGCGCCGGCACTCTAAATCCTGCTGTTAATTAGTAGGCTCGCTGCCCACTACTACCTGGGTACTGCTCTACTGCGGGAGTGGCCCTGCTTCGAAGCTGCGCGCGAGCCACGGCTTGCGGGAGGGCTGAGAAGTGAAACTCGTCCTCGCTGCTCGACATCCTCCCCAACCACCATCACTTAATACTGCTCCTCCCCCTTCTCCCCGTTCCCTCTCCGACCTGTTTCCAGCCTCCTGCTTGCTCAAGTCCCAACCCCCAAGACCGAGTGTCTCCGTGCGCGTGTGTTCCGGCGATCTGATCTCGTAGCTGCCAAAGCTCGGGTCTGCCTCCAGCTCAGTCCAAATGGAGAGATGATCACGATGCAGCCTTCCTCCTCGCCGCCAGGCCCGGCGCACGCCTCCCCTCGTACGTCGTTGCTAGAAAGCCTTGCTGTGCAACTGTCTCTCTGTCCGCCAGATTTATTCCTGTTTCGTCCGACTTGTCTTCTGCTGCCCATCCAAACTGACTGATCCTCTTTGCGCCAGCCGTCTCGCCAACAATTACCCACCTTTCGACGCGGGGCCCGACGCCCTCGCCTCCTGACAATGTTCCCTTTTCCTCCTCGCCCATGCGCCGCGCCTCTTCTCTGAGCTCCACCGGATCTCGCTCTCCAAGTAGACGTCTCCAGGACACGGATAGGACTTCTGCCGAGCCAGAGCGAAGTCCCTCGCCCCAGTCCTCATACCGTGCCTCGACCTCTGCTGGCGCTGGTAGCAAGCTTCCACAGCTTCCCTTGCTGCAGGATCTGTCCCAATATCTGACCCCAAACCTAAAGGAAGCTGCCTCGGACTCGGCCTCTACCACCCTTGAGGAGCTTGCTCATTTGGTGAGGTTATCCACATACCAGGAGAGGAAGCGCTCCCAATCGCGCATCCGACTTCAGAGATCCTTGGTGGCCACCGCCATCTCGGCGCGTCTGTCCCGCTGCGGAGAACTTGCCCACCGGACCCTTGTGGATAACTTCCGGGCAGATGAGAAGAAGAACTTTGCCATCCTGTACAATGCTGTCCATGATGTGCGCAACTCTTGCGACGCAACCCGCCGCTATGCGCTGCTGGAGCCAGACCTGGACATTGGAGGAGTCAAACTTGCAAAGCAAGATGCTCCAAGTTCTTTTTCTACGTTTATGCATGAGATTCCTGCCCAATCTCGTGAGACTTTGCTCAGTTTTCTGTCCCAGATCCGTAACAACTCGGATTTTCTTGCCACTCGTCTGACCAGTCTTACCCCCGCGGAACTTTCTGCTCTTACCATTTTCCACCAAGGACTGGAGCCCATTGATTCTGTTTTGCCATTTCATACCCGGTCGAGAGGCCATGCTTCAAGTATCCATCGGACTTCAGCACATTTACCCTCTGCAGTCGAGCGTTTGTTGTCTTTTCAGCGTCATGATCCTTTATCTGCTTTGATACATACGTGTTTTGCCAACTCTGCTGGTCCAGATTCCGCCGAGGACATAAGGAGAACCGATGTTTGGGCCACTGCCTGTGCCAGGCTTATTACTGAGAGCAAGAGTGGTACAGATGCCTTCATATGCAGTGTTCTCAATATCTGGGCCGCCATGCGTGATTGGTCTGGCCGGAGCAACATGGAATGGTATCTTATGAAAATCCTCGAGGACGGTGCATTTCTTTTGGAAAAGGCCGAGGACCAGGCCGGAACTAGGATCCATGTTGAGCCGCGGAATGCCAAGGACTCCATAGCTGCCGATGAATTCTATGATGCTGCGGTTCGCGGTTTATTCGAAGTTGTGGATGATCCAGAATCCGGTGGTATCCCTGAGGGTCTCCTAGAGCTTGGAAATGCTATCCTCAGGAAACTGAATCCGAAGAGACATGGACCGGCCAGGAATTTTCTCGTCTCGAAATGGCTCTTTTCTGTCTTTCTGCTAAACGCCATAATTCACCCCGAGGTACCATGTTCCGAGTACAGCGTTTCAGATAGCTTGCTGACACTTGGAAGTCTTTTGGTATGTTGTCCGAATACCACATCACGGAGTACGGTAGGCAAAAGATCCTCAAAGAGGTTGCCATGAGATCGCAGAAACTGGTTGTGGACTTGACTTGGTAGGTCTCCGTTCAGGACCAGTATTTGCTTGTGTATATTGATGGGCCTACAGGAAACAAGCCACGCCACCTCCTGGGATTCGCAGTCACATTGAGAACATCATGTCCAAGTTCCGTACTGCGCGCTCATCTAGGCCCCACGCCAAACTTCTACCTGCCAGATCCATTACGTCTCTTAGGGAGACCGCGGAAGTACATCCCTATCTTGTGATTAGCCCCTCGGATATCCTGACCATGGTAAATGCGCTGTTCCCTGAGCGACGTCCTGCATCTGGGTCACTAGAGAAGGATCTTCACACGAGTGGCTTTCGCTCCGGCACTTCTTCTGTTTCGGGCGTATCCGGAATATCTTCCAGTTTGACTGCATCCTCTCTGCCTCGAAACGCTTTTGATAATGCGTCCGTTGTCAGTACCAGTGGCTCTTCGGTTATAAGTGACATCACAACGTCCCAGGAGCCTCTTTTGAATGATGCGTCAAATTCACGGTATTCATCGACATCCTTATCGTCATTTGCACAAAGCCAGCGCACCGGCTCCTATGGAGACGAAGTGTCCAGCCTGCGATCGGCTCTCCAAGAAATGACATCTACCCTGGGATCGGAGGCTATGGCTGGGTCATGCCATCCTTGTGCAGAAAGATGGGCAGTTCTTTTTATTTCCTCTGATGGCAAGTCCTTGTCCACTCACATGCTTCACGATCTCGACGATGATCATGAAGAGGATGATACAACAAGCAGTGATGACGAGATTGACGACGTACGCACCAAGTCCGATTTAGACAAAGACTATCATCAGTTGAGGGACTCGACTTTGAAATTGGTACAAGAGTATGAGATTCCACAGGCTCTTGATACAAAGAGCGTTTCCAAGACTTTCAGCAACAGAACTACCCTGGATAGCGCTCGGAAGAAGAATCGTGTCAAGAGTTCTGTCACGTCTCCAGTCTTCGAACCAAGATCCAGAAACCCATACCGAGTGCGAGACCCAAGCTCTCCCCCTATGAAGCCCCACAAATCTGCTTCTACCGAGCGGCGATCTTCGAGGCAACGGGACGACAAAGATCCAAACATAGAAGCGGATGCTCCTGAAGAGCCCCGGCCCATGCTTGTTATGATGCTTGAAGCGGCGCAAAAGCAGTGTCGAGCTCAGTCGGATTTTGTCAACGCCCATTTGTATTTCAAAACCCTCCAACAGCTGCGCCAGATCACTTCACCTTCGCTGAGACAGGATGGTTTTGCTGAATTGTTGAATATATTCTCAAGGGGACCGAGGGATCTAATCAGACATTCGGCGAGCGCCATTGAGGAATACGACGCATGGTTAGTCTGGCTGAAACAGTCGCAGGAACGCCACGACCAAAGTATCGAGTCCATGACGAAGCGACTCAAAGCCTTGCGAGATAAAATGTGGTACGTTACAGACGTAAAGAATTCGGCCGCATACGAAGGCGCCCGCAACATTGCGATTGCTTTGAAGACTATGGCATCGCCAAAGCATTCCAAGCAACTGGGTTATACACCGAGTCGGCCCCGGAACATGTCAAGATCTTCCGTCAACAACTTTCTCCTCCGCACGGAGGCTCAAGTCATCGATATGGTTACCGCTCCCGACGATTACGGGGGACCAAATAAGTTGTCCGATGATCAGTCGGAGAAGACGCTGCGGTGGCTGTCTCAATATGGTATTGAAAACTTCTGCAAAGGCGAAGAGCGAATTCACCGGTTCTGTCTCGAGATAGACCACTGTATCAACAAGCTTGTGGGCGACAACTTGATGGATGGGCCAGTACTCTGGTCCAGTGAACTATACTACCGCGACAAAAAGATCTTGGACAGTGGACGACAGAAGGGTGATTTGTTCTTCTCAGGTCTCGGCTCGTTGAGTGTTTCCGATGACGGAAATGATCAAGATCCGGGATCGCGGGGCCTCCGAAACCTAGACTTTGCCCCTACGGCACGACCAAGTCATCGGGATCTCCGCTCAATGTCTGCTAGGAATAGTTCGCAACAAAGCTTTGACTCGAATAAGTGGGGGATGTCGAGAGGAAGCACCACAAGCGATTTGATGGATTCTCAGGACTACTTTGGCATGTCAAGTCCTGTACTGACTATCGACTCTGCGCTGACTTTCTGGTCACCGTTCCAAACATGGAGTCATTCCCCATCGACCAGCGTCAGTAGTCAGAGACCGGCGACCGCATCTTCGACGAATGACACGATCATGCTCAAGAGCGGCGAAAGCGCGAGTATGGCGAAACAGCGATTTTTGGTTGACTTGAAGCAGACACTAACGAGTCTTCTGATCAGTGATCTCGGAAATCTGGTTTTTGCTCGCGGTAGCGAGACTGACTCTTGGTTTTCCGGAGATCTTGGACAGGAATGTATCGAGAGGAAAGAACGGCATGAGAGAAGGATGAGGAAGAAAAAGAAGCGCATCATCGAAAAGAAGAAGAGCTTTCGGGACCTATGTTCTGCGCATAAGCCTGACTCGGCTGATCAAGCTGACACTCAAGGAGACAATAACGAAAAGACCATTCCGACTTCTCACAAAAAGTCTCCCGATACTTTGGCACCTGAAGCTCAGCCAGCAGCCGATACTTCGTCGGCCAGCGACGCTATAACTGTTTCCTCGAGGCGAACTATTACGAAAGAATCGGACCCTCCCGAGTTCCCGTACAGATCTGCATTCCGCCGGTTACTGAGGATGTTCTCTGTTCATCCAAACCCTTACGCGAAACTTAACGCTCTATATGAGCTTGAGCAACTCATAATCGCCTCTATTACGTCGACACCACAACGCAGACACCGTCGTGATCATCTATCAATCTCATCTGATACTCAGATTACTGGGAACGTTGCAGACTATACCCGCAGCGCGATGTTGACTGCTGCACCTCAGGCGCAGACTTTAGAAGAAGCTATCGACAACTGTAGGGAACGTCGCTCTCACGCGATTAATCCTGCCGCTCCAAGCTCTCCTCACCATGGTTCCCAGAAGTCATTTGATAATCGCCGTGAAGGCGGTGTCAGCTCAGCTACAACCGACATGATTGTTGACGCCTTACAAGATCTTTTTCGCTCAGCCTCCATGCGCCCGAAGACACTCTTTCGAGACCTACAATTCATCGCCTCGTTTGTGCCCGCTGCCATACTTGATAAGACGGAGCGCGGGAAAGCTTTTTGGGATGCAGGCCTTGCCGCATTAGGATTGAAGCAAGACGTTTGCCGCACCCTCGTTGAGATCGCGGATGAGATCGTGGTGCATTATACGCAAACCAGGCAAACGTCGTCCGCTTTCACAAGTGCCTCTCAGCATCACTCGTCTACCGACGACACTTCCAATCCCGCCTCTCATGCCGGGAATCAGACAAGTGCTGCCACCGGCAACGAGGAAAAGCGGCCTCCAGTGATGAAATACAGCATGCAAGACGCAGCACAGATGTGGACTATCACTGCGAAAGAAGGAGACCCGGTTGCCGAGCGCGAGCTAGCGATTTTCTACCTCACTCATCCGGAGCTGGTAGCAAGAACGACTCTACCGCTGACAAAGCCGAAGGATGTATTTAAAACCGCGAATGCGGCCGGTGCTGGAAGGGAAAGTAGGGAGGGCGACAAGGAGAGGAATGACCCGGCGACGATGTGCGTGGCTTATCACTGGATGGAGGCGAGTGCAAGAGGCGGAGATGAGCTGGCGAAGAAGTATCTGAGGCAGAGAGAGGAGATGAACGCTATTGGATAGATGGGTTCTGGATAGCACTTTGGTCATGCTTCGCCTGTATGTGTGGTATTTTGCTTGTATATAATCTTGATGATGCTATGACTCCCGATTATTATTGCACAGATGGAAGGGATGGCGCAATTCATATCCTATTAGACGACGTAAGAAGCTTTTTGCGCTTGTCGAGGGCGACGCCGATGATCTATATGAGTTCTCGGGCGGTTGGCTTTCACACATTCGATATACCTAGGTCACTCAGCACTACGAGATCTTCAATGGTTTCTAAATGTGGTGAGCTTAATCCCGTCTAAAGTTTTGACATCCAGGACCGGCTAGGCATGATCGGAATACTCAATACTGCCCTATCTCTTCATCTCTAGAAATCAATATCTAGTTGTTAGCCTCTATATTAATGAGCATTGCTGTTAGCCTAAATTATTGCTTAGAGCGGTGTCCGTATTAGAGTTGGCCCGTCCTGTATTTCAAAACTTCGGTCGCGACTTAGTTCACTTCTACAAAAAGCCCTGTGTAGAAGTGAAAGTTCAACGGTGACTTCAACCTCAACCAGATAATTGTGCAACGTTTATACATCCGCCCCCCTCTTTCATGCCACCGTTAGACAACGAAAGCGACCTAAGCCAGCTAGCTACCTTGATCTCGCTAAGTCCGAAATAGTACCGTGAGGGCATCTAAGAGAGTGAAGAGACTCGTGCCGCTTTCGTCATTTCCCTTCCAGCCTTCGTACCCGGTACCAAGGACATTCCAGTGACTTCTCAGGCATATTGTCCCCATGTATAGCTGAGATTGGGATAATGGGAATCTGTGAAACTTTAGAAACAAAGCAGCAGAGTTTTCTTGGTGGTCGTAATACTTGTCTGCAAATCGAAGTTTCTTGACTATATGTTTGAACTTCTCCTCGGACCAGCTGATAGCATCCCTGGTTTGTGATTAGCTCAATTAAGATAAGTGTAGCATAGGTAGTCTCTTACAGCTTGTTGATCAATACTATGTTTTGTCTCGCAGAGTCGAAGTATTCCTTTACTGTTTCCCAGTTTGCTAGGGTATCGGCTGAAAGAATAATACTAGCACAATCTACTTTCTCGACGCCGGCATCTAATTATGATGTTTTGTCAATACCATATGTGGTCGAAGGGAGAAATGTGATGTATACCTAGTATAGTAACGTGATAGTTTGGTACAAAACAAGATGGGGCGATTTTGAGGCTCCGCAGATCCTTGGCTGCCTCATCGTAGCGTTGAATCCCCAACTGCTGGAACCTCTCCATCATCAACATATCAAGCCCCCCATACAAGACTACTATTAGAGTATAATCTTCAATGCAACCAATTCTGATCAGACCAACCTTGAACAGCATACAGCCTATTGTGGTATCCTTGCCAGCGCCGTCTGGCCCCGAGATTAGGTCTAGAAGAGTTTTCTCGTCGGTTCCCATATTGAGTTTTCTAGGAGTGTTAGTTCCGTTTACCCTAATTGGTCGATTTGCTGGGCGGTATTACGGCATCTTTGGAGATGCTAGTGTCTCTAGTGCTGCCAGATATCCGTGGAAAGTTGTGGTTGGTCTCAAAGAGTCAAGCATGAGTTCTAGAGTAAGATATTGCGAGGATAGGGGTGCCGTCGAGATTAGTCATCGGCTGTTGGTTGACAGGGGGTGGGTGAGAATCACACGCTAGCACAGGTGTGGTGTCCTTGAAGGAGCTCTCCTAGAGAGAGCTCCTCTTCTAATAGTATAGTTATAAAGGGTGGGTAGCCACAGAGTGCAGCATTCCGCGTGATTCCAGGGTTAAACATCAGCATTGTCTCCACCTAAACTATTAGAAGGTTGAATCCAGGACTAGCTTTATTAAAATTGGTACCGGGTAGTTTTATTCACTATCTTAAATTGTCCGTCGGCGAGAGGCTGACCGGATTACAGTCTACGAGCGGCTCTTATCGTTCTACTTCACAGAGGATTTTACCCTTACAGAAGCATCGTGTGTCATCATCCACCTAATCTATGCTGTCCCAAATTTTTGACTGCCGCTGGAAGTCAGCCTGTCAGGGTTGAAGAAATAGGACAAGAAACGCTGTACCTCAAGTCCTGAGGGAGTAGTAGACACTATTGCTGATTTAGGAATGCACGGCGTTTGCGAAGCAGAGGCCGCTGTCGACAGTCACAATAAGAGGAAAGGTCGCAAAGAAGGAATTCCTGAATGATCATCAAGCCCGGCCGGCAGCCACGTTTATTCTTACTTGTCTTGAATATCAATAGCACTCCAGCTCCACACTTCACTCGATAGCAGCGGGACTAGCATTACGCATCAACGTTGCCTCCAACGCCGCCTTTTTCACCCGTAGCTTCTCTGCAAATTTGTGACTCTTTCCCAAACCCTCGCCGCCAATCGTTTCTAGAATTCTTTCCAGCTGCACGCTGATATCCATCGCCCCTTGAGTTTTGCCAGCTTCCTCTAAACACAAGAGATACAGCCACAAAGCCAAAATCCTGTCCACGTGGTCCCCATCTTTCCTTGCAGCAGTCTTATACTTCTCCTTATTACATGCATCATGAAACATCCTCTCCGCCTCCTCGAAGCGCTTCTGTCTCTGCAACACTCGCGCTAGGTGAACTTTGCCAGCCAGCGTTCCCAAATGGGTTTCCCCCAAGTTTCTCTCAGCAATGGCGAGGCCCGCCCACATTCTCTTCTCTGCGGATACATGATCGCCCATAGCCGACTCTGCGCGTGCCAGATTGAGAGCGGCCAGTAGTGTAAATGGCTGTTCTTTGCCAAACTTCTTTTCCCGAATCTCGAGGACTTGTTGCATTATTTCTCGGGCGGTGGCAGCCGGTTTACCAGACTCGACGATATTCATTGCAAGATCGTCGATGGCTTGTAGATATAAGGCATGGGTAGGGCCATCAACCGAATGCATTATTTGAAATGTGTTCTGAACGAAAGTCAGTCACTCATTCCCTTGCCGCCACCATCTCGCTGGACTCGGATACTGACGAGCATCTCTAGCCCTTCGCCTCTACCCTCAAGTTCCAATCAACGTCCGCTTTGCAACAAAAACTACTATCTTGCCAACTGGCGGGGGCCCGCAAGGGACGTCTCCCATTCTTTTACCCCGCGGAACTGGATTTGGCTACTCGATTTACCACATGCATCGACGTCGTGACATCTATGGCGAGGATGCGAATGAGTTCCGCCCAGAGAGATGGGAAGATCCCGACTTCGAGAAGAGAGTGGGCTGGGGCTTCGTCTCTTTTCACGGCGGACCAAGGATATGCTTGGGCAGTAAGTACACCGGGTTCCTTAACCATCCTTTATAGACAGACAATGCTAATAAGTGCCTTGCCATGCACACAGAGGATTTTGCCCTTACAGAAGCATCGTGTGTCATCACCCGCCTGATCCAGGCTTTCCCGAATATTCGACTGCCGCCGGAAATCGAGGTTGAAAGGACTGGTCAAGAAAAGCAGTGCCTCACCATTGTGGTATCAAGTGCTGAAGGTTGCAAAGTGTTACTCGAATAAGGCGTGCTATAGTTCCACGAAATTCGAGAGACTGAGGCCATGCAGAAACAAAGGGGCGAGCTGAATCCTGGAGTTTTCAAATTCCGTCTCCTAAGCCTGGCTGGCGGGTAACGGGTTATTACCAGATAGAGATACCTATACATCCACGTATATCTCAACTTCCACCGTAAACAGTGTGCCACAGGCGGTCATACCCCGCTAAAGAAACGAATTAGAGAGAAAGGATGATTGGGCGAACAGTTTACAAATTTGCAGAGATACTATGGGAGGAAGGCGGCGTCGGAGGAAAGGGTTTGCCTCATAATGACAGATCTCGCACTGCCAGCGAGTGAGAGCTGGAGCTGTGGTGGTGAAAGTGTCTGGCTTTGAGGGTCAATCACCTGGGACTACATAGGAACAATCCACTCCTAGGCAGGTGGCGTCTTTTTGCAAACAGGCGCCTCTTGGTCTTCGTCACAAACGCCGATTCATTACTAGACCAGCAATAGTGCGTGTCTACTCTCTTACCATCAGGTACCTCATGTCTTCGGTCGCAACACGCCTCATATCAAAAGCAATCACAAGCACAGTGATCAACACACAATTGATACCGTGTCGTCTGTCTTTTACAAGTATGGTACAGTACAATCCTCCCATACCCCCGCCTCATCCTCAACCCGGAATATCGCAGACGACTTATGTCCATCCCAGCAGCAGTATCTACTTGGCACCCAATCTCAACGCGTCAGGACTGAATGCCAAGGACAAGGCAGCCATCGTGGATGCCCTCCTGACCAGTCCACGCCACTAGCACCCTAGCATAGAAGAGACGATACCAACGCCCCGACTCCCCGCTGCATCCCAAGTACCCAAGATCGCCTTCTCAGACGATATCGGCAAACTTGCACCAGCGTCCAAGCCAGCAGGCAGCAATTCAGTCCACCCCTCCTTCCTCATGCTTGATCTCGACCAACTCCTTATCATCAGCATTGTCCTTTACCCTCCCCTTCGTGCTCGTCTTCTCGCTACTCCTCTCCACCTCTTTCCCACCACCCCCATAATCCTCTTCCGTCTCTCTCCCACTCCCCGACCCCGAGTGACGCGGCTCCAGGGTACTGACCGGATCTTCGCTATCCAGGCTCGTGCGACGCGCCGCTGTGATCGTGCTGCTCAGACGCCGGACAATCCCGCCACCACCGGTGCCGGCACCATCGCCCTCAGCTTTGGCAAGCCCGGCCGCCGAGGAGTATTCGTCGTCCGAGTCCGAGTTGGACGCATCCTCCGATGAGTTCGTATCCGAGGACTGCATTTTGGCACGTTAGTATACGACATTCTCAGGATGCATCTAAGGGAAACGTAGATAATAAGATATATGATAAAGCGTGAAGAGATGGCACGACGGATCGAAGGAATCGAGGGCGTGTGCAAGAAGGAAAAGGGAAAGCTCGTGCCTGTCTCCTCGCCCTTGGCGCCTCCTCATCTTTATGATGCTGCTCATGTGACGGAACATCGGATTTGGAATAACCTGTGGCGCCGGAGGTGCCGAAGGGCCATCCGAATGGAAATGTGGTTCTCTTCACACCCTTGATAGAGGCACTAAGCTTGGCGGAGGCGGGCGAGGCGGCTCTCTTTTCTACGGTCGTCGAACAAACTAAATGATCACTCACGTTATGTCCATCGCCGCTTTCTCCCATCATGTTTCCCAACAGCGCGTCTGCTTCACTGACACTGGTTCGCCGACCTACAAGATCCGTTCCCGCCGGTAGCAGGCCCCGCCCTTCTTCTTCGGCTTCGAGGTCTCCGACGGTGAACTCATCGTTTCCGTCGTCTTCGTTTTCACTGTCGTCGTCTTCATCTGTCGCGAAGGGGTTCAGTGACGCTCTGTGCTCTTCTTCTTCGGCCTTGTCAATATCTGCTTCGCTTATTGGTGGCGCGTCGCCGTTGATATGACTCGACGACTCGCTGCTGTTCTGTTTACTATGAAGTGCTAAGCGGGCAGCTAATTGGCGCCGGGCGCGAGAAGGAGGAATGTTGAGCGGAGGTGGGGGTGGTGGGGCTGATGGTGGTTCGATGAGGTCGGCGGTAGAGGTCGACGTGGCGGTGGTGGTGGAAGGGGTCGTGATGTATTTGGAGAACTAGGAAGTCCACAGGAATGTCAGCAGTGACTCCTACATTAAATCTCCACGCCCAACCCCGCGAGACGGGAATCATTTCGACATCAACTTCACGCAGAGATAATCTTCGCGAAGACAGAGAGAAGCTGAGCAAGATGACTTGACAAATCTCACTAGAGGTCCATCTTGACGACTAAATGCTACTTGTAGGGACATTACTTCTACACATGGAAACTCCTGGTGCTCAATGTCTTTACATGAAGCAGCAAGGCGCCACGCTATGGAGATGAAAGAAACGACTTGGCTGAAGATAGCCGCAGTCCGTACTCAAGAACAGTCAGGGGTTTCAGGTTCAAACTGTTCCAGCATGTCGTACTCAATATCCTTCTCGTCGAAGAAGGGGTCACTGACAGGAGTTTCAGGAATAGGATTACCCACTTCAGCGGCCGTGTTGGATCCCTTTCCTTCCTCTTCATCGCCTTCCTCCATTTCTTCATCCTCTTCGTCACTGGAGCTCCCGAAGCCGCTCAGTAACGAACCTCCACTGAGAGTGAAACCCGAGGTGGCGTTGTTGCCATTTGCCAGATCGATGGAGTCAAGCCCGGTTGTGCCGTTAAGGCCCGCATCGGCTAGGGCACTGGAGTTTCCCCCGACATAACCAGAAGCCGCATTAACGGCGTTCATGACAGCCTGGCGAGGTCCTACTGACATATCGGGTCGGACGCCACCTAGTATGGCGTTATCTCGCTCCCTCGTCTCGGTCAGGGTAACCTCAACGTATTGAATCCATTCGTCGTTCATGACTTTGGAAAGAACGGCGTCAGAGAGAAGCTCCGGTGGGTGGCGTTCCGTGAACTTGACTACTTCTTCTGCGATGAGTGTCAGGTGACCCATGTAGCCAAGTCTCATACGGTTGACCTCTTGTTCTTCGTCGCTCTTTCTCTGGCCTTCGACGATTCGAAGAGCGATATTGCCGGTCACGAAGAGGTCGATGGCAAGGGTCCCGTTGAAGCCACGATCCATCGGTCCGTTGAAGACTTGCTGTACGACGTCATAGACGACGTTGTGCAGGAAATTGTTCCACGGGAAACGGAAAAAGAAGTCCTAAACACATTAGATCTCGTCTAACACAAGGCGAAGCTGGGTTCTCACCAAGATAGTAGGAACTACTCTGTGCTCCACAAATTGCATCTTCAGATAGTCACCAACGACAGGGGCGGCGTAGGCGTCATCAAGACGAGCATCGTCGGTGCCAGTGTAGATGATTGAATTAGTGCCTTCACCAGCGTCTGCCATCGTAGTATCCTCAAGACCTGAGGTAACATCTTTGACGAACGTCGTCTCCTGCTCTTGCGACTGATGGTCAGGCCTACCTGAGAATAGGGGAGCTGGCATGTCTTCTGGATGTTGGGTTTCCATGCCAGTAGCCTCCATATTATGATCAGGCGTGACATGCGAGGGCAGGGCTTCATGCTCAGACGATGTCCCCGCCGATACTTCTGGGTCCTTCTCATGGACTTCAGTTGCCTGATCTGAAGACTCTTGCGACTTCGTTGAGGTGAAAGGCAACCCTTCGTCTGATAGTTTCTCCGTCGAAGATTGATCGGCTTCAGCAGAGCCCTCTTTCGCCGTCTCGTTGCCGGCAGTATTCCCCAGAGACAATTGGGAAACCCCTTCAGATACCTCGGCTGGTACCGCCTTTTGTTGGGCAGCCTTCTTTGGCGATAACGGGGCTGGCAAAAGCTCGGAATCGTCCGTAAAGGGGACAGTGGAGCCGCCCTCGCTAGGCAGGCCCGGCGAAGTCAGGGGCTCATCGACGAAATCCTCGTCATCTTTGTCGAGGAACGACACGCCGACATCGTGTTTCGAGGATTCCAATAAATACTCTAGGTCTGCTTTCTCGTCAAAGTCATCCTTCACATCGTCTCCAGTGGCTCCTGAATGTGTAACCTCCTCAAAGCCGTCATCGTCAGAAGCGTTTTGGACTTCCAATCTTCGGTATTCCGATGGCGAGTCAGCTCCAAGTCTAGTTTGTGTAGAGGATTTCATCGCCAAGTCATCCGAGGACATATGTTGCTCGTTTGCACCGGAAAGCTTTCCCTCAGCCTTCAAGCGTTCACGCTCAGCGTCTCGCGCTCGGACGAATTCCTCGCTGCCCACTTCATTCAAAAGTCCCATATTACTGCAATGAAGCAATTCTGCCATGAGCTCACAGGTCTTGAACCGGTCGAAGCCAAGAGGCTCAATCTTGGCACCGAAAGCAGCACTCAGCTCCTTTCGCTGTACGGTGACGGGTCCGTCACCACCACCGACTGTATGCATGGGGCTGAGAATCAAGCTCATGAAGTCGGGAACATGTTGGGCGAAAAGGCGCAACAAAGTACCCAAGTAGATAGGGTCACGACTCGAAGGGAGCGCACTTGCTTCAGCGCCCACTTCGGGATCATAGTCAGAGTTGTTCTTTCGAATCACTTCGATGACAATCCCCACACCCACAGTCAAGGGGTTCCCGCCCTTTAGCATATCGCTTATTAGCTTCTCGATACATGGTCGCGAGACTAATTGTCGCGTGAGCTCATTTGGACCAATGCAGGACTGCTCGTTTTGTGAGGCATTGGCTGAGATAGTGATGATGGCCTTCAGGAAGTCGCCAGCTGAGGTTTGCGTAGCCCACGAGTGCTCCGCCGAGAGGAAAGAAAGTAATGTTGGCATCAGGTTTTGGGAATGCAGCCACTGAAAAGGAATAGTTAGCTACGATCGACGGTTTTATGATAAGAGCTCCTACGTCAACGATTCCTTGTCCTCCTTCTGCTTTCTCCAGACTTATGATTTTCAGGAGCAAATCCATGACCATGGGGGAGTCGACATGTTGTAGCATGCTCGTTACGACGCCATCTATGGATTTGAAGAGCCCAAGCATCTCCTCGGTCTTCTTATCCAGCAGTGTTTCGTTGACCTTGGTGAAGTAACTGGCTTGTAGTGGATCCAGGGGAGCCGGAAGCTCGAGAAATTCCCAGAACTTCCGCAACAAGCCCTCATTTTCGAGCAGAGATTCTGTAATCGACCAGGTGTCGGAGGACAAGAGCTCGGCAGAGATGTAGGCGTATCGATTCCGCTTCTTCTCCTTCTCGTCTTCGTCCTCTTCGCGCTGGCTGGAGAAGGAGCGGCTCTTGGATCTGGCCTTGCCCGACGTTTCGTCGGACGCGACAATTGGAAGCTTTGGCGCAATAACACAATTGAGGAGCTGTTCGAGGATCTTGGGCTCGCGCACATACTCAATCAGCTTGGAGTTGCGCTGCTTGAGCTCCTGCAGCAAGTCGCTCTCGTCGAGGACTTCTTCGAGAAGCACATCGGGCTTGTCGAGAATGCTATCTAGGGTGGAGATATTGGCGTATCCGCCGAATCGCCAGAACATAATGGTGGTATTCGGGAGAGAAATGGATATAGCACAATCAAACGAGACGAATCATTCAACGGGACTTGGCGCGACAGAGGCTGAGAGAGTCGAGGTAGCTTGCGGCGGGCAGGTGGCACAGGGAGTGTCATGCATTCGGGTATATTGAAGTTGTCAGATCGTCATCATCAAAGGTCGAGCAAGAGTTCTGGGGGCCGAAGTCAGTGTGGGTGAGGCGAGGGCGGACGGGCTCGCAGAGAGGTCAGCTTTAGTCAGGCACGTACTGCTTGGGGTGGAAGTGCAGAGCAGGGCGCGCAGTGCGTGCAAGCAAGTTGAAGAGGCGAGTCGGCGCCGGGTGGTGTTGGCGCGCGGGCGGTCGGACAGTCCTGCGAATGGACCAGACTTTTGTTGTTGTTCAGCGTGTGATGTCAAGGTGAGATTCGATGCTGCGGCGACGGGTCACGTAACCGAGAGGGCTGGGCAGAGGCCTCACCAGCCTCTGATGAGGGTACATAGGAAAGACGAGCTTTGTCTCTTTGACTTTAGCTATTTACTACAATCATCCCGATCTGAGAGCATCCAAGTTGTCACCGTTCTTGTTCGCACCACCAGTTGAATGTTGCAGGGCCGCAGACAACGGCCGGTTTGCACCTAGTAATTGCCTGCCGCAGTGCCTGAACCTGCTGCCATGGAGCACAGGTGCGAGGCTGAAGCCACCAGACATAAATCGACTCCAGTCCAGGGGAAAACGGGCGCACTGACCGCAGGCTGACCAGCTGACTGGTACTCGCACGGCCGACGAGGCAGCAGCCTTCATCAACAACTCAACCTCGAGCCAGCAAAGCACGAAACCCCGAATCCCGTCTTTTACTTCGATACCGTCTCCAAGCAAGGCCGCCATGAACCGTCTCTTTGGTGCGAAGAGCACCGCTCCCAAACCCACCCTCGACTCCGCCATCTCCAACGTAACAATCCCCGGCCCCCTCCCCCACTGTGCAATCCGCTGTCTCTAACGCCCCGGCCCCCCAGGTCGACGCGCGCATCGCCTCCATCGATGTCAAGCTCGCCAGCATCAATGCCGAGCTCACAGCCCTCAGCCAGAAAATCGCCAAGATGCGCGAAGGCCCCGGCAAGACGGCGCTCAAGAAGAAAGCCCTGACCGTCTTGCAGCGCCGCAAGCAATACGAATCGCAACGCTCGCAACTCGAATCGCAGTCCTGGAACATGGAGCAAGCATCCACCATGCAATCCAACCTCGCCAATGTCATGACGACCGTGGATGCCCTCAAAACTACCAACAAAGCTCTTAAACAGCAGTATGGCAAGATCGATATTGATAAGATCGAGCGCATGCAGGACGAGATGGCCGATTTGCTGGAGGTGGGGAACGAGATTAACGAGAGCATTAGTCGCAGCTACGATGTGCCCGAGGATGTCGACGAGGCCGAGCTGGATGCCGAGCTGGAGGCCCTAGGCGAGGAGGCTGACTTTGAGCAAGCCATGGGCGAGGGGAGCGTGCCGAGCTTTCTGGTCGACGAGGTTCCGGCCTTTGTCGACGAGGCGCCCGTAGGCGCTGAGAAGGTCAAGGAGGCGGCCGGTTAATGACTGCGCGGATAGGAGCTTGGGGAGGGGATGGAGTTGGTCTTGTCTTGCAATGCACTGCTTTATTCTGGGAACATGGGTCTTTTGCTTGAAAGTGGCCCCTAGTCGTAAGTACCCGGGGGGTCGTATATCTGCCTATATAGTACATGGCCGCTATGTGATGGACTTGGCCACCCGAACGAGCCTATCCACTACATCGTCCCATACTATGAAAGCACAAAGCCATGGCACGAGTTTAAAATGCAAGTTGTGCAAGCTAACGCCTACGATTATAACACAACTGCCGTTCTACAGAAGCAACCTCGCAAGCTATAAAAATCAAGGGTATTCGGTTCCACTATGCACAAAGCTTCCACATAGCTACTCGCTATGCTACTCACAGCCAAAGCCCTACCATCTTGCCACAAAAGAACCCACGGACCGACATGACCAGCAACAAACAACAAGCAGCACAGCACAAACACCACATGCAAATGCAGCCGTCCAGTCTTGCGTTCGCCGCATCAGGAAGTAGTAGAAGACAAAAACGCTCAAAACCCCTTTCCTCCAGTCGATTGGGGCAGGCCTGTAAATGAGTTGCCCAGTCCGCCTGCAGAAGAAGAACAAAGCCAACGCCCACAAGCGAAAGGGATGTGAATCCCATGCCACCATCTCGGAGAACAGAGGAAAGCAAAAACAAAACAGCGTCAGTGGCGACCATCATCACCCAGGTTCAATCATCTCATCGCGTCTTTCGTTTCATTCGTGTCGTGCCATCCATGCCTATCGTCATGTAAATGCAATAATATATAGGACCTGTAGATCTGTAGGATACCTTCTCCAAAGGTTTCATATGGTTCGGTGGGCGGACGAGGACCTTAGTTGCCAGAGCCGCCGTCTGTACTGAGACAGAATAGTTCGATCTCGCCGAGCTGGCCCATATTGTCTTGCTGCTTTTGCTGCTCTCGCCACTCCTGGAAGGCGATTTGGATGTCCTCGTCGGATTCGATAGTGACAAAATCGCCATCCTCGTCGCGATACCGCAATCTCATGGTTCCTCGAGCGATAGCATTGGGTGAGAATCGTCCTATTTTGGCATCGATCCGGTCGACCAATGACTGATAGGATATGTTGAAGGAAACTACCAAGGTAACGTAATTGCCATCGCAGTTGCATTTCACCTTCAATTGGGTAGGTAGAGGCATGTCGTCTGTCCCAGAAACAGCACTGTCTGCGTATGCGTTGATTGGCGCTGGCGTCGGATGAGATCGAGCATGCTGTGTAGGGCCGTTTGGATGTGCTTGCTGGTTCATTCGCTCGCGCTGTGCTCCAGGAGATTGTGTGTTTGACCGCACCGGCTGCCCGTTGCTTGGCGAGTTGCTGTTCGATCTTGGAATGCCGGCATCATACGCTGGATGCAGATGAGCAGGGATACCGGGCACAGCAGGCACCGGGGTCCCGTTGGGCGCACGCCTTGGATTGCCGTTGGCATCATTGATGTTGGGTGAGCTATACGATCGACTTCTTTGGGTGCCATTTTGAGAGTTATTGGAGGCCATAACGGGTAGAGAAGGCCTCTGCGGAGTTCTTCCATTCATTTGGTATCCAGCAGAGTTGGCGCCAGCGGGGTTAGTGCCGTCCCTTGATGGTCCTCGTGGTTCAGCGGGAGCAGTATACCTGCCGTATTCCTGCCACCCTTGTGGTGTGCCTTGTCTGGGAAATGGGTATGTCCCAGAGGTAGTACTAGTCCGCGAAGACACGGGAGACTCTGCAACGGGAGAGAAGTACGAGTCTCCACCGACTCTCGCACCCGGAGATGGCACTTGTGGCTGTAGCTGAGTCTGTACACTTAAAGGGGGGTTCTGGAGTGCCATCGGGAATCGAGGAGGTGGACCTCGGGCGATACTAGCCAAAGACTGAGAACTCTCGCCAGTCGCCGATCTGGACCTCAGACTTGAGGCTGATGAGTTTCTGGGCATATTGCCGGGAAACACAGCAGTAGCAGTCGACGCGGTTGAAGGGGTGGGGAAATCATCATCATCATCATCATCCTGTTCTTTATACGGGTTTATCGGCATTGCGTGGTCCCTCATCCAAGCGAAATCAACGTTGCTGCTATCCCCGCTTGTAGGGGCACTACCAGTATCGGTATACTTCTTCCGCTGTGCGTCAATACCGGTCGACCACTTCTTCATTGTGTCATCGTTATTGAATCGGATGATGAAGTTTTCGACGCCGGGGTCCCCTTTCCACCATATCTGCACAGTATACGAGCCTGCGAGGGATTTAGTGAGCCATCTCGAAATGAAGGAAACTGTGGGGTCATACCTGGCTTCCCAAGAGAAACGACTTCGGTGACGTTTGTCATGAAGATCCGTCCTTTGAGTTGGAGTTTGTTGCTCTTGCTTTTGTCCTTCTTGTCTTTCTTCTCCTTGTCCTTTTTATCCTTCTTGTCCTTTTGTGCTCCAGCAAACTTGTCTTTGGACTTGTTCGGGTTCAGTTCTTTGCAACATAGTAATATCCGCTCGAAAAGGTAAATGGTGTACTGTTCATCATGCTTAGAAGGTTTGCCATTGCCGTCATGGGATGTGGGCTTTACCTCTTTCTCCATATCACTCTTTCCAGTGACCACTGTGAATTGTCCATGGAGCAAGAGCTCTCCAAATTGGTCGACCTGGTGGTTTTTCCAATCGTCCACTCTAGTACACAGTTCCGCCAATGCCTCCGCCCTGAGTTCCCGATCGACCGCTGCATTGGCTTGGTGGAGCACTCTGTTCGAAGCCTCGATTCCTGCTGTCAGATCTTGTCGCGTCTCATCATCGGTGCTAGCTTTGACTAGCTCTTTCAGTAAAAGAGGATATTTGACGAGTCGCTGCATTGGCTTCAGAAGGAACCCATCGAGTGTGTTGAAGTCCACCACAACAGGGTGGTCAGCCATAGATATCTTATCGAATTCCCTCTTCGCAATCGTGGCAGCCTTGCGTTGGTTTGCAATGAAAGGCTGGTAGATGCCAAAAGCGTCTTCGTAGTTCACGAAGGGTATTCCCCATTGCTGACTCGCTTCTGGCATCGAGTTTGTCGTCTCGATCTTAATGAGGAACCTTCGCTGGAAGTCGAGTATAGCGTTGATGTTCAGGAAGATATCATGGACAACATCGCCCGGGATGACACCCTTCTGCTCAATCTTTTTCTTCAACTCGTGCAGATTCTCGAGATCTTGTACATATTTTCGCTCGGTGTTGACTAGTTCGCTGACAACATGGTCCCTTTGGCTCATTTTGGTCTCGCCTGCCACACTCTCGCCGCCGAGTGCTGAATCGGCCTCATTGGCTGTGTTGAGTAGACCTCGCTGCTCTGCAACATCAAGAACAACATTAATTACTTGCGTCACCTGCGAAGAGTTAGCAACGGCTCCAAGCATCGATGCAGTCATTGTGTTTTGATCTGTAGTGAGAGCACGCTAGTGAAATGGTAACATGTCTGAGTTTGTTGACGGCCATGGTACGATGAACTCGGTGCGAAACAGTGGATATAGCTGACACTGACATCTGACGGCCATGCCAAACACCAACGGGCGCGCCAAACGCCAACGGACGCGTGTGCATGGCGTAGATGCCATAGGTGTTGACGACTGTGCCAGGGACCGACAGAAGTAATTTGGGGAAACGTAGGTCCAGCACTTGCGTGGAAACCACTGGAGTGTTCCGCAAAACCGCTCTTGTGGATTGTCTTGCAACTAGCCGACCAGAACCCCATGGCGCACGCTATTTCACAGTGATCGCGAAATAAGGAGTTACAATGTACGGTGAATTATGGCCCGATTTGAGGCAAAAGGGGGCCGAAAGAACAGCATTGCATTACTGACCTTCACAAATCCAGTTGTGTCGTCGCCGAACAGATCTGAAATGACAAAGCATTCGCCAGGTGGCAGGTGGAGATCCATCAAACATGCTTGCACAAACTTGAAAGCGGCAATCTTTGGCTTCTTCGTCTCGGGCTGGGTGGCTTCATCGATGGTCAAGGCTGTTGGCGGTTGCAGAGCATTGTAGATAGTCATCAGCGGGTATCCCTTGCGCAGGCACCGCCATAACGAGGACACAGGGTCTCTCTCCTCCTGCGATTCTTCGTCTTCGTTGTCGGAGTTGGTCAGATGCACATCAAAGCCCGGGACCTGCGCCAGCCGCTGCCGCAGATTGACGCATATCTGGTAGAGCGACCTCGAGGCATCTGCGCGCTGGTTGATGATGTTGTTGGTGGCCATCACATTCCCGGCGGCCGGCGTGGCCACCAGAGTGGTCGAGCTGCTCATGCTCGAGGTCGGCGTGAGCGAGCTGGACGAGAAGGATGAGGTCGACGTCAGCTGGGACGAGCGGGAACTCATGGTGCCCGGAAAGGCGCCGGTCGAGGTCGAGGGGTTGCGAGCGGCCATGGGCATGGTCTGGGTCCGCGAGATGGTGGGAGCAGCCATGTCAACGATGGTGGACATGGAGCTGCGAATGGCATGAAATCGGCCCCGGCGTGGCTTGGAGGCTCCTTCTTTCTCCTGGGGCGGGGACGGTGCCTGCTCGCAATCGCTGATGGAGCTGGCGCTGCTGCGCTTGGCAGAGGCGAGCGTGCTGAGACTGCCTTCACGGGCGCGGTAGTCGGAGTCGCTGGAATGCCGGATGTCGCATGTAGAGTGGGTGGGGAGGGCCGATGGCAGCAGCAGCGTGGAGGATGTTGTTGCTGGAGGCGATTCCTTGGGAGGCGCCATTAATGGGGTGGGGCTGTTCAGGCACGCCAAAAGCGCAATCTTTCGGGTTCGCCCGTTCTTTCAGGCCAAAATCCTGATTCGGCCTCGAGACCAGGGAGAAGAGTGAAACGCCCAGCTGAGCAGCAGCGCTGGAGCTGTGTCTTGCTTGGCCTGCCTCCAAATCACCGACGACGCCGCCCGCGATCGACTGGCTGCTCCGACCGGCCAGGAGAAGCGCGTGCACGGTGTTGGCACTGCACGGCAGCACCGCGGTGGTGAGTGGACTGGAGGCGCGAAGGAGAAAGGATCCGCCGCCTGCTGAGAATTGTCCTTCGGGTGGCTGTCGGAGCAGTGCTCTGCGATGGCGGGCTTTGGCGAGTCCTGTACTTGGGTACGCTGGGGATTATGAGCTGCTGAGCTGGGGCAGTGCCATTCACGGTACAATAGTGGGATGGGCCGCGACGGAAGGTCCAGTCCGAATCAACCCACATGGCAGGAAAGCATGCGCAACGTCTACAAGCTACAAGGGCCGTCCACGCCCAACTACCGCTGCCCAGCCCCCCTCCGCCGCTGCGGGCCTGCTCAGCTCTCCCAGTCCCAGGGCGCCCAGCATGGAGGAGGAGGCCAGAAAGTATGGCAGACGGCACCGTGTCAAATTAGAAGCCCCGGGCGCCAGTCTGTAGCTGCTTCAATGCTGACGCGCAGGGCTGTGCCGAGCACCGCCTAGGACTGTCGAGGCATAGCTATTCACATTTTAGGTGTTTTTGGATATTTAGAATAATTTGGAATATATTTCCGAATTAAAAATATTCTCACTAATAAATCCCAGGTACTTAATGCAAGCCTTTAGTAAGCGGCCGTCAAGCATGAAGCTTCGCTGACAACCACACCTGCTGCATCAAACTTTCTTCGACCGGCAGCAAGGATGCTACTTCAAGCCTTTGTATTGACTGCTTTCTCCTCGGACAAGTACCGGCACCATGGCATTTCAAGTATCGGAATTGCTGAGTTGCTCCTAGTCGAGGAGCCGTTCCACTTTCAGCTTATCCGGAATGAAGTTCATGCATGCTGTGGAATGACACCGCTTACCTGCTGCGAAGCAAATCGACGTCGGTCTGATAGCTGTTTGCCATCCTGGACCGTGATGCTGCTTTATGATTGTAGCCAGGCCTGTGACCTCTTGATGGCCAATCCAATCTGCGCCACAGTGGCTGAAGCTCGACAACACTTGGCAGACATAGAAATGAATAGTTGCGTCATGGAGAATCGACGAGCATACATAAACGGATTGAAGCTTGAACAACAATTGGTGCATAGACTTGTGCTTTTGTGCCTTTGATACTGCCCGGCGCGTAAGGTCCGTTTCCAAGGCGGATGTGGTGCCAAGGACATGATTTGATGTACCGTTGCTGCGCCAATAAATAGCACTCTCTTCCCGGACAGTTCTTTTCCTCATCCTCTGCTGTGAAAACGCTCTACGTCCCCAGACTCACAATACCAATACTCTGCCAGCCAGGATGGGTGCCTGCTCTGCCGTCTTCCTGATACTCATCACCATCCTCCGTACGTCTGGCTCTCCGCTATGGAAGCAGCTCGCTAACAATGCTTCAGTGCCTCCGGTCGGAGTCTACCTCGTTGCAGGCTGTGGAGCGGATCTGCTCATCAACGTCTGCTTGACCGTCCTGGGCTACATTCCCGGCCACATGTGAGTCGTCTGCCATGTTCTGCGATGCCCGCTTGTTCTAACGGACGGTACAGCCACGCATTCTACCTCGAATACATCTACTACAAGCGCAAGGAGGAGGCCGCCGAGGGTCGCTTCGTTGCCGCTCGCGCGCCAGGCATCTACAGCGAGAGAGTGCAGAGTGGCGGGAACAATGGCTACGGCACGATGCAGCCTCAGCAGGCTGGTGTAGTCGCTGCCTAAAGAGATTCGGAGTCGAGACGTGGCATGGGGCTAGCTCACGAAGGCGTTCGATACCGTCTGATACCTTGGTGAAAGTCAACATAATCCTGGGGCGTATAGGAATTTGATCATTCTAGTGAGAACATTATTGAACAGCGTCATTGAATTAATCTCACCTGTGGGTGTCGATCTTCCCCACACATCTGCTGCGGGCACTAGAGGGAATTCGGGAAGGATTCAGGCGCTGGCTCGTGTCGTGAGGCGGCTTCGCGTACCCGAGCTTCTGTCAAAAGGTAAGCTCCTAAAGCCAGATCATCGCGCACCACGTATCGGCAACAATTCGCTGTGCTGCCTACCCCAAACAATTCGCTTGGTATACATCGCTCTGCAAATGAAGATGCGTGGCTAGTCTGGTCGAGAGATATCACAGCTTGTGTACATAGTACTTCGTAGTACCCCGACACTCCAGTTCCCATCCTCAGACAACTGCAACAATGCACTCCTCCCTCGTCCGCGCGCAGACCGTCTTCGGCTTTTTCACTACCGTCGCCTTCGCCGTCGCCGGCCTGATTGCTTTCTCCGACCTGCTCTCCCCGCGGACGCCCAGCGCGAACATCTCTGTCGAGAAGCTCCAAGTGTTGGTACTGCGACCTTTCACCAAAACTCATGGCTAACTGTCCGCGCCCAACAGAGTCCGCGGCCGCCCTCACTACTACTCGACCAAGAAGGAAGAATATGCACACATCCGCTTCGACCTCTACTCCGACCTCTCCTCCCTCTTCACCTGGAACACCAAGCAAGTCTTCGTCTACGTGACCGCTACCTGGCCCTCCAACAGCACCGACCCATCGCTTGCCGCCAGCTCCCCCGCGGAACAGCACCTTAACGAAGCTGTGATCTGGGACACCATCATCACCACGCCCTCCTCCGACTACCTCTCCAATGCCTCCCCCAGCGCCCTCAAAAAACTGCAAAAAAACACGGCTGGCAAGCCGATCGACAAGTCGCGCGGCATCATCTCGCTGAAGAATGTGAAGCCGAAATACCAGATCACGGCGCCGAACGGTAAACTGGCCGAGCTGGACGGTGTGCAGTTGAGGGTGCACTGGAATGTGCAGCCGTGGGTGGGCTGGCTGAGCTGGGATGCCGTTGGCTGGACGAGGGGACTGGCGACCTTGGGAGGGCCCGCCTGGTGGAAGGAGATGAAGGGAGGTGTTAGTAAGGTGTTTAGCTTGCCGGCTCTGAAGAGTAAGGAGAAGGCATAGGTGGTGAAATATGGGCGAGACCCTGAACATAGTCTGTATCCAAAAAGCGAGATTCGTATGGCTTGGGAGAATCGGTAGAAGTGGGGTTTTCCCCTTTCTACGGCCATCAAAAAAGGTCTGGACATGTACCGAAATATGCAACCAACATTCAATGTTCATTGAACAGGAAAGGCTTCTTAGCCTAGTAAGTAGAGGCGGTTGTAGTGTTGTAATGACCCGGCCCTCGAAAAGGCCCTCGAACTTGTGTTTGAGTCATCTACCAACGTTTGCCTCTGGGGGATTACATTTTGCTTTTTTAAAGGTTTTTTTTTGGCCTTTTTTCCATTCGTTTTCTGCGGCCAGCCTTTGGACCCCGTCTGGGGTTTTTGACTTTTTCTTCTAACAGGCGGTTTTTTAGAGAGCCCAATGATATGACTGTTCTGGCCTGTTCGACGGGGGGGAAGAAAAACAAAAAAAAAAAAAAAACTTTGGAAGGAGTCCCAGTCAGGCATGGTATGGGCAGTTTCCTGTCAGAACCAGAAACGATCTTTAATTATAGGTTGCCACAACGGGCCTTTGCTTGCTACGTTGAGACGAAAGTCATATACCATCAAGCGTTAGCGGACCGCCTAGAAGGTCCTAGCAGTCACTGCCCTCTATAGAGATATGTAAGCTGGAGAAATCTCATGCTCTTCCGTCGCCCCGGTCCTATTCTTTGTGAAGTTTTCTTCGCCCATGTTCTTTCTGCGGTGTCATGGCACTATTGGTATCTGCCCTGTTCGTGGCGCTCGAATCCTCCTTTCCCAAGGCCAGCAAGCTGAAATGACCACCAGCCACTGGTCTCGCAATGAATTGGTAGAAATTTGGATCTGAAGGATAGGCCTACATCATCACGAACACCAATCATTAGCAAATTTTCCTCAAAGCCGCGTCCTCCCCGGGCGCCAATTGCCGAGGACAGGGGTCAGGGGGCCCAGGGCAGACATCGCGGTCAGAGGCAGGAATCTCCTCAAACTTCGGACATCTCGGAAAGAAGGTATGAAAGCATCAAACTTACTCCGCTCCCGGTAGTCTCATACAAATCCGTAAACGCCAAATTAGTCGTCGTCTCATTCATCCAATAGGCCAAGCTGGTAACGAAGAGCGCTCTCGTGCTTGGACCACACGTCGCCGCGGTCCACATCTCCCAATCGCTCTTCGTATAATCATGGCGACTGTCTAGCGGCACGCCAAACATCTGGCTAATGTGCGGGTACCATGCACTCTGCATGTCGTACACGTACTGCGGCACTATGCCCAAGCCTAGCAGCTTGTCTGGATAGATATTGTACAGCAGCCCGTACGAACTGCGTTGTTGGTACGCAAGTAGTGTATGGGTGCCGGACGGATCAATCGCGAATTCTTCCCATGAGGAGATGTAGGAAGAAGATATGGTGGAGAAATTATTGGCGTCGTAGGCGTTCCCCACGAGCGTGGAAATCTCGCGCATTGCCGCTATGCCAACTATGCCTTTGATGGCGAGGTTGCTTTGGTTGGCGAGCTGGCCAGCGAAATCGTCGGTGGAGAGTTGGACGCCCGGCAAGAGGCTGAAGTCGATCAGGTAGCTTGAGAACTGTTTGAGTAGCATGTAGTGCTTTTGCAGCCAGCTGGTGCCGTCGCCATCGGTGGTAAAGAGCGCATAGGCGTAGGACATGATGATCATGTTTCCGGACTCTTCAACTGGCATGTATTCGTCGTTTCCCTCTACGTGACCAGTGGCATTTGGGTAACTATACACGGGAGATTAGCAGTGATTCAAAGGGATATTTTGGGTGCTGAGAGAAGTTCGGCGCTCATGACATGCTCCGAAAAGTACACGGGCTCGTGATCTCTCTGCTTCTCACAGGATGCAAGCTTAGGTAGGGGCAAGTCTCAACGTACTGGGCCCCGAGATCGTGCATGCTGTATTGATTGGGATAGAAATTGCCTTCTTGGTTTTGGAAGAGAGGCTCAAGGTTGTACTTTAGTAGCGAGGGATTGGCGTAGAGGAAGAAGGGCATCGCTGGGTACATGACATCGACTGTATTTATGTTGCCGTCAGAAGAGATCTCTTTTTGGAACATGAGGGGGTGGGCGGCGTCTTGAGATAAGAGACAGCTGGTCGGGGGCGGCTTGGCGAGCACGTAGGCACCCATTATTTGGCGGGCCGAGATGGCGACGATGGAGTACTAGAGAGGTATCAGTAAAGGGCACCTAGTATCGAACAGGGGGTACAAGGGTAGCACACATAAGCTTCGGCTTCTTGAACATCAGGAACTTCAACACCGGTAAAGTTGTGGGCATCCAAAAAACCATAACCGTTGTCAGAATTGAAAATGTATTCCACGCCTTCCTGGTTCGTGCTGTAATTGGCATAGACAGGTGGAGGCGCAGGGCCGGCGTTGCTGTAAACTGCTGGACCACCTTCGGAAGCATAATAAGCATCAACATCTGCTTTAAGCTGGGATTCCCACTGAGAAGCCAAGAGTTGACTTGTAGCGTAGTCATTATAATGAAACTTGATCATGGCTTCCATGTCCCCATAGCATACCTTCCACCATGGATCAAGATTCACTATCCCATCAGGTGTGAGATAACGAATGACGGGCTCCTGGATTGAGCCAAGTGTATACAACACGGGGCTGGAAGGTTTCGAGGTGACTCGACCGAGATCGTGAATGAAGGCGAATACTGGCTCTTGCACACCCCAGCCTCGAAAGTTAGCATCCACGTAGTCCACCATCGTCTTCTTGTTCACATAGTTGTATAGGACATCGATAGACTGTCCCGACGTATAGGTAATGTTCTTTGCGCTTCCTTTGGTGGTGCTGAATGTGAAATTACCCCATTCAGGAAAGTCTTTTTCCTCCCCAAAGAGGAAGGGTTCGGCGAGACCAATCTGCCAGGTGTAGATCGCACTAGACGAGGTTGTAGTGTTTTGTGTCCCATTAGAGGGGGCATCATCCTGCAGGAGGTCCCAGAGCAGTGTCGCATTCGACTCGCTCGCAATCCACGCACCATTGATGGCGTCGTAAAGCTGAACATCATGAGCCTTTCCGTCGAGAGATCGCACGGAAACGGACAAGTATGAAAGCGGGATGCTGGTACGGCATAGGTCCTTTGGGAGCACCGAGGAAAGGAAGGTTGCGGTCAACTCGATTGGACCGGCTTGGAAGGTGAAAATCGAGTACTGCGAGTCATACGAGACGGTCATGGGCCGTGCCGGCTTGAGGTTGTCTAGGTCTGGTAGCCCCTGAGATCCTACTCCCATCCATTCGTACGATATGCCGTCCACGGTGACGACGGCTTCCCATCCCAGGGGATCGCCGGTCCAGAACATGACCCCATTGGTGTTTAGACCGCCCTCGCCGGATGTGGACGACCAAGCACTCGTGTAGGGACTTCTCACAGCGAGGGGGATTGCCGGCGGTCTGGCGGGCGAATAATTAGGAATAGTAGTATTGTCGGGAGACGCGGTCAGATTCGCGTAGGGATTCTGAGCAAAGGCCGGAGCAGCCTGCGAGATGGCCAGCAGCGGGTAGAGGAGAGAAAACATGCTTGCGGGAGCGACTGGGGCCTGTCTGTATGTATATATGGACGATAGAGAAAGACAACTTATGCTTGTGGCTGGGACTCTTATTGTGCCTCTGCCGGACCACTGGGGAGGAGCACAGTCGGTCGAGGGTACATCGGGGAACAAGGAGCTTGACCTCCCAGGAAGGAACTTACGCTATAAAGGCTAAGTGCATCTCGAGGCTTGACCAAGAAATGTTCCTGGCCTCCCGCGACCATTGAAGTCGGCCTGCAGCAGACCTGGCCCCTGCAGTGCAACGCTGGACACCCAGCGGCCCAGGAGAGAGTACATGTAGTGCTGCGACTGCGAGACGGTGTTTGCTGGCCGTGTTTGCTGGCCGTGTTTGCTGGCCGTGTACTACTACTGAGCCAGCCAACATGGAGGCACGGAATCTGGGGAACGGTGATAGTGCAGTGCGGGGAAGTGGGTCGAAGACGACAGAGGACGGGATGTCAGGTTTGACGGGCTGACTATCAGACGAACACGTCGGCTAAGCTTGAAGCGAGCCGTGCAGGAATATAGTGACATCGCTGCCGAAAGGAAAGTATGGGAGAGACCGGTGATACAGTACCGTTGCCATGCAGTACCGAGTACCGAGCTAGTAACGTGCACTCTCTACATCAAATTGAAGACGACTTGAAAATGGCCATTCCAGTTCTTTGCTCGCCTGCCGAATTCAATCTTCAGTTAGCATTGAATAAGCCATGGTATCCCAGGACGCGGCCTGTCCGGCTCAGAGCCTTTTGACTTTATTGTCCATGCCAGCTGCCGACTCACTACTGGGGGCTAGCCAGCATACCTTGAGACGTTAGCAGAGACACGGTGTAGAGAGACATGGGCGACAGCAGAGCAGAAGCTTCTTCAGACTTTGCCTAATATCCTCACACACAACCAGCAAAGCACGGCAAAAGAGCCAGTTGCTTGCGGTTGTTTCTGGATTACTAGATTCGATGTTCATCATAAGGGGGCAGCAGCAGCACTGCGAAAGAAAAGAAGCAAGCTCACCAGGCATCAAGACCCCTTGACGATTCATGGCAGAGGCAGTGCAGTTGAATGTCCCATGTATTTGGTCATCGTCGCATCATGGGAAGCCGCACGAGGGGCCCTCGTGACGATGGTTTTAGAACTGGGTGCAGAGAATCATCTCGACCACGCATCGGAGTTGGCCAGCTGGGTGGAGTTGTCCAGCGGCCAAAGATTTGAGTTGGAGGTCTTGGTATGTTGCGAAAGAGAAGTCGAGGATGCGGCGCGCGAAGTTTTTACTTGTTCAATGTGCACAGGACTTCCCGTGCTAGCCCAGTTTGGCTTAGCGACGGTAGCCGCTTTCGCAATCGCATTCAATTCTGCGTGAAGTTGACTGTGAACTTAAACCTCCATCATAAACAGCAACAAGCACCTCTGCACTCTGCCAAACCCCAATTCCTCCTTGAACGCCGCAATCTATACCCACCACCACGCCCTGCGACTTGAGCGCTCAGCAGTAGCACATCTCTGTCCCCGCTCCCAAACTAACCACCCGCCTGCGCCTGCGACAACACGCCGAATCAGCTCACTTTGACCCGCCACTTTTTCCTGCCCTCCCACTGCAAAGACCCATCCCTGCTACTACCCCGGAGCCTCTACGCTTGCACGGCCTGTCCTGCGCCTGCCAACTCCCTCTCTTCTCTCCTCATGGATAACCTCTGGAGCCGTAGATCAAAGTAAGCGCAACTCAAACCCGCGCATCTTGGGCGCATCTAACCAGCTCTAGCACAAACAGCAAGCTCTCTTTGACCACTTCGTCCCTGGGGGCCTCGAACAGCAGCTCGACCTCACACAACGACCACCCCACCCGCAACTACTCTTTTCAGAAGCGCAACGGCGGCGACACTCCGTCCCACGGCGGCAAAGCCAACCCTTTCAATCTCAACTCGCCCGCCGTCTCCTCTGTAGCATCGCCCACGTCCGCTTCCAACGCTTTCGGCCTGGGATCTGGCGCGTTTGCCTCTTTTGGCGCTTCGAAGACCCCCAAGTCCCCTGGCAACGCGCTGGACTTTAGCAGCGCGGTCGGTGCCAAAACTCCCACTGCGGAGAAGAACGCTAAAGATCTGAGCACAGGCGCTACGCGAACCGTTGGTGCCAAGGCCTCAAGCACCTCGATTACTACGAACAACGACGCGAAGAGCATTTCGACAGCTTCAACAGGACCGGAAAAGCACCCCTTGAAACACGCTTGGGCTTTCTGGTACCGACCCCCGATCTCGAAGACAAACGGGTTCGTAGACTACGAGAAGACACTGCATGCTATTGCAGGATTTGATACCGTGGAGGACTTCTTCCGTGTGTATCGGTACCTGAAGCGCCCGTCTTCCCTGCCGCTTGTGTCGGATTACCATATCTTCAAGAAAGGTGTCAGACCAGTGTGGGAGGATGAAGAGAACAAGAGGGGCGGCAAATGGATTGTGAGGCTCAAGAAAGGCGTCGCGGACCGCTACTGGGAGGATCTGCTGCTTGCTATAGTTGGCGATCAATTCGCCGATGCTAGTGATGAAGTTTGCGGTGCCGTACTGAGTGTCAGGAATGGCGAGGATATCTTAAGTATCTGGACCAGGAATGACGGCGGAAGAGTGCTAAAGATCAGGCAAGTACTCCAGATTTGCCACAGGAAACTTCAATCCGACACTAACCTCATGCCAGAGAGACCATGAAGCGTGTCCTTGCCTTTCCCCCTGATACCAAGGTTGAGTGGAAGAGCCACGACTCAAGTATCGCTCAGCGAGCAGCCATCGACGAGTCGCGCAAGGAAAAACCCCACAATGCAAACCATCACTCGGAGAAGCAGCAACGTAGCGGTGCAGGAGTCCACAAGGAAGAAACTCATTCTGGTGAAAAGCAGCGATAAGTCTCTTGGAGGAACCCCTTATCAATGCGCTCTTTCTCGGGGCCCATTTCAAGGGCTCATGGTCGAGCAACTGTAGAACACTGGCCATGACACGAACACTGTACAATATGAATCCGAGCGGTTGCATTTGCGGGAGCGTTTTACTGGTTCTTTGGGATGATGATTGGATCACGAGATCGACCAGTCATGGTAAAAATCTCGGGTTTCTTTTCGTTTGAAAATAGCACGTCATACGATTATGTGCGCACGCTTTCGAATGTCGGGGCGAGTTAGTAGAATCCTCTTGCTGGTTGATTCTTCGGCTTCTGAGGTCGCTGCTGTGGCAGCTACCTGCTTCCGGCTTCTTAAGGGTTCTCAGGGGTCTCCTTCACTTGCCTGTGAGGACCAAGATAAGACCTTCGTACTCAACAGCGGGAGCGATTATCGGTATAGGTGCTTATAAAACTGGCCTTCCGAGACGACGTCTTCGCGAGCTCGGAAAAAGTATGCGGCTTTCAAGATAAAGCTAAATCAATTATAAAATGCAACTATCCTATACCGCCAGCCCCTGTGCTTCCCGTGCCACCCACCATAGTCTCTAGCCTAAAGGGGTCTGCAATAGGCTGTGCCAGTACGCTTATGCTTTATTTATTTGGCCTCGAGAGGGTCGCCAAATTCCCTCCAGTCCGAGCGTAGGTAGTCACTATTGTGGAATGCAGAAAGGGTGAGGTGCTCTAAGTTTATGACTTTCAATTAAGCCTGTTGCTGAAGGGAATCGTTGAATCGCATATGGAGTTTTGAAATCACAGACAGACCAAGCACTCGACAATAGCTCTGCCACCGCTTTAGTTCTATTATTTAATAACTCAATACCTAGATTCCAAGTAACTCGGAATTTTGAAAGGGACTGGAAGTAGGCATTCCCAGTGACTGGGAGTATTTCAAGCGATTGGGAATATTACCTATAATTACCGATTGAGATGCTTAGGGCCATAGAAAGAGGCTTAGTAGCGATTCCCTTGCTAAATCGCATTCCAGATTTTCGAAATCGCCCAAGCCAAATGCCTTAGTAGGATTTCATTTCATCATAGGTATTGATTATAACGCAACTCCCGAATCCTAGCTTCCCTTCTGAGGCCTGAGACCTAATTATTACAAGATTCTTAATCACTTGAAATTAAATGACTTGATCAGAGGACATTGCGAATGAATGGATGATCGTAAGAGCTAGCACATGCATACTCTTTGTACTATGCTAGTAGGGCCCTGTAATATGCTCAAGGCCGTGATGACAAGCAAGCCCGGTCGAAAACAGTCCGAAGCTGGAAGAATGCGTCACGAAGATGAAAGGCGCAGTTGGATATATCAAGACCAACTCCAAAATCCCATAGCCATGTGAAGGCTCAAGTCCATATTCGCCTTGCCTAAACCCCTGCGGTCATGTGCCCAGTCTCAAGCAGACCTACTCCATCTCCTCATCTTCGTCTTCATCCACCGGGTGTGCGAGCATTTCGGCCACATTCTTCATCTCGTAGTGCTTCTTCCGCATCTCTTCGAACTTCTGATGCTTCTCGCGCTCTTCCTTGCTCCATCCGGCCTGCTCGCTCTCCGGATCGTGCACCTCGCCGGGTATATTGGCGAGCTGTGTCTTGCGCTCCGTGATCTCAGGTTCAGGAATGGCCTCCTCTGGCTCGCCAAGCTCCAGACCGGGGATGTCGTCCTCCTTGTAGCTTCTGGGCTTCTTGGATCCTTCTCCTTCTGCACCTTCGGCTTTGGCCTTGTCCAGCTCGTCGACAAGAATCTCCTGGGCGTCAAGCGTGCGCAGTTCCTCTTCGTCTTCGGATGGGTCGTAGCGTTTGGCATACGGCGTCTTAGGCTCGTCGATCTTCATGGTACTTGACTTTTCCTGCTCGGTGAGGTAGAGATTTGCCTCATCCCATTTCAAACGCATGTTCTCGTGCTCGTGATCGGCCGTGGCAGGAGGAGTATTGGAACTCTGACGACGGCTTGCACCTCCTGGACGCACGGCCGAGGAGGATCGGCGGCGCGGACCGGCATTCTGAAGGGTGTTCTGGATGGTGATGTCCTTTTCTGAGATGGTGTGGGCGGGCGGGGCGGGGCGGGCAGCCTCAGAGATGACAGTCGGAGGCTGAGCGGGAGGGGGAGATGTGCTGATGGGAGCTTGGTTGGGAGGGGAGCGATGGAAGGAGTTCTTGAGGATTCCTGCGAAATCTATGTTAGCTGCGGGAAAGCGATGTTTTGAGGACTGGCAAAAGCGACAAGATTACCTTTGGGCCGCTTCGCATTCAAAGGAGGAGGGCTGTGGATCTCGTTCGTCGCCATGGCTCAGCTTTTGGGGTGAGATGTGAGTGTAGGTGCAAGGGTTGTCGTGGTTGAAGGTGGGTCAGATGGATCCTTCGGTACAGTGCGTGTTTATCTATCTATCGGTGGCGGGACGTTGGAAGAGTTGCGGCACGGTCTCGTGTGGTGTCCAGACAGTGTTTAAGTTGGCAGTAGTGGTGTGGTGGAGGCTGGACATACATGTAGGTAGAGTTCGATGTCGAGACCGAGTGCCTGAGGTTGGGTAGGTAACACCATGGGCGTGCACGCGGCACTAGCGAGTGCGTCATTAGTGAACAACAATAAATAGCACGAGACTGTTAGCACCTGTACCAGCACTAAGTTTGATGCATCGCTACCGAAGCGGATGCAAGTCTGCAACGTTTCACTCTCCTCCGCCTGCTCCGTACATGTACCCCGCGTCCCCGCCTCGGTCGGCCGCCTTCGACGTGGTCGTGCTGAGGACTTCGATATTAATCTTCCAGTCGTGCCCGTCCTGGGAGTCACATGTAGGGTACTGTTCACTTTCTCCGTCATATTGTCATTGAGCATCGTCTCCAACGCTTTCTTTTCCGTCCACGATGGTGCTTTCCACAGGAATGGGTGCCACCTGTTCCTGCCGCAAGATCTCGTCGGCGCCGCCTTGCAATGGAATGTGGCTGCGAGGAATGCGGTCGAGCCTGGCAACGCGAGTTGCGCCGTCTAGATCTCATCGACCGTCTGACTATTGAATATTCCCCATTCTCTTCCCAGCCTCCGGATGCCATTCTTGGCGCCTTCAGGGCTCCTGTTAGCAGCGTGCTGAGCCGGCACCACCTTCGTTGAACAAGCATTGCTATATCCTTTTCCTCTAGAAGATGTGCACTTTCCTATCAACTTCAACAACACTGATTCCAACACAACCACGAGAAGCCTACCAGGCTCTTCTGCCGGACGCCCAACAATGAGTTTCGACAAGTTCTTGGAATACAAGCCCCAGCACCAAACCCGCCAACATCATGGTGTCACGCCCAAGCTTGTGTTTGCTGGACTTTGTGTTCTAAGCTTGGCCTCGCTGATTGGCAACTTTGTGGCCATCTCGATCTTTGCCAGCCAGCCATTCGAGGCTGCGGTTTTCGTGAGCCAGGGTTTTGTGTTTATGGTGGTATGTATATACGATCACCTTCAGGGGGTTGAATCTTGCTGATTACTTCGTGCTTTAGTCCTTGCTATCGCTCACGTACACCTGCTTTCATTGTCTTGCGGCGCGAAGAAACGATGCTGTCGTCAAGGAGCAACCTTTCAAAAAACCGTATCATGCTTTGTGCTTCCGTCTGGCTCGCAGCATCTTGCTTCTCTGGTTTATTACGATCCTCACAACTCTGGTCGCCGGTCTAAGGCCGTCGACATGTCACGATAATGCCAAGCTCTGTAGACTCCAGACCATGGATATAGTGCTGAGCATACTTGCTTTGTAAGTGGCACCTACGCTCGACTATTGAAACAGCTATTGACCAGAGTGATAGCATATCTACTGGCATCGTTCTCTGGTGCTTAGAAGCCAGTGAGCACCCTTTTGAGGCGCCTGAATTTCTGCAGAAAAGCGAAGTCGTGACTTGCCGTCTCAGCGAATTCAGCGACAACATATTTGCCACTAGCCAGCCTACTACACGACCAGCTTCCGTAGAAGGACCTCCGAAGTTGTCAGAAGATGGTGGCAAGGCGTCAGAGAAGGGATCTCATTGTTTGCAATGCTCCAATGATCATGCAGTAATTACCAGAAAAGCCACACCGCCTGCATCCAATCCAAAGATCCCCGGAGAATTCCCTCGAACGCCATCTACAAACGCTCAAGCGGTGCATGTTCCTGCCCCTCCGACTTCGACGGAAAACGACTGGGGTGTTTCTTGGAAACGGGTTGTGGTTAGGGAGTCTAGCAGCGACGTGAATCAAGATAATGCGAATTCGGGCAATGCAGCACTCACAGCTCCCGACTGCACTACCTTCGTGTCAGATGCTCTGTTTCCGCATCCCAGTCCAACTCAGGCAAAAACAGTTCAAGCTCAGGCAGGAGTTCGACCTCCGGCCTCTGCCCCTATTCCCGCTCCCGCCCCTGTTCCAGCTCCAGCTCCAGATCATCTTCCAATTCAAGTGCCCGTCGCAGTCCACGTTCCAAGCGAAGTTCCAGCTCACCCATACTACTCAGCTCGCACTCATCCCCACGCTCCCCCTAGCCATCACCAGTCCTTCCAACCCCCACCAGGAATAACCACAAACCCCAACGCTAGAGAGAATCAGGCGCAAGCTCACGTCCCACCCCAACCCTATCGCACAACACCTTTCCACCATCGTTTCCACCATCGACACGTCTCTCAACCACCACCACATACCAACCCGAATCCCAGCACTCGGGAATACCCCCACACGCGACTCTTCCAAACCAGTCCCAGGCACATACGAACCCGATCGTCCGAGCCTCACCCATCAGTGCCGGCCCACGCAGCAGACCCACACACCATCTCCATTCCAAACCCAATAACACCACGCATCGCTCCTCCCTATATCTGGAACCAGCCCACGCCCTCGTTGTCTCCACCAATGGCAGCACCGAGTATAGCCAGAGGACCATCCGTCCCACCAACACCAGGAGTGCCTCGCCAGTCCTCGTTATTAGGCCGCCGCCCGTCCTGCATGCCAGAACCCCTGCGTATCCGTCGCCAGTCACAGCATGCTTCTAGTCCGGCACCACCGATGCCACAGGTGGGGTCGAAGCCTGACTTGTCAGTTTTTGAAGTCCATGGGCTGGATATCTCGCGTGGAAGGTCATTTCGTGAGATGAGAATTCCGGGTGCATTTGTAGTTGATGATGAATATGGGCCGGAAGATGGCCATGTGAACCAGGAGGCGGATGGGATTGAAACTAGCGCTGGTGGGGGACGTTGGCGAACTATGGGGGATGATAGTGTGGAAGTCGAACCAAGGAAGAGGGAGTGGTATGACGAAATGCTGGATAGGCATAAGGCGAAGCTGCAGGGTGCTGTGGAAAGGGCAAAGATAGATGGCTTGGGCATTACTGATGGTATGGGTGCGAAGTATCCCCGTCTGTAAAAGAGGATATGGAAGTCGTCTGTTCAAAAAATAGAAATGAATGAATTTACACGGACTGATGCCAGTTGCTATCATACATGGTGAGCGAGTCACTTTAGTAATGCCGAAAATGGAATGCTCGGTATTTGTGGTAAGTTGGGGCGCCGATGAACCACCCCTTTTCTGAATTTTCTAGCCACAGCTGCTTGGAGCGCTGGAGCATGGAAATTCGAAGCTGGTAGGCAGACCCCTGTCTCCCCTTGGTTCACAAGAGACCTTTCCTCGCCAGCTCAACCTTACGCGCCGCCTCACCGGCTTTAAAGCCAGCTTTGGATATGCAGATAGATTTACCGTCTGACAACTCGAATTTCTCTTCTACGGCGGGATGCGGGCACGGACAGTGGTGCGCGAAGGAGACGCAGGCTGTGTTGAGGTCAGTCATGCAATGCCAGCAGAAGAATAGCAGGTCGGCGTCTGTCGTACCTAGGGTGTCGGGACACAGGTAGTTTGAGCAACGTGCTAGGTCACGGATTAGCACCAGTATAGTGCACAAGAGCTGGACAACAATACCATTGTCGTAGTTCTGCTGGTACCAGCTTGAATCACTGGCGACGTTCTGGGGTTCGTGGCGCTGCCCCTGCTGCTGGAACATCTGGTCGAAGAAAGCAAACTGGGCATTCGCAGCAGACGCGAAAAGCAGCAAGCTCGAGAGAAGCGATGTGAGGAGGCGCATGTTGCCAAAGCCGCACCAAGTTACTCTCCAGGCGTGGGTTCACGCCAAATTGTCCACTTTGGTGTCTATACCGCGTCGCATAGCGCGGCCAGACGGAGAAATGAAAGGCCGATGGTGACGATTGTGGGCCACTGAGCTCGAATATTCCACGAGACCTGGCAGCTCCCACATTTACATGAAGCCGCGACTTTACTTCATGTTACCAACTACTTCAGGTTGCACTTCCTGGACCTCGGGATTCTTGCGACTTGGACTTGCACAACACCCGACCGTACATAAGTAATCGAGGTTGCTCCCTGAGATCAGCAGATATGCCTGTCGACTACAGCAAGTGGGCAAGTGCTTTACTCCAAGATCGAGCTTCCTCGACTGCCTCGCTAACATGTCCTAGGATGCTCTCGAGCTCTCCGATGACTCGGACATCGAGGTTCATCCCAACGTCGACAAGCGCTCCTTCATTCGCGCCAAGCAGAACCAAATCCACCAGGAGCGCTTGCAACGCAAGCACCACATCGCTACTCTGAAGTACGAGCGCATCATCAACGATGGCTTCCTGCGCCGCATCGATGCTCTGCTCGCCGCTCTCCAGTCCCACGCTGCCGAAGCTGGAAGCCGGAGTCCAGATGAGCTCATGTTTCAGGCCGTGATGGAATCCGCCCCCTCGGCTTCCGCCGACGACCAGCCGCCACCACGACCAGAAGGCGTCCATAGCGATGAGGCCGAGATGCCCACGTGGTCGAAAATGATGGCCATACTCGTAGACCAGGTGAAGAAGGAAGTGGATGCAGATGAAAAGAAGAAGGCAAACGGATTCCAGGCCTACCTTGAGGCTGTCAAGGGACATTCAACCAAAGTGCAGAATCTGCAAAAGGACTTGAATGCCAAGCTGGACGAGTTGGAGCGCGAAGAAACGAAGAAGATCACCAGCGAGAGCTACACCACAGGATTTAGCAGCTCGTACGTCTCGAAAGCCGAGAAGGAGCCCGAGTCCGAGACGAAGCCCGAAAAGAAGTCTTCGAAGAAGGAGAAGGTGCAGGCTGTGGAAGTGCTCAATCCGAAGGCTTTGGGCAACCAAACTCTTGGCGAGCCTCAGACGTCTGGTGCAGACGCGGATATAGACGAGCCGCTGACAGAAAAAGACGATGATGACGAGGAAGTCGAACCTTCTGAGCTCGGAAAACAGTTTGCGCAGATCAAGATGGGCGACTACAGAACGTGCCTCGAATTCATCTCTAGAAACCCCAAAGTCCTGGCCGAGCGAGAAACTGACGGTCTGCTTGTGATGGCATTCAATTCGCAGCTGCGCGGGCAGGACGAGCTTGCGAGGCAATGCGTGCACCATGCTCTGTTGCTGCAGTACTGCAGGTCACTTGGCCGGGACGGTGTGGGCTTGTTCTTCAAGCGGATTACTACGAAGGGTCACCAGGCACAGAAGGTGTTCTTTGACGATGTCAACGCGACTTACGATCGCATTCGCAGCCGTTCTAAGGAGATCTCGGCCGAAAGGGCAGAGCAGGACCCTAACGATCAGGGAGGTGTGGAGCAAATCCAACTACACGCTGTGGATCCCGGCACTACGATCGGTATCTCCATCCCGCCTGCGGACAGCGAAATAGAAGAGGAGAAGCAAGCGAGAGCGCTGTTCGACAGCTTCCCGCCTGGTCTTCAACGAGCTTTAGAGAGTGCCAGTCTGGACGAAGTGAACAAGGTCTTGGGCAAGATGAGTGTCAGCGAGGCCGAAGAGGTTGTGGCTAAATTAAGCGAGGTCTGTTTTTCTTGAAGCGGTCCATTTTCTTTTATGCTACTAATTGACTCTTTTGAAATGCTGGAGTCTCGATCGCTGACAAGGTCCTGCAGGGTGGTATGCTAAGCGTCGAAGAGCAAATCATTGATGCCACGACCGAGGAAGGTCAAGCAGCACTGAAAGCCTACGAGGAAAATGAGCGAGCCCAACAGGCCCAGCGAGCAGCTGAAGCTGGATTGGCGTCCAAGTACTCGGAAGACCCTGAATAGACCACCGTATGCAATCTTTCTCACCGTATGGGCCTGTTCCCAAGCCGTGTTCCCGACTTTTTTGCCCCCCCACCTGCAAACTTTGCTTCGGCTCAGAACAACGTTGATGATCAAGAGGCATCTTGCATCAGAATCGGCGCTGAAATACGAGACAGCTGGGATGGGACAGGAATGAATGAAAATGGGGGAGGCATGAAGTAGATAGACTCGATACCAGGTTTAAGAAACATTCCATAGATGCCTCTCCCCCAGTCTCGGTCTGAAAGTCTGACCAGCGAACGCTTTGGCCCATGAATGTTGGTTTCACAATGATCTGTGAGTGAACAAGCGTAATTTCACAACTACCGGTGTCGTGGTACGTCGCTACAAAACAACGGCTATTTGCAGTAAGAAACTTTCGAGCCTTTTTTATTTCTTCTTTTCCTCTTACCTTATTTTCATTTTCCAGCGGCAGCATGAGCCCCGGTGCTTCGGACATACCTAGGTAGCCAGATGGTAATGTTAGCTACCCGGTCTGCTTCCTCTTCAGCCAACCCGAGGCCGATAGATCAATAAACGACCGTTCCACACGCTTTTTCAAAGGAACGTGGCGCTACGGTTCGGTAATATTTACTACGATGCCAAAAGAAAACCGTAGCAGGCTACACGGCACGAGCACTTGATGGTATTTCTTAATCCGCTGTCGAACACCCTCTTCTGAAGGTTCCGAGCGTGGATATCTGGGAGAGTATCGGCAGTAAACCGCGACCTCGAGTCAACATCAAATCTGCTTCGGCGTCTCTCTTCCCTACCTACCTAGGCATTGACCATTTCCCGGATTCCAACCTCGATGTGTCGTATTCCGTTGCCCTAAAAGCTTCTCTGTAGCCTATTGCGCATCAAAGACGCCCATCGGTTGTCTTCGCAGGTTGATTCTCCTAGTAGATTCACAAGCCGCCAGTCTTGGGAAATGTGGTTGCTGAGCGGTTTCTGCATTGACACTACCTGGACCAACACACGACTACGTGTAGTGGTAGAAACCTGGAGGTCCAGTCGTGTAGCTCGCAATAATATTTTCATGCTTTGCCAAACGCAAGGAATAAGCAAAATGTTGGCATGCAGACGCAGGCATTACTGGACGCTCTTGAACAATAAGCTGGCGTTGGTGCCACCGAAGCCGAAGCTGTTTGAGAGTGCCACTCGCACGTCACGGTATTGTGCTTTATTGGGTATAAGATTCAAGTCGAAATCTGAATCAGGATGCTCAAGATTGAGAGTTGGTGGTAATGTTTTCTTGAAATCCTGTCAGCATCTCGGTCCGCAGTTGTTTGAGTTCAAGGACTTTGGCGGGAGAAGGAAATGTAACGGAAAGATACACCGGAAGAGAGAGACAGCGAAATGGTGCTCGAGCTGAAATGATAGAACAAGTGCAGTAAGCATGCGCAAAAAGGGGCGTCATACCAGCTTCATGGCCAACACGGTAAATATGGCCTCAACTGCTCCTGCTGCTCCCAGCAAATGCCCTATAGCCCCCTTTGTGCTGCTGACAGACACATCGCCTGCTCTTGTCTTCCCCTCTTCACCCAACATCAAAGCCGTAATCGCCCGGACTTCAGCGCGATCACCCAACGGCGTACTCGTGGCATGGGCATTAATATAATCCACTTCCCTTGGCCGGACACCAGCTTGTCTCAAAGCCTTCTTCATGGCCCGCAGCGCTCCTGAACCATCTTCACGAGGCGCCGTCATATGATGTGCATCCGCGCTACAGCCATAGCCCGACAACTCGGCATATATATCTGCTCCTCTATTTTTTGCATGCTCGTACTCCTCCAGCAGCATCACGCCAGCTCCTTCGCCGATTACAAATCCATCTCGCCTCTGATCAAACGGTCTCGAGGCTTGAGTGGGATGGTCGTTGAAGTTTGTCGACAGACTCCGGGACCGCGCGAAGCCGGCTAGTGCGAGCGGATGGATACAGGATTCGGAACCTCCGGCGAGCATAACATCCGCATCGCCGCATTGTATGAATCGTGCGGCGTCCCCGATGGCATGTGCGCCTGTTGTGCAGGCAGTTGAGACTGCGTGGTTGGGTCCTTGAAGGCCGTAACGCATAGAGATGTGGCCAGCAGCAAGGTTGATGAGAAGCCGGGGCACGAAGAGTGGGTGAATTTTCTTGTATCCCTATAGAATAGCAGCAAGACATCAACCACAGGGCTCACAAGATCTGCTCGTTCGATATGGTGCACATACGCCCTTGTCATATTCAACGGCACTGGCATACATCTCCTCCAGATTCCCGATTCCGCTGCCCAAGCAAACTCCGGCCATGTCCCTCTGCTGGTCAGTCAGAGACTGCGGATCCCAACGAGCATCTGCCATAGCCAGCATGGAGGCGCCAACGGCATAGTGGGTAAAGGTGGCCATGCTCCGCGACTCGGCCTTGTCGAGGTAGTCGTCTACACACCATTCTTGGGAGTCGACGTGGCTCTCCTTCCGTGAGGGCGCACGTCTGGGGACGACTCCTGCAACTTTGGAGGGCAAGTCATTCCAGGCAGAGGCTCGGATGTTGGCGGGGAGCTTTACAGATTGGGTGCTCGTCAGACCCGAGTGGGACTTGAGGATGCGATCGAAAGAGTGGTGAGCACCAATTCCCAGAGGAGTGACGGCGCCCAGGCCAGTGACTACGACGCGGCGAAGGGGTGTTCCCGCGCGCGGCATTGATGGCGGAGTGGTTCTTGCTGTGTTGTCTCGAGATGGTCGCTGGAGAAAGATTATCAATTGTCTCGAGATGCATGTAGCTGCGAGCTTGGGCCGCCGGGTGGCGCGGAAGATTTAAATGGGACATGGACGGACTACATGTACATGTGGAGCCCCTGGCCTCACTAGAATTTACATGTAGCGTGTTTCAGTCTTCCAGAGCGATCATCAACTTCGGATCTTGCTCGACTGCCGACCCGGGGACCCGGGGGCTCTCCGACCCATAGTATAGCCTCGCTTGCTAACCATGAGCGCCCTGAATCGTGGATTCGTATCCAAATCTGCCGACGCCTGGTCCCGAGCTTCGACGGTACTGTTGTACACATCGGGGTCGAGGAGTAGGACGCCAGAATCAAGGCTAAACTTGAAGACCAGGAAACTGATTCTAAAAGAACACAATGTATACTCCTAGGATGTCAACCATTTGCACGGCCCGGATACAATCACGCTCACTATATGTGAAAACCCAGACCGGGAACTCATACACATATCAACATTGAATCTCTTGTTCAATGTGCTATGTTCTTGTCGGCCCGCAAGGGCCTTGGCTATCATCAGCTGACGGAAGATCAATTGAAACAAATATCTCAGAGTGCAACTGACTGACCGGTTGACTCACCACTACATTGATGTAACTAAGAGAGAAGTTGACAGGACCATAAGTTATACGAGTCCAGCCCGATACGAGAATGAAATTAATGGTGCTACCTTTTTCTTGGGTCGATAATGACACCTAGGGGCAGAAAATATGATTATGTGAAAGCGAGTTCACATATATGGAGATCCGAGTCCACATAATAGAGGCCCTCGGTTATACTTCTTCACTGCTCAGCTCCAGCATGTATCCGGAAACCATACGGCAGCCATGAAAGCGGTACCTTACGTCCTCGGAACGCTTGCGACTCTCGCTGCTTCTTCGCCAGTTGTCAAGGAGAAACGACAGCTCAATGGATTGCTCTCAAGTATAGCCGGTGTTCTGGGCGTGGACCAGTCCTTTGACTACATTGTGCTCGGTGGAGGAACGGGTGGTCTCGCCATTGCAAAACGCCTGGCTGAAGATCCAGACGTTACTGTCGCCGTCATTGAAGCTGGTTATCTGTATGAAATCGCTGACCCCTTTTTGGAAACGACTCCAGCCGGAGATGTTACCTTTGTTGGTGAGAATTGCCCAGAGTATCAGCTACCAATACTCACGATATCTAGGCACGAAAGAAGTTATGCCTAAAGTCGACTGGGGCTTCTATACCAATCCAGACCCAGCCTCGGACAATATAGCTAGAGCGTACGCAAGAGGAAAATGTCTTGGTGGAAGGTGAGCACTCAAATAATCTTGGGAGAGAAGGGGGGGCGACGGTGCTAAGTTCTCCAAGCTCTGCACGGAACTTCATGATTTACCAGAGACCGACTGTGGGCGTCTGTGAACGATGGGCTGATGCTGTGGAGGACGAAGCATGGGTATGTTTTTGGGACCAACCTAAAAAGCCGAGGCCGTCACTAATACTAGCAGTCTTTCGATAACATCCTCCCCTTCTACAAGAAAAGTGTTACTTTTACCGAACCCAGCTCCAAGCGTGCCTCGAATGCTACTCCTGGATACGACCCAACTGCATTTGACTCGTCAGGCGGACCCCTTCACGTAGGTATATCGAGTCCACCGATACAGGTGATGCTAATATAAACCAAGGTTTCGTATCCCAATTACGGCCAGACCTTCAGCAGTAAGCACCATGCAGTGTCCATTCCTAAACCCCAGCTAACAATGCGCAGGCTGGATGGAACAGGGGCTAAATGCAATCGGAATACCGACCGTTCAAGACTTCAATAGCGGCTCCCTGCTCGGATGCCAATACTGCTCAACCACCATCGATCCCACGACCGAAACGAGAGACTCGTCCCAGACATCTTTTCTCAATCAAGCAGTCGCCGAAGGCCTCACGAACCTTAAAGTCTTCACTTTGACAATGGCAAAGAAAATCAACTTCGACAGCAGCAATAGAGCGACCGGCGTTGTTGTTGAGAGCAACTTCATCTCTTACACCCTTAGCGCCAACAAAGAAGTCATCGTCTCGGCGGGCGCCTTCCAGTCGCCGCAGCTCTTAATGGTTTCTGGAATCGGTCCCGCCGCTCAGCTCGCCCAGTATGATATCCCCGTCGTTTCCGAGCTGCCAGGTGTGGGACAGAATCTGCAAGATCATCTGTTCTTCGGGCCGTCATACCGAGTCGACATCACTACGTTCACCGAGATCGCTAATAATCTTCTCTATGTCACCGCGCAAGCTACCGAGTACACCCTGAAACAGGAGGGGCCCCTCACGAACAATGTCGCCGACTTCTTGGGATGGGAGAAGATACCGGGTGAATTGCGGTCAGACTTCTCTTCAGAGGCGCAGGCAGCTCTTGCGGAATATCCGGATGACTGGCCCGAGGTGGAATATTTGTCTGGAGCTGGATATATTGGCGACTGGTCGTCCCTCGTATTTAACCGTAAGCCGAAAGTATCTCCCACCTCGTTGGCACTTTCTAACCATACCCAGAGCCGCATGATGGATACCAGTACGCCACAATTCTAGCAGCCCTAGTAGCACCTCAATCCAGAGGCAATATCACGATTACTTCAGCGGACACCAATGATCTCCCCGTCATCAATGCACCCTACCTCACCAGTGAAATAGACCAAGAAGTTGCCGTCGCTGCATACAAGCGAGTTCGGCAAGCATTTGCAAGCGAGGCGATGCAGGAAATCGTCATTGGCTCAGAATCCTACCCTGGGGATTCTGTCCAGAGTGATGAGGAAATCTTGGCGGTATGCAACTTCTTATATCTAACGAGGAGTGAACAGTCACTGACAAGTTTCAGACGATCAGAGGCAGTCTGCAGACCGTGTGGCATGCAAGCGCTACTTGCAAGATGGGACCCGAGAGCGATCCTATGGCTGTCGTTGATAGCCATGCCAGAGTCTACGGCGTCCAGGGCGTCAGGGTCGTGGATGCTAGCGCTTTCCCGTTCCTAGTTCCAGGTCACCCGCAAAGTACCGTTTGTGAGTTTCTCTCTCTTTAGTAGGGCTCAAGTATTAGCGCTAACGAAGCCAGATGCTCTTGCTGAAAAGATCGCCCAAGATCTCAAGAACGGGGAGTAGGATGTGTATGAGGTTGAATGATTATTGACTGAAACTGATTGCAACGTCCGTTTCTTCAAGAGCGAATATATTTTCGTCATTGCAATTCTTCTTGCTTCGTCACTTTTCCGCGTGCTTCATCCATCCATTTGAAATTACAATCATCACCATGATATTGATTGGAGCGGTTCAGTAAGACCGAGCTACAGAGGCATTCTTTTGCCTATTGGCGGACTAATGCTGATGTAGCTCTCCCGAGAAAGGCGGGCCGAGAAGATGCGGGGACCGGGGCGCACCTCACTGTCGATCTTCTCTCACATCGACAACTGTCATTGGCATGAAATAAAGCCCGAACACGACGCTTGAGCACATATCATTATCGTACATACTACATACTGCCAGCAATGATACTTACGCGCCGCCGGTCCACACCCTGGAATATGTGTGACACTGCAGTAGGCATGGACTTCTGAATCTCTCTGTTCTTTTCTATTCAAAACGTGCCAGTACCCTACGTACTGGCTGTTGTCGACCTTGCTCGCCGTCATGTTGGCTTTCTTGGGTCTCTCGACATGTCTCGTAGTCGTACTGTCATGCATAGCTTCTCTCTCAGAGGCCGCGACTGTTACATATTCCATTCCAAGCTCGCCCCCCAATGGAGCTGCGCCTCTTGATCCTGCTCCGGTTGGTCTATCGTGAGGCCTACCTATCCCCGGAATCCTCATAAATGCTAACAGGAAGCAGGATCGAGTTTTTCGACTTCCCCAGCTACTTCACGAATGTGACTGCCACTCATCAGTGCTTGGAAAATTGGGAAAACCTCACGGGAACTTGGCCTCCATTGAGAATTGGCGGTACGACGCAGTAAGTAACCGTGCCGGTGCTGCCGCCGAGAAGTGGCATTGCCGCTTGGCTTCAATTCGACTTCTAGAAGCAGGCACTAACATATCTTGCCAGGGACCGAGCTGTTTATGATCCGGCTCTTACGGCCTATGTTCTATACGCTGTTGACTCCCCAACAGATGCGCCCGCTAACTTGACCTACGGGCCGTCCTTCATGACCCTGGCCGATACTTACGAAGGAAAGGTAGTTTTGGGTAGACGCACTGCAACCCAGAAAAAGCCAAAAAGACAAGTTGCTAACCGCATCAAAGGTCTTAACCGTGGCCATGACAATATCTCCAACACGATTGCGGCCGCCGAGGTTGCAGTATCTGAGATGGGCAACCTCTTAGCCATCGAACTTGGAAACGAGCCAGAGTGTAGGTTTTACTGTGTCTTCTTACATGCTTATGTCCACCCCTGCGTCAGGTATCATGTAGTAGGACCCAAGTTTACTCAACCAGCAAAGCCCACAACTGACACAACGAGAGTAGACTACTTGTCTGACGGCCAAAAGATCGCAACCGACATCGGCCAGTGGACGCCAGCTCTAGACGCAGCATCCCAAGACTCATGGACTGCCCAAGTCGGCGCAGCCCTAGGTAAGCCCGCCATCTTCCAAGGCGGTGTCTTCAACTCGGCACCTCCAACCTGGGGCATTTCCCAGCTCCTCGCAACACAAAATGCCACCGTTCAATCATACATTTACGATTACTCGCACCACAGCTACCCCGGCGGCACCGTGCAAAGCCTGATGAGCCACTCCAACATCGTCAGCAATATCGCCGCCTACGACGACGACATCGCTGCCGTGCTCGATGTAGGTAAGCAGTATGTCCTCGGCGAAACAAACTCAATCTTTGGCGGCGGCGCCGCAGACGTGTCTCCTACCTTTGGCGCCGCCCTCTGGACTCTTGACTACTCGCTTCGCGCCTCGGCTTCCAATATCTCACGCACCTACTTTCATCACGGCACACTCGGCTTATGCTATTACTGCTTCTTCGGTCGCTACGATATGGGCGCGCCGTATTACGGCGCCTATGCTGCAGTTGCAGCTATGGCGAGCGGTTCGCACATTGCCATGCTCGACACTGGAACTACAGATTACGGAGCGTATGTAGTGTATGGAGCGAACGGGGCGCCGCTCCGGGCTATATTAATAAACTCGGTGTACTTTGAAACGGGAACCCGGGGTAGTGAGACGTTCACGCTGACTGGGCTGACTGGGGCGACGGTGAGGTGGAAGACACTGACGGCGGCTAATGCGTTGAGTCGAGTGGATCAGGGGAGCAACCCGAGTTTTGGCGGGCAGGAGTTTGCGAATGTCACTTGTGCTGTGCAGAGAATGGAGACGTATGAAAGTGCGAGTGTTAGTGGAGGGCAGGTGCAGATTACGGTGCTAGATAGTGAGGCCGTGGTTGTGTATTTCTGATTACCTTAGGTTTTTCTGATTTCTATCCACGCTCTAGACCGTGTATCGAAGCGATAACTACGACTACGGGACGCTGGGATCAAACTGCCCGGAAAAGTTTTTAAAAGTATAATAGGTGGCGGGCTTCCTAGGAAATTGAGTCTTTCAGTTTGATACGGAAACGAAAATTTGCCCAATTTGAACAACATCGAAAGGCTTGGGCTTAGTAAAACGGACGGGAATTACAGCAGAACGTCATGATAACTTTCGCATACTAGTAGAGAAAGGATGCGTCACTAAAATTAGGTATGGTAAAATTGGTAAAATGTGTTATAGGGACGCTTTTGTGAAGTATTCGTTGTGGCGCTGTTTGAGCTGATCTTCTCTTCCATGCAGATGCTAGGTACAATTCCTAGGTATGTTTTAGACTTTTAGTAGCGCAATTCCTTTTGAGAGGCTGCTATCAGTTTTTGGATCTCAAAAACTTGGCGCAACGGTTAAACCTAGCTCACGGTTACCTAGCCCAATTCGAAGTTTCCAATACCTTGAGACAGGTAGAAATTCACATCGAGCCGTACCTTATACAGAATTTCAAGCCCCTTTCCACGGTGCTCTACGTCGGTGTCTGGCAGTTTGCAAAATACAGAAAGGAAAGAAAGATGGAAAGATCGAAACTGGTATCCATTATATCATAAAATTTTCCCCCTCCATTAACATCTCGCTCCTGGCATGGTTATCCAAGCATTAAATTCTTATATTCATTTCCAAACACTCAACTCCAATCTAAGCCGCCGCTTTCTTCTCATCCGCATCGAGCGGGATTTCCCCTGCCACCGGCCTCCCGTATGTGCTGTCCGCATCCTCAATATCCTTGGGCGCCGCATCCACGTGACCAGTCGGCAACATGTTCAGCTCATCTTCCATCTTGTCCAAGCCCCTGAACTGGATCCAAAAGCCAGTTCCGCCAATGAAAGCCAAAACTGCCATCACGCCGTAGTTCCAGACCAGCAAGGGATCCTCACTGAGACTGACAAAAGCCTCTCCAATTGCGGCCGCGATGGCTGTTGTGAATAGGGCAAAGGCTTGCACCATGGATCGCATATTCCGTGGTGCTTTCGAGTATGCGTACTCGAGCGAAGTAATCGAAGCGAAGATTTCCGAAAGAGCAATAAGAACATATCCGCCAGTCTGCGCCCAAACACTGATACTAACTGTGGTATCGCAGCTGGCGGCGTGGGTGCCACAGTCGCTATACTTGTAGATATATGCTTGAACCACGGCAGTCCAGACCATAGCCGCAGCTCCCGTGTAAAAACCGAGTGTGATCTTTTTGATAGGGCTGAAGTTGATCTTCATCTTGCGGAGAAGAGGGTAGAGGAAGATATCGCAGATGGGAATGAGGATAATGAGAGCGAAGGGGTCCAGGTTAGAAATGACGTCGTTGGGGACGCCACCGAGCTTCATGGTTGCAGCTTGGGAGGTCATGTTGTTGTTCATTTGGTTGTACGTGAGCCAGTACAGGGGGTACCAGCAGAAAACAGAGCAAGCGGCGAATCCACGTCTAACTTCGTCAACCCACTGGTCGTCGAACGTCATCCATGCGGGGCGAAGGGCCGGGTCGATGGCGCTCGGCCTGACGGTCTCCCAAAAGGTGCCGTCGTGCAGGTGGCGGTAAGTCTTGACGGGGTTCAGGTGCCAGCGGCCTTTGTTCGCAAACATGAAGATCCGAGTGGCTTTACCCAGGACGGAGCCTTGTGGCGGGGAAGTCTTATACTTGCCCTTGCCGTACCACATGACGAAGGGGCAGAGGAGAAAAACGGCGGTCGGCAGGGTGAAAGAAAGATAATAGCCCACGTAGTATTCGCAGTAGGCCATGGAGATGGGCCCAACTAGACAATGCGTATTAATGGATGACGTCGGATAAATAACAGGTATTTGTTTAGTGGGCAGAACATACCGAGTGCGCCAATGTTAATGAGCAGATAAAACCAATGGTAGACTCGGCTGGATGTAACAGCTGGGTCGACAATAACTCTCTCGCCAGACGGCAGGGTCTTGACAGTCATCCTCGTCAAAGGCAGCTGTTCAGCGACCAATGGTGAAATATTGGGCTTGAAGCCACCGGTTCCAATGCCCATGATAATCAAACCGATGATGAAGCAGGCAAGCGAGCTGTTTGGCTTAACGATAACAGGAGGGATGGCAGACATAATCATGATTATGTGGCCGATGATAGCAATTCCAATAGCCCAGCAAATGGTCTTGTAGCGACCGAGATAAGTGTCGGCGACATAAGCAGCAAACTATTGAGTTCTTAGTCAAACCAGCTCAACGCCGTATTTTCATGCTCAGGCCAGACATACCAGAGGAACAAGGTAGACCCAGAAAGTGTTGAATGTGGTCAAACCAGTGGAAGCCTGCTGGCCCATGTTCAAGGCACCCGATTGATCGCTACCGCCAGCGCCAGTGTTTGATCCGGCAGGGAGTGGCTGTTGGATGAAGTTGGTGACTAGAAAGGCAATGTCAACACACATATTCCACAGATGTGGAGCTGCGCTGACGTACACACAACAGTAGTTCCGTAGTAGGAAAATCTTTCGCACAATTCCACAAAGCCCACCATGAAAGCGGGATAGGGAATCTTGTCTGAAACTCTTCTCAAGGTCGCCAATTCCTCGTCGGTCGGCGCGTGGTACTCGCTGTCATCATCGTGGTCTAAGTACTCGGGCAGATTTTTTTGCGCTTCTCCCTGGAAAACAGGAGGCATCTCGGTGACATGGGCCGTGGCGGGGAGCTGGTGCTTCTCGTCGGGAGGCAGAGTGAGAGCCGGGTCGTGCTGGGCGCCGGCGGCCACGTCGAGACTGCTTCCAATAGGCATGGTGGAGAGCAATTGCAGGAAGGGCTCGAGACTCGAAGCCCAGCAGATCTAGGATCAGAGGGTGCGACGGCCTCGGGTCGCGGGGCTGGGCGCACGGGAAGGGAGTTGCGAGGAGTCGTGGAATAATCGAGGGACAAAGGAGAGAGAACGGACTGAGCCTAGATATATGAGTCCTCGGTGCACAAAGCCATGGCCGGTCCCACCTTTCGGCCACTGGGGATCAGCAGGCTGCTTCAAGGCTGCACCTCGGGAATCACGCCCATTGTGGCTTTGGGATTCTTTGAGACTGGGGAAGGTCGCGAGCCCTGGACCAGTCAGACGGAGCAGAGCCTTATCTCCCGCCCACAAAGGCGCCGTCGATTGGGGAAGGCGACTGATGCCAAGTCTTGTGAGGGAGCCTTGTCCGCCGGGTGCTCTGGACTGATAGCAGTGGATTCTGCATCCTTGCGCGCCGCCTGTGCCCCAGACTTAGAGCCGCGTAGCGAGCGTGGCCATGATTCGACATGGGATGATGGGACGCGAGCGGACGGCCTGCGCCGACAGCCTTCTCCATCGCGTCCCGGGAACAGGCAGCTTGCAGACTTGGCCATGCGGAAGGCCGAACATAGTTGACATGGAAAATGACTGAATGGAGAGTAGGACCGACCTTACCTACCTACGTAAGAAACGCTCGAAGCAGAGTCGAGAAGAACTATGTGGGCTGTGGTAACACCACGGCTCAATCTCGCAAGGAAGTGGGCCCAGGCGATAAGTCGACATCACCAACAATACCTTGGTAATAACAGAGGAGTAATGGAGGAGATACGAGCAGCAGCGTGCGCATCAGTCGGGAATTGACATCCAGGCGGGCGGCCTCTCCATGTCGTCCTGAGTGCCTCATATGGACCCGTAGTGGTCCAGGATCGCCATGGACCATCATTGAATGTTGCACACTGCACATCGATTGAAGTCTTGGACTCCGGCGGCACAGCTGTATCCATGTCGCGGGTTTGTCGGTTGCTGCTTCCGATTCGGAAAGGGTCCGGCGAGCAGGAATCTCATTTTGCAACTGAGGCGAGGCAACATTGAAATCCAGAGGACTGGAAATGTTGGGGATGAAAAAAGCGGGCGCCTGCGATAACCGCACCAGCGATGAGAAAGCGTCAAGGCATGATCTAAGGCCTGGCTGGAGGCGCCTGCCGCGTCAAGTAGTAGCCGGGTCGGCCAAGGCCGCGATTCTTACTACCCTTATATTGTCATTCCGTAAGAATTCGATCGCAGCTGCTATCATGATATCAAGCAACGCTGTTGGCAACGATACATGTATCAATTGGCCCCAAGCGCCAGCACGAGAGCGATTGAAGAAGTAACGTCGCAGCCGCATCTCTGTACATGTAGACCGGGCCACAGCGGCATACCCATACAAACTGCCAAGAGGATTGGCAATGATCAATCGGATGTGCAGAGCCGAGATGTAGGCCGGTGCTGGTGTTGCCACACAATTGCCATCATCAGATAAGAAATTTGATAAGTGCTGTCAATCGCCATCACGCATTTGCTTTTGCTATCTCTGCTATTCGCCAGGACTCAGCCTTATCAACCTAACAATGGCCTTCCATTGTGCATACACCAGCATGCAAGGCGGCAACCCCGAAGACCCCTTGTCCCTGTCCTACATTCTTGGAACTCCCACTAATCCTCAAGCGGCCCTCTTCTAGAAGCCTTGTGCGCTTCCAGAAGCCTTTTTTGAATCCGGAGCTTCGGTCAAACACAGCTAAATCCGGAGACTGGATGAATGAGGAGGATTGGCCTACTGTACCTATGCTCCATTCTGGCAATAGTGCATTCCATCCAATGCTTGTCATAATACCTGTTGGCCAAGGTCTGGCTGGCTCTTGCTGCATCACTCACACAATCGAAGCTCGAGCAGACGCTTTCAACGACATTAGAATCAAGGAAGAATCAAGACGTGAGAAGCAAGGCCACAGCTAAAATACCCTAGGTACTAGTACTCGTGAGCGCTGCGACGCGGAGATAGAGCAATGGTGCCAAAACTCATGCACAGGCACAGAAAATGCCAAATATCAATGCACCCCCCTGAACACGTTTTCTCCGCCTAGAAATGCCCCATGACCCTGTGCACCTCTTGAATCCGAGGGCCAATCTCCACAAAGCTTTTTTGATACGAAAGCGCCTTTTTGCCACCATTACCAACCGCCTAGCCGCTGATGCCGTCCCAATTGCTCCATAATTCTGTAGCTCGTCGAGTTTCCGAGTGTGCTGTTCTTTTGTTGCCGCAAGTCAATTCCCTAAAATGCTGACCACCATATCAAATGCAGAAACCCAGAGCCCTAAGCATGCCATTCCTGGTCCGACCTCCTGGCGATGCTCTCACCCATCGTCAGGAAATCGTCGTCTTCCGCTTCCTCGTCGTCGCCATTTTCGTAGCCATTCAGCGAAGTACGCGCGCTCTCGTTCACCATCCACGTTCTACCATTCGCAACCTCTTCCAGCGGGAAAACCTCGCGAGCATATTCCTCGATGCCTCGATGACCCTCCCACAGCCTCATCGCATCTCCTGGACAACTGTCCTCCAAATGACGACTTCCGAAATAGGGTGGCTGGCCCTTCCCATCTTCGCCTCCTATCTCCTTGCTATATAGCCTTTCCAGTGCATCAAGCTGTTCTCGGTAACCGTGGGGAATCGACACCTTGACTTCGATTGGACCATGCACATATCGTACCGGGCGATTCAAGCCTCGCGAGAAGGCGCGACAGACTTCTGTGGGCGTGAGCATCTCATAGGCAAAAGCGATACAATCACCCATACAGCCCCGTTCCGGGTCGAGTGGTCCAGTCCACTTCCGGGGACCGTCTTTGATGAGTTGCAGTACGGCTGGACCAACATCGTGTTCCGCATCAAGCCAGGGTAGTGGAACATCAGGGTGGAAAGGAGCCTGCCAGACGAAAGAACCATCCTTTTGGAGCTCCATGCAGAAAAGGGGGTAGGGGAGGGAGGTGAAGTTATTGTTGTAGATACCGGTGTAAACGAACGTTGCTGGAAGAGCTGGCGAAAGTGAGCGGATGTGATCTTCTATTTTCATTTTGCAGGACCAGAGGGGAAGTGCTGGCCAGGGGGTTGGAGAGCCAGGCGGCGTATGACGAGAATGGTCGGGCATGGAAGAATAGATGTAGTGCTTTATATTCGCCCTCACTGCTGCATCGGCGAGGGCGCAGCCGATGGCTACTTCATCTCCCCAAAAGGTCGTGTTGATGAAGGCAATGTCCGCGCCATCGAAGAGATCTCTAATCAACTCATGATTTATGCCTTGCCGATCGGGCGATGCTAGCTCGTTCGTGGTAGAAGATGTGGTATAAAGGTCGCCCACAAAGACCTTGACATTGGGAAGCCCTGATATCTCCTGGGCCACTATACCCGACAGATTTCGCAGTTGCGCATGCACCTGAAATCCGACAGCGCTGGCCACACGGATAAGTGAGGCAGCTTGGCGGCCGGACGAGTTCACAACAACTATCGTTCCTCTCGGCATGAGCCTGGGACTCCGCGGAGGCTTGTAAGGGCTGTAGCGGTTTTCGTGGTGTTCGGCAACAGCCCCCTTTTGACTGTTCAGCAGCGGGGTGCAGCTCGGTGACAGGCCGTGAGTCGACTTTGCCGTCGGGGGTTTGGCAGAGGGCGTGCGGGTCCTCACAACAAGATCGGCCCGCGGGGTTGCTGAGGGCATCTGCTATCTCGGTGAGAAATTGGCCGAAGACGATGTGCCGATCTGGGGAGGAAGGGATCTCCACGGTCCTGCAGAACGGGCCGGCCAGAGAACAAGAGCGGCTGTGGGGAGGAGTGCAGCCTGGCTGATTGGTTGCGGAGACGAATCCTCGCAGGGTATATTGGGGCAGCCGGGGTCAGGTTGGCAGCTTCATGCGTGGAGAGGATGGTTGACGTCTGAGCAGGGAGAACGACAAATCAGCCGCGGGAATTTGATGGGAATGGAGAGAGAGTTGACGAGGGAGGCTGCTCACGAGGAAGCGATTTTTCTTTGTCGAGCTACTACTAGCTTGCAACAACACCTTGACGTCCAGATTGGCAGGAGGTGGCGGCCGACCAGGGCAACAGCTTTGCTGGCACTGCGGCGGCAGGAGGGACGCGGCGGCGAACGGAGGCGCGGGCGGGGGGGAGGAAGGTGCGCACAACCGGCTATTGGGGCTCTGGAGCAGGAGCTGGAGAAGACATCCGGTACTTATCCACGCCAGCAACCGAAATCTTTTCCGGCGCGTGGAGATAGGTAGGGAGGTGATACAAAGAGCCAATATTTGTAGTTGAATTGAGTCTGCGACGGCCAGCCCAACGCAGAAGGCGGTGGATGGCGGGGGGAGATCGCTCCCAAAGCTTATTATTAAATAAGAATCCACCCGTGCATGCTGGCGGCGGGCTATTATGCGATCAAATCCACTTTGGCATCACGGGAAGACTTTTCCCTCCCGAGTGTGCAAATTTGCACCATTTCCACCGCGACTGCTGCCTGCTGTTAGCTGCCATTACAGCACATTACAGCACCCACCAACCGCCAATGCTGCGTCGCTGTTGCTGTGCTCGCCTCGACAGTGGAAGGAAGCATCCAGCCGTGTGCCTCGACAGCCATCCATGTGCTGAGCCTCGTGCTTGCCGCTGGCCGTCGGGAAGCAACGTGCTGGCCGTCATCCAACGACGCAGCTTGGGAACCTACCTAGCTAAGAGTGTCATGGCACGATAGGCCGACGGAGACATGGCCACGGTAAGCCATATTTGAGCCACGTGGTCGCCGTGGTGGATGGCTGCCAACACCCTTAACCCACAGAAACATCCAGCGGTTCAACCTGTCGTTTTGCCTTCCCGTCAGGTGATGCATTGGCCAATGATGGATGGGGCGGCCATTGAACAAGGGCTGGAAAGGAACGTGGATCCATACGATCGAGATTCTACTTGAATCTATTTTGTTCCATTTTGTTCATGATCAAAAGGCGCGCGAGTTTGAAGTGGTGAGCTGTCTTGAGGTGTGACGGATGTAGGTACCTGTACCAGATATACGGTATTTCAAAACCCCCCTGTTCTGTTAAAGTAAATAGTATTTAGGCAGGTATATAAATTTACGACCCCACGACCCCCACGCAAATTTAACAAATTGAATTCAATCCGTGAATGGAGTATACTGAATGCGGGGCAGGATACCTAAGGTTTAGCGCCACTCCTCGTCGTTATGCATACCTATTATACCTAGGTAAGGTACCTACCTAGGTAGGTACCTGTGGCTCCCGCCGCGGCGCCGCCTTTTGACACCAATAGGTACCTATTTACGTAAAAGGCAATTATTCCTTTGCTAGAAAAACCGTTTACTTATTTTAGCGGAAAATAGGGTTTTTTACGTACCTAGGCAATTAAATTTTACTATTTAAAACAAGTTATTCCAATTAAAAATAAATATTAAAAATAAAATTAACTTTATTATTAAAATTAACGCTTAATAATAATTTTTTTAAAGGCAATATTTAAAAATATAAATAGCCGGATGAAAAACTTAAAATTATTTATTAAAAGCTTAATTAAAAATACATGCATTAATTAGGGTTTAAAAATAATATATATATATATATTAAAAATTAATAAATATTATTTTATTAATTATTATATTTATTATATTTATTATATTTATTATATTTATTATATTTATTATATTTATTATATTTATTATATTTATTATATTTATTATATTTATTATATTTATTATATTTATTATATTTATTATATT